>CM075781.1:69935404-70323558 GCA_037974665.1 Ehretia macrophylla
CATTGGCACAACAGACTCGGGCATCCCAATCATCGTACTCTTAGTCATGTTATTCGAAATAATAGACTTCCAGTGTCTACGTCTAGTTTTCAAATTTGCAATGCATGCTCGTGTAATAAGAGCCATAGGCTAGCGTTTGGAGAGTCAACTCTTATAACTCACTAACCTTTAGAAATTATATTTTCTGATGTCTGGGGTCCGGCCCCAGTGCAATCTTTTGATAACTTCAAATATTACATTATTTTTGTTGATTACCATACTCGTTATGTATGGTTATTCCCTTTGAAAAAAAAATCTGATACAACCTCAATCTTTCAAGAGTTCAAAGTCTTAGTTGAAAATTTCTTTAACACAATGATTCGTACTCTATATACTGATGGTGGTGGAAAGTTTGAGGGACTTCGCCCTTTTTTTAAAAAATGTGGGATTCAGCACTTGGTTAGTCCACCTTATACGCCTCAACATGTAGGTATTGCTGAACATCGACATCGTACTATAGTTGAAATGGCTCTAACCTTAATGTTTAAAGCCTCTCTCCCAACAAAATTCTGGTCTGCAACCTGTCAAGCGGCTGCCTATTTAACCAATCGTTTACCCTCTCATGGCTTGGCTAACAGATAGTCATTCCAACTATTGTTTGGAGACGCCCCAAATTATTCCACCCTTAAGATCTTTGGTTGTTTATGTTACCCGTGGCTTTGGCCTTACGCAAGTCATAAACTAGCGCTGAGATCACGTCCCTGCATTTTCTTTGGTTACTCAACACAGCACCATGCGTATAAGTGTTATGATCCCCAGAAAAATCAAACTTTCATCTCCCGTCATGTACTCTTTTATGAAAATGAGTTTCCAGCTAAGACCTTGAACTTAGGCCCCCCAACTTATTCCTGATCTTTTTACTTTGCTCCACTCCTCATCGTCTAACATCTCCGATACCACACCCACTGATATGTTGTGTCCAGTAGCTACTATATCTATTCTACAGCCTCTTGTCACATCCCCTGCTTTTGCATCTTCCTCTCCAGCATAATCTTCAGGTCTATTGCCATCGTGCACTCCTTCATCTGCAGTGATGACCAGCGACTCCTCCATGCCAGCTTCGGATCAGGTACGACCTTCATCTTCTTCTTCTCTATCACCTACTATTAATCCCTCTCGTCACTCAATGGTCACAAGGTCCCAGCGAGGTATTGTCAAACCCATACAGAAAATGTACTTAACTGTTTCTTCAAAATTACAAACTCTTGCAGAACCAACAACATATAAACAGGCTAGTAAAATTGCTACGTGGCGTAGGGCAATGTGTGACGAGTTTGATGCCTTAATCCGCAACGGCATTTGGGAGCTCATGCCCTCTTCGTAAGCACATAATATAATGGGTTGCAAATGGGTCTATCGGATCAAACGCAAATCGGATGGTTCAGTAGATCATTTCAAAGCACGATTGATGGCGAAAGGGTTTCATCAGCGCCCGAGGGTTGATTTTGATGCCACATTTAGTCTAGTAGTTCGCGCTACAACTGTCAGATTGATCTTATCCATTGCAGTTCATTTTGGTTGGGGAATCAGGCAATTGGACATTAATAATGCATTTTTACAGGGAACTTTGGAGGAAGAGGTATATATGCACCAACCTACAGGGTTTGTTGACACTCACTATCCAGATCATGTATGCAAGCTCAAGAGGGCGATTTATGGCCTGCAACAAGCTCCTCGGGCATGGTACACAGAATTGAAAGGCTTTCTTTTAAGCATTGGCTTCCACAATTCCAGAGGTGATACTTCTCTATTTTCCTTTCGTGCACAAGGTGTAGTGGTCTTTTTGCTAGTTTACATGGATGATATCATTGTCACTGGAAGTGATTTGCATACTATTTCTGCTATTATTTACTCTCTTGCTAGTAAGTTTTCACTCAAAGACTTGGGTCGGTTGGACTATTTCTTGGGTGTTCAAGTTAGTCATTTGAAAGATGGACTGTTTCTGTCTCAATCTAAGTATATTGCGGATTTATTGGTAAAAGTTAACATGTCTGATGCCAAGGGCGTGAGTACATCTATGTCTACTTCATGTGTGTTGAAGCTTAATGTTGGGTCGAAACCCGCGGATGCTAAGCTATACAGAAGTGTAATAGGTGCTTTGCAGTACCTATCGTTTACTAGGCCAGATTTAGCATTTGTTGTCAACCGATTATTGCAATTCATGCACCAACCCACTAAGACACATTGGATAGCAGTCAAATAACGAAGGTGATGACAAATTCCACTACTTGTTTGAAGTTTGGAGGCTATTTCTTCGAGCCGTGTTATGAAAACAATTCTACTTCTTTTTTTGTCATCACAGAAACATCTCCTTATAGCATTTAATGCCTCAATATCCCATATATCATCTATGACAATTAAATACCTCCGTCCTTTTAGAGATTGATACAACTGTTTGGCTAAATCTTCATCACTTCCCACATGGATATCTTTATTGCGCTCATCAACATGACTTAAAATGTCATGCAACACCTACCTCTTTTCAAAGAGTTAAGAAACACAACACCAGGCTCGAACATCAAAGTACTCGACAACCGAAGGATTGCTATACAATTTTTTCACTAGAGTCGTCTTACCAAGTCATCCCATTTCGATGATCGAGACAATGTTTAACTGCTCTGGTCCTCCTATTAGTTGATCTATTATATTTTTGTCCTTATCCTCAAAATCGACAATCACTTCATGCATTGTTGACAAGTTCTCACCAGAAATCTTCTAATTAATTCTTTTTATCTCTTTCTTGATTAGCTCAACTTCTTCTATGACAGTGGAAAACCTCAACATACGATACCATTTTGGATTATCTCTTAAGGAAATAGGTTCAGCGACAAGTTTTGCTTTATTTGCCATATTCATGATGCGTATCTCAAGAGATTCTTGTTCTCCAATTTCAATCCACTACTCTTCAGAGTTCTCAAGAAGACATATCAAGGACAGTAGTTCATTCTGGAGATTTTCAATCCAAAGCTTTGCAGCTTTTTCAATACGAGGCTTTACAAAACGAGAAATTATAGCAGCCCTACTATTCAATAACTCATTTAGTTCTTTGAGGGAAATTGTCGTACCTCTCTGGCCACGGGTTTCCCGGAAGTTAGATGATGTAGCACGGGAATAGATCTTCCTCATATCTGCCTTGATAAGCTTGATCTTCTCAAACAAATCAAGCAGGAGATTGCTCATCTTCTCGGTCATGCCTTCTTTGTCCTAAATGACATGAAAAGAGTAGATGGCAGACCCTGCTTCGAGAGCAGTAACTTCCATAAGACTGTGAATGTCCTGATGCACATGATCACCATTTTGTGTCTCAACATAAAAAGTTCTCAAGAGTTGTATGTCCTCGCGAAGGGTTTCTAATTGATCTTTCATGATAGGAGCTATGGAACTAGTTTCATCGTTTATCAGATCCTCCATACATAATAAACTGATGAGCTTACGCCTTCCAAGCAACGGTACAAGTATAGTATTGACCATGGACATCATTTATGCATTCATATAGCGGAAATACCAATCTTCAATAAGACATGCTACCTTATTTAACTGAGCTCATATATGCAATAGATGTGATTTCACATAGTCAGGGTGTGGATTTGTGGTTGTGAGCAAAGATCTAACGTGCTTCAAATCCACACGAAGGCTTTCAAAGCGATCTATTGTTGGAATCTCCACACTTGCATCACGGCTTAGTAGCTTTGCCAGTTGTTCAAGGAGAAAATCAATAAAGCCAACTATAATATAAACTGTTGTATCTGATGTTAATGACTTTGTAGTATCCAAGATGCTATTATAATGACTTGTGTCTTCCTCATTGGGCTGATAGTGTAGCGCAAGAGAAAGGTCACTATTTTCATCCATTTTTTTAATCCAACAACAAAAGAAAAACGATGCTGCTATGGTAGCCTCATATCCAACCGCTTTCTTGAGATCATACAAATCACACTTGCTTAATTTGAGTTTAGCAACAAATTGAAGAGAATTTCTTAGAAATCTTAGCCTTCTCTCCAGGGTGTTAATAAGTTTTTTCACCCAAACAATAGAGTTGACATGATCAGATTGTATTAGAAGATCCTTCATATTCTCTAATACATAATCAATACATTTCACCAGGAGATCACCTTCAATATACCCATATTGAGATAATTGCTTGAAAAGATGATGACATTGATGGACTTCCAGCTTAATAAGCTCAATCTTTTCTTGCACAGAGAACAGCAAACCATCCAAATCTATGGGCATTTCTCTACCCCCAAGTGAGAGAATGACTTGTCCCACTTCTTGTTGGACTACAGCTCTAATTTTCTTATATCGGACTTTTATATCCTCTCTATCAATCATCATCAGTTCTTCGGACATGAAGAACGTCCTAAGAAATTTGAGCTCAATCTTAAGGGTCTTCATTTGATCTTTGAGTGAAGCAAAGCATCTCTCCTGTTGTTCTAGGTAGTCCAAGCATTCCAGTGAATCTTTAATCATACCCTCCATCTTCATCCCCATCCTTTCTGTTTCTCTTCTCTCTTAGTCGAATATCTTTGATTAAGTGAGAAAAATGTATTGGAAGCTGAAGGTGTTTGCAATTGTGAGTGATCTCAGTTAGTCTTCTCAATAAGTCATTTTAATTTTCCTTTTCCTTTTTGCCTATTCCCAGTAATAAATTAAAATAAACACAACACAGAGACAGTGACAGCTAAAGTCAACACAATAAATGCTATTAATTTCTTACCCATCAAATGTCGCTACAATCACTCACCCTATGTTTGGAATGCACATGGGAAAGAATCCAAAAAGTAAGGTAGATGAAGAAAAATAAACGAAAAGGAAGGAAAATAAATTTTTCGTTTGGATTGTAAAAAAATAATACGGAAAAAAATGAAAGAAATTTATAATTTTTTATTTGGATTGGAGAAATAAAGAAAAGAAAAGAATAATTTTAGATATAAAATTACCTTACTATCTTTCTTATAAAATAACCAAAGAAAAGATTATGGATAAATTAGTCTTTTTATATATTTTATTTTCCTTTTCCTCTATTTTACCCCAAATTGAAAGAATTGTAAAATCTTCTCATTAAAGAAATTAAAGAGATTTTGAAATTTCTCCAAATTTTTTAATAAATTTCAAAATACAATCCAAACAAGGAGAAGTATTCCCTAATCCCTTCTCTTCCATTGCTTTCCTTTAAAAAAGCCAATCCAAACAAGTTGTCAATGTTTTCTTCTGTTAATCTAATGAGGACAGTAGATTCAAATTGAAAACAAGAATGATAAAAACTGATTTGTTGTAATTAACTTGTCTAATCAAATACAATGTATATATAGACTAGAATCCCCAATTATTTCCCTAGAAATCTGCTGATACAATAGTCAAAGTGCATCGAGCAGTATGTTTGCATTGAGCAGTGTGTTTGCATTAAGCAGTGTATGAGCATAGAATCTTTACATAATTGTTGACTATCTCAACACTCCCTCTCAAGTTGGTGCATAGATGTCAAATATGCCCAACTTGTCAAAGAACTTTGAGAGCACCCGATTAGATACTCTTTTGGTAAGGATATCAGCTAACTAATTTTCAGACCGAATCTTTGGTAGTTCTACAACCTTTTCATCCAGTTTCTCTTTAATGAAGAACATATCTACTTCGACATGCTTTGTGCGGTCATGTTGAACTGGATTATGGGCTATATCACATGCTCCTTTGTTGTCACAATATAACTGAATTGGTTGTTTTGGGGAGTAGCCTAGGTCCTGTAAGAGAAATTTTATCCACAGTGCTTATCAAATTCCTAAAGCCATTCCTCTGTACTCAGCTTCTGCACTAGATCGTGCAACAACATTTTGTTTCTTGCTTCTCCATGTAACTAAGTTCCTACCTACAAAGGTAAAGTATCCCAAAGTTGACCGCCTATCGTCAACTGTTCCAGCCCAATCAGCATCTGTATTTACCTCAATATTTTTGCTTGTTTGCGTCTTTAGAGAATAGAATTCCCTTTCCTGGAGCAGCCTTTATATACCTCAAAATGCGCATGACTGTATTCATATGTTGCTCACCGGGATTACACATGAACTGACTAACGACACCTAGAGCATAAGCGAGATCTGGTCTTGTGTGAGCTAAGTACATCAATCTTCCAACAGGCCTCTAGTATTTCCCCCTATCCACCGGTACCTAGCTTGTATCAATACATAACTTAAGACCCTCTTCCACTGGATTGTTAGCTGGTTGGCAGGCTGACATACCAGTTTCATGTAGTAGATCTAAACATACTTTCTTTGAGATAGGAAAATTCCTTTATTTGATCGAGATACTTCAATTCCCAGAAAGTATTTTAAAGGGCCTAAGTATTTTATTTCAAATTCCTTGGACAAGTACTCCTACAACACTCTCATTTCTTCTGGATCATTTCTTCCAATGGCATTTTTTTTTTGTGCCTAAGATATGTTTGAGTGTAAGATTAGGGCGAGACGAAGTTATGAAGTGCCTTGGAGGGTATTTTTGTTCATTCATATCAATTTGGGTGAGTATGCAATGTTTTGTCATAACATAGGGGGATAGATGTTTTGCCGTAGGATTGGTAAGTCGTTACCAATCAAACCTTGGACGAGCTCATTGGCAAGTTGTTAAGAGGATTCTAAGATATTTGAAGGGCACTTTGGATTATTGCTTATGCTATCAAGGAGTTGACCTAAATCTAAAGGGATTTACAAACGCTGACTGGGGTAGTGATCCAGATGAGCGTAAATCAACTTCTGGATATGCCTTCTTGCTGAATAGTGGGGCTATTTCTTGGTGTAGCAAGAATCAAATCTGCATAGCATTATCTACCATAGAGGCTGAGTTTGTGGCTAGCTCAGCGGCTGTACAAGAAGCGGTGTGGCTTAAAAGGTTTATGTTAGATTTAGGAGTATTCACAAATGCTGAAAAACCTGTGACAGTCTATTGTGATAGTCAAGCAGCCATTGCCTACACTAAGGATCCAAAATACCATGGCAAGACAAAATACATAGACATTAAGTATAATTTTATAAGAGATATAGTATCAAAGAAAGAAGTGATCATTGAACATATCTCTACGCATGAGATGGTAGGCGACCCACTCACTAAGCCAATTCTTAGAGATATATATTTGTCTCATGTAAAATCTCTAGGATTGCACAGAATTTAATGTATGTTCCATATGTTGTGAAATGATCACTTATGTACTCATATAATTGTATATTTCAGATGCCAAATAAATAAATAAATGAAATATTTTGATGCACTTAAGCAGTGTTAAATCTTTGTGATATATATGAATGAGACTATGTATGCACTTAAGTAGTGTTAAATCTTTGTGATATATGTAAATTAGATTGTGTATGAGTATGTTAGCACATACGATTGGCATCGAATTGTACATCGACAGGTTAGAGAGATTGGCTCTCTCACACAAGCAATCGCCTCTGGCGCAGTGAGAGCGTGCAGAGATAAGACAATATAAGTTAGCTAGTATTTGTTGAAAATATTATACTTATGTCAGTGTCGCCTTGAAAATTAGTCAGAGATTAGTTCCAACGACAATTATTAAGAAGAGACCTCATATTGTATGTCTTACAATTAAGACTAATGTGAGGTCGATATCGATTCCCACAATCCATACAACCTGTATATAACCAAATATGAAACATTGATAACTGTGAGTATTAAGTTCGAGGATTCAGGTTAGTTATTGAGTGATAACTAAATCAGAATCTATACGGTGTTAGAATTAAATAAAGACATACTCCCTTCTCTAAAGGAAGTCACACCGTAACACATGTTTTCATACCATGTGTGCTCTAGTGATTATATAAGGAAGTTGATGAATGAATCCCTGCTTCATCACTGTGTGAGACCTTGAAGTAACAAATGTTTTTTTTAATATACCCTTAGTGACCTACGCTCATATTCTAATAAGTCAAGTTTAATGTTAGCTACTTTGGTATTTTGCCTAAAGATCACGTAAGATTCGATCATATAGGACATATCTGGGAAAGCAATTAACTTGATTTAGAGGGATATTGAGCGAAGGGAAGATTGTTCATATCTAGCGCTACATGTGTTCATTGGTCGACCAGTTATACAATCTATGTGATTGAACAATCTTTGTGATCAAATATAACTATGAATACATGATTGAGATTTTAAAGGTCATGCATAGCCTAAGAGGGATTAGGTGTGCACTGACTGATGTGAACTTAATTTGGTCTAGGGTATAGCGAGACTCTATATTCTTTTGAAGATAGTGGCTCCCATGTCATCCTTAATAGGTGCATGGTCTTTGAGCCTCCACTTATTGTGTGCTTGCGAGTCGCACGACCTATTTACCTGTATGGAGCTTGATTATGCTTTGGAATCAGTTTTTTGAGAGATAATGGTGGATATTGTTCTGCCCATGTTGTGCGAGTGAAAGATGTTGGATTTGAATCCTGGGTCGCCCTAGATGGGCTAACCCGACCCATTAGACCCCCATCACTGGGTATTTAAGTCCAATACACTAATAGAACAATGTACGTTCTATTAGGATCAGACACAAGAAACAGAAGAAAAAACTCTATAAAAAAAGTATATCTACATAAAAGATATTTAGGCTGTGAATTTATTAGAGCACGAGACTGTATTGTGCACTTTGATTCACGACACACGCAGTGGAATAAGCACATTCAACGACCAAACATATTATGCTACATAAAAGGTTAGTAATCTTTTATGGCTTTAAACAGTGTATGAAGATACTAAATTTAGTATTAAAGTTCTTCAGTATCTTTTGGACGAATTTAGAATTTGAAAAGAAATAAAAAAGACCTACCTACTTTGAGTCTATGACGTGAAGAATTAAAAACTTACCAAATCAACTTAGCAGGAATTCTAGCAAGGGTAGGAAACCTTTTATAATACATTTGCAGAATATTTTAGCAAGGCTCCTAATCGAACGATTCTTATATTCATATAACCTTACGAGAGAAGTCAGAAGAGGAGGCTGGAGAAGCAGACATATTTCATAAGGACAAATAGGAAGCATTATGTGCACGTCCTGCGTTCTTGTGCGTTTAGGTAAGTGTTACCAAGGCTTTATCCGAATAAAGTTGTTACTTATAGGACGATAGGGTGGTATAATTAAGTGTTAAACTTAGTAACATTATGAATTTCATAAAAGAATAATAGTGTCTTTATACATTTTGAATTAGGATTGTGATAATTGGGTCTACGATTTACAAGCTTTGAAATGAGTTTTATTGCGTAGATTAAAAGTAAGTAGGAAGACCCCATATAGTTCTTTTTTGATGTTCTTTTTGCTTTTATTCTTTTTTTCTACGAGAAAAACATATATTATGATTATTTTTGTTGTCCAGTGCTACCACTTCGAATTTGTGTATGAATTCATCGGTCTTTGTCATATTTATGATATTCAAAACTTTCTGATTTATGTCCAAATCAGTTTGAGAGGTATAAAATTAAGTTAATACATGATTTCACAATCTTTATTTTTGTTTTCTTTACTTAATTCGTATGTACATATATATATATATATATATATATATATATATAATATATATATATACTCCAAAAGTATATTTCCTTAGTACTGATTTACTCATGATCACTTGTTTAAATCTTTAATGCGTCCTTATTTTAGTTTCAGTCTTGAGTGTCTTCACATGGTTTTTCAAAGAATTATATATTTTAATTGTTTAGAAACAAAAATTTACTTTAGGACAAAAAATTTTAATATGATTGCATCATGTACATTCACGAGGGAATTTATTCCCTTTTATTTTGTAGAATAATAGATGTGAACCCGAGTGCCATGTATTCTGAGTCCGTACTTTTGTGTCCTTATTGGTGGGGATCGTACACCAATAGATCTTGGGGTAGTACACTATCATTTTGTAAGAGATTGCTGCTTGCTCTTGGTGGTTTGTGTGACAACAAACCCCTTTTTAGACTGTGCTACCAGGAATGTAGCTTCGACCATCACATTGTTGGATCCTTTATTGGTACCTTTGGGTTTAGTCTGTTGTGGTACTATTGGTATACTTGTTTAATTTTTTTATTTGAACTTTGGTCTTGTATATTGGTTATGGTTTTCCCTTATACTCTACTACGCTTTGAAAAACTTATGGTATCTAGTTTATTTTCTTTTCACCAAGAGTTTTGCATTAACTATTATGTTCTGCCTAATTTAATTTTGGACAGTAATGTCATATTTTATCTATAGGGGGTCTACTACTTACTGAGATCGTTTTCTCATTCCGTATTTATTTTTATTGAATCTATATTGTTGCAGATGGTGAGAATTAGGTGATTTTGCTTGGGAACGAAGAGCTAGACGACCTCATATGTTGCTAGGTCTTGAAGAGCCTTAGAATAAATAGACATTTTATTGGCATTAGACTTAGTGCCTTGCGGATCTAAGAAAGATATTCCTTCTTAGGTGCGCGATAGTCACGCTTTCTAAGGTTTGCTCTTGATGAATTTTGAGGGCGTGATAGAGTGGTATCAAAGCCTACGTTTTGATCAAATTGGACCTAGGGTTTTGGTTATAGGGAGTTTAAGTTTTACGGCACATAAAATTTATTTATTGATAATTTATTTGACTATATACTAAGGCTTATGACATTATAGGATTAAAATGACCCCTAGGGAGCAAGCTACCACAAGTACGAGCAATGTTCCACCTCCTGAAGTTAATGAGCATATTCCATTAGCCGAGTTTGCAAGGAAGCATGAGACTGACAAGGAAGCAGTTGTAGAGGCAGAATTTGATGGTGAGAAGGACGCGTCAAGGGACTAGCGAGGAAGACGATGAGCAGAGAGCGTTAGAGAGATTCTTGAGCATGTACCCATCCCATTTCATTGGGGAGAGGGAAACACAGGACGCTCATAGATGGTTGACCATTGTGGAAGGACTGTTTCAAACTTTGCGCTTTAAAGATGACCGGAAAGTTCATTTTGGTACTCATTTCCTACAAGGGGCTGCTTTAAATTGGTGGAATTTGAAGCTTGAGGAGATGGAAGAAGAGCTTGAGGATTGGAAAAAGTTTTGCGAGATGTTTGAAGTAGAATTTTACCCAGTAGCCTACCGCAATATGAAGGTAGCTGAATTTACAAATTTGAGGCATAAGGACTTGACCATGGCTAAATATAATCGGAAGTTTAATGAGTTGGCTTGTTTTGCACCTTGAATGGTTCCCAATGATTATGAGAAAGCCATGAGATTTAAGTTAGGCTTGAACCTAAACATCCGTAGCATTGTGGCACCTTAATTGCACATGACCTTAAAGGCTGTAGTGACAACAACAACCTTAGCTGAGAAAGATTTGAACCTGATGCAATAACAACGAGCTTCTTCAAATAAGAGAAAATTTGGTACACAATCTTCACAGACCAAAAATGGACCACCTAAAGGAGGCAACAAAAAGTTTGATCATAAAGGTAACAACAAGCCTACCAAGAAGTGTACCAAGTGTAGCAGAAAACATAGAACAAATGAGTGTTGTTGGACCATTGGGGGTTGTTTTAAACATCGGAGTACTGAGCATCGCATTAAGGACTGTCCAAAGATGCAAGGGAATATTTATAATGCTAGACCCATGAATGATAGGAAGCAACAACAGAACCGTACCGTATTTTTACTATCACACATGGAGATGCCCAGGCTACCAATGATGTTATGACAGGTATCATTCAGATTATATCCTCTTTTGCTTATGTGTTATTTGACTTTGGATCCAATTACTCTTTTGTATCCCCTTCATTTGCCTTACAACTTAATGTCATACTCGAGAAACTAGAGTATGGGGTTTATGTCAGGACCCCAGTAGGCAAATTTGTTTTGACCAGCATGGCGTATCATAAATATCTAGTCCAAATAGGGAAGCAAGATTTGCTTTCCGACTTGATCCAATTAGACATGAGGGGTTTTGATGTTATTTTGGGAATGGACTGGCTGGCTGTGTACCATGGCCACCTCGACCTTTTGGTAAAAAGGTTGTATTTTGCATGCCCAACGAGAATGAGTTTGAATTTGTTAGGAAAATGCTTGAGCTCATTCGCGTTATAACAGCATTCAAGGCCCATAAAATGCTAAGAAAAGGCTGCACTGCATTTTTGGCGAGCGTAGTGGAGACTAAAAAGGAAGAGGTGATGCTTGAAGATATTCTTGTTGTTAAGGAATTTTCGGATGTATTTCTAGAGGATATTCCGGGACTCCCTCCAAACCGAGAAATTGAATTTGATATAGAGCTTATGCCAGGAACTGGACCAATATCCAACGAACCTTATTGTATGGTGCTTCCTGAGCTTAAGGAATTAAAAGTGCAACTGCAGGAACTTCTAGACAAGGGCCAAATTCTTCCAAGTGTATCCCTTTGGGGAATGCCTGTGCTTTTTGTTAAAAAGAAAAATAGAAGCATGTGCCTATGCATCGATTATCGAGAATTGAATAAGGTTACAATCAAGAATCAATACCCATTGCCAAGGATCGATAACCTATTTGATCAATTGTAAGGTGTGAAGGTGTTCTCAAAGATTGACTTAAGATTGGAGTACCATCAATTAAAGATCAAGAAAAAGGATATCCCTAAAACAGCCTTTAGGACGAGGTATGACCATTATGAATTTGTTGTGATGCCCTTTGGTTTGACAAATGTGCCTGCAATGTTCATGGATTTGATGAAATGAGGTCTTCAAGCCTTTCTTAGATCAATTCGTGGTGGTATTCATTTACGATATTCTTGTTTACTCGAAGAGCCCTGAAGAGCATGAGACACATTTGAGAATTGTTATGCAAACACTCGGGAGTAATCAGTTATATGCCAAATTGAAGAAGTATGAGTTTTGGCTGACCGAAGTCGCCTTCCTAGGCCACGTTATTTCAGAGAAAGGGGTATCAGTTAACCCTCAAAAGATAGAGGTTGTAATTACTTGGTTGAGACCCATATCAGTTGTCACGCCCCAACCTGACCCTTCACGGAACCAAGTCCGGACGTGATAGAAAACGGGCATTATGACGCCTGTAGTCTGACACATTTGACATATAAACCTGTGCAAACAACTCATGTAACAACAATAGATCTGTACAAAACATAACCACAACATTTTATACACAATAGAATTTACAAGACCACCTGGCAAACCTACTTTAAACATGTTTATAAAAGTTACAAAGTTCCAAATAAACTAACATGAGTCTATCCATATGAACAGGATCAGAATAGACTTGAGACTTTTACAATAAAAGACTTCTAAATTAGAAACCAGATAATATATTACATAAACCAAGAATCCTTCCATTACAACACAAACTTCGCAACTCATAACAACACATCAACATCCAACAAGCAATACAAGTAAAGCCATTACTTTAGTCACCACGAGGCTCGGTCTCAATTCCACTTGAAATGTGTCGTAAAACGGGGTGAGTTTCACAAGTTTAGTGAGGGGGTGAACGGGAAGGTTTTGGAAAAACATTCTAACTTGTAAATCTGTTTGAAACCATGCATGCAATGCCATATGAAATCAATGAGTATAAGCACTAAAAGACAATTAACTCAAATAAGCACTTTAAATAATATAAAAGCACTTAATTATATTTGGATTAAATAATATTAAAGCTTTATAACTATTCAAGAAAATATACGCTGACATTTATCGATGTCATCACTTAAACCATCATCACGAACTCTTTTGCTTAACACCGATACATTCAAGTGACTTAACACCGGCCCATTCAGGAGTTGTACACCGGTACTTTCAGGTGACTTAACACCGGCACTTTCAGGTGACTTAACACCGACACATTCAGGAGTTGTACTTCGGCACATTTAGGTAATTTAACACCGGTACATTCAGGACCGTGGTAGTCATGCCATTACACCAACGACCTCAAGTTGCCTTGAGTGACATGACACTACTATGGCCTGCTTTACACATTCGTATTCGCGTTCAATAGTCACAGTAAACAGTAAACAATCGCATTCAATCATTTAATCACACATTCACATTCATTTAGAGGACAACTAAGTAGGTTGCCTCTCAATATGTTTAACATTCATATAACACTTCATTTAACACTTTGATATCATTCAATAGCACATTCAATAGGTGACAAGGCAGGCTACCATAACACTTGGAAACACCATTAATCATTAAGCATTCCATTAGCAAGTAGCATAACACAAATTTCTTTGTTTAGTTAACCTATCTATGGTTCTCTAAAAATTATGAAACTTTTTAGGGACATAGATTATCAAATGTAGATAGCTTTAGAATCAAGCATAGCTCAATGTAAAGTTAAATTCACTGAGTTATGTCCTTAAGAACAGAAGTTGCACAAATTGTCCAGTGCAGCACTTTTAGCAGTAACTCACTGATATTGATTTTAATGAACACCTTAACCATGGAATTAAGAAATTTACATAAAAGACAATTTGTGATACTATTTCTCTAGCATAACAAATCCGAAATTCAGCTATAAATAACAACGTTTACTATATCAAATAAGTCAAGGAAATTCATTGCGCAGAAATTGAAATTTCTGGACAGCTATACAAGTTCACACAAAACTTTTGCTAAACTTACTTCTAAGCCATGAAATCAAGCTATGAACACATTTATATGCATATGAATTCCATATTTAAACATAGCACAAGGATTGAACCCAATTCTGGCTATAAAAATCAAACTACAACAGAATTTAGCCAACAACAAGATTTAAAGGTTCCATGAAGCTAAAAATCATGTATATTGTTCTCAAGGCACTACTTAGCAAGATTCATAAGCATAAAAAACAATATATAACATATATATGCAATTTCATAAACAAAACCTCAACTTTAACTTTAAGATTTGAAATTCCCCTCACCTAAAATGGTTGAAAATGCTAGAAATAGCAAGAATACACCTAGGAGAAACAAGATCAACTTCCAATTTGGGTCCAAATGCAACCTTTCTTCTTCTTTGTCATTAAAAAATTGATCAAAACTGGGGTTTAATACTATTCACTCATTTCTCTCTCTTGGCTGATGGCCCTTTTGTTTTATGTTTTGGCTTTGTTTTTTTTTGTATGTATTGTATAATATGTATATAATGTGTATATGGGTCAATATAAGTCAACAACTAGTTAAAAGTCAAGTCAAAGATGGCCAATAATGGTAGACTAAGCAAATATCTTTTATGTTTTGCATGTATATATGTATGGAATATTATATGTAATGGTCAAATGCCAAGTCAATTCCCGATTAAATCATAAACATATGCAATTTAAGCGCACATATTACTTCCAAATAATTATCAAAGTAAGTAGATGCACATATTATGTACTAATTCTAAATAAAACAATTAAATGCACATAAAATTCATGTTCGGGTCTCATATCAGTGATGAAGATCAGTAGCATTTTGGGATTAGTAGGCTATTACAAAAAGTTTGTGGAAGGGTTCTCTAAAATTGCAATTCCAATGATGCGCCTGATGTGCAAAGGGGTTAAGTTTGAGTAGTCATCAGAGTGTGATAAAGCTTTTCAGGAATTGAAGCAAATATTGTTATATGCGCTCGTACTTGTTTTACCTAGTGGGACCGATTGGTTTGCTATGTATAGAGATGGTTCTCATAATGGTTTAGGCTGTGTGCTTATGCAACATGATAGGGTCATCGCTTATGTTTCGAGACAATTGAAGAATTATGAGAAGAATTATCCCACCCACGCATTGAAGATTTGAAGGCACTACTTGTAGGATTTATACGAATCACCAGAGTTTAAAGTATCTTTTCACACAAAAAGAGTTGAATTTGAGGCAACAGAGATGGCTTAGGTTGATCAAGAATTATGATTTAAAGATCCACTATTACCAAGACGAGCTTACAAGGTAGCAGATGCTCTTAGTAGGAGGCCTAAGGGAAGTATGACTGCAATACTCACATCGCAAGAAGAATTGATCGTGGAGTTTGAGAAGCTAAGAATTAAGGTAGCTGTGAAGAAGATATCAACTACATTGGCACATATCACTATTCATCCTACATTGTTCGATAGGATTCGAGCTGCTCAAAGGTAAGACCCCTACTTGGAAAACATGCGAGTAGAATTAGAGAAAGGGTAAAAATCATATCTGCAGATGCACGAGGATGGGACCCTCAGGTTCAACAGAAGACTGTGCATCCCAAAGGATCCTACGATAAACAGGAAAATTTTAGACGAGGCTCATGGCTCGCGCTTCGCAACCCATCCGGGAGGGACTAAGATGTATCATGATCTGAAAGATCATTTTTGGTGGCACAACATGAAGAAAGATGTAGGGCAATATGCGGCTAAGTGTTTCACATGTCAACGGTTCAAGGCAGAACATCAAAAGCCATCTAGACCTTTGCAGTCGCTGGACATACCAGAGTGGAAGTGGGAATGCATAACGATGGATTTTGTGACCGGTTTGCCTAGGACTCTTAATAAAAATGATATCATCTAGGTCATTGTGGATAGGTTGACTAAGTTAGCCCACTTTTTGCGATTTCGATTGGGGACTCAATTAGAAGAGTTCACGGAGATATATATCAGTGAAATTATAAAACTCCATGGAGTATCTAAAGAGATTGTGTTTTATCGTGACACAAGGTTTACGTCAAATTTCTGGGCAAGTTTTCAAAATGCCATAGGTACTAGCTTGAAGATGAGTTCGGCCTACTATCCGCAAACCGACGAGCAAAGTGAGAAGACTATTTAGATTCTGGAAGTTATGTTACGAGCTTGTGTATTTGATTTTGGAGGAAGTTGGGATAAATATATCACCTTGGTAGAGTTTACATATAATAATAGCTACCAGGAGAGCATCAAAATGGCTCATTTTGAAGCTTTGTATGGGAGAAGGTGTCACACACCTTTGTATTGGAATTTGGGTAAGAAAAAGATTTTGGGTCCTCAACTGGTCGAAGAAATGGAAAACAAGGTTGGATTGATTCGATCTCACATTAAGGAAGCCTAGAATCAACAAAAGAGTTGGGCTGATCTAAAAAAGAAAAGATTAGAGTTCCACGTGGGAAAACATGCCTTCATAAGAGTATCTCCAATAAAAGGGGTGGTACGGTTTGGAACTCGTGGGAAGTTAAATCCGTTATACATTGGACCATTGGAGGTTTTAGGTCGTATTAGTGATATTACTTACTGATTAACCTTAAAGCCCTCTTTAGCCGGGGTACATAGTATGTTCCATGTGTCACAACTAAGGAATTATGTACCGGATGAGAGTCATGTGATTCGCCACGAGGATATTCAATTAAGGGATGACCTATCATATGCAGAGGAACCTATGGAAATTATAGATTGTAAAGACTAGGTGTTTAGGAGAAGGAGCATCCCCTATGTTAAAGTTCAATGGAGAGGTCAAACTTAGAGAGAAGCAACGTGGATACTTGAGACAGAGGCTCATGAGAAGTACCCTAACCTCTTCCAAAACGAAAGTATGTAGTTTTGAGGATGAAACTTTTGTTAAGGGGGGATGTAACGACCCCCACGTTTTAAAAGGTCTATTAGCTAAAATTTTGGGATTTTTGTTCCCACTTAATTTGATTTAGGATTGTATCTTTTGGGCGAATTTAGAATTTGAAAAGAAGGAAAAAAAAAACCTACCTACTTTGAGTTTATGACATGTGAAGTATTAAAAACTTACCAATCAACTCAGCAGGAATTCTAGCAAGGGTAGGAAACCTTTTATAATACGTTTACAGAATGTTCTAGCAAGGCTCCTGATCGAACAATTCTTATATTCATATAGCCCTAAGAGAGAAGCCAAAAGTGGAGGCTAGAGAAGCAAGCATATTTCATATGGACATAGTAAGAATTTTATGCACGTCCTGCGTTCTTGTACGTTTAGGTAAGTGTTAGTAAGCCTTTATATGAATGAAGTTGTTACTTATAGTACGATAGGGTGGTATAATTAAGTGTTAAACTTAGTAATATTATGAATTTCATAAAAGAGTGATAGTGTCTTTATGCCTTTCGAATTAGGATTGTGATCTTTGGGTCTACGATTTACAAGCTTTGAAGTGAGTTTTATTGCGTGGATTAAAGGTAAGTAAGAACACCCCATATAGTTCTCTTTTGATGTTCTTTTTGCTTTTATTCTTTATTCTTTTTTTCTGCGAGCAAAACATATATTATGATTATTTTTGTTGTCATATGCTACCACTTTGAATTTGTATATGAATTCATCGGTCTTTGTCATATTTATGATATTCAAACCTTTTTAATTTATGTCCAAATCAATTTTAGAGGGACAAAATTAAGTTAATGCGTGATTTCTAAATCTTTATTTTTTGCTTTCTTTACTTAAATTTTGTGTGTGTGTGTGTGTGTGTATATATATATATATATATATATATATATAATTAATATATTAGTGAGGATTATGAAAAAAAATTACACGAGTTACTTTGTTTATTATTAACATTTTATTTTTCCTTCTTGTTTTTTTTTACTTTTTTTCATTATTTGTTGTTTAAAAAGTTGTACTTTTTTTATTATTCTACAATAGGTCAATTATTTCTTATTTTGTTTTAAGGTACTTTTTTTACGTTATGATAGAGTTGCTAATTTGATCATTCGTGAAAATATCCTTATATTATATGGCTTACGTAAATAATGATTGAGTCCGTACGTTAATGAATGTATATTTACTCTAAAAGTATATTTCCTTAGTATTGATTTACTCATGATCACTTGTTTAAATCTTTAATGCATCTTTATTTTAGTTTCAGTCTCGAGTGTCTTCACATGCCTTTTCAAAGAATTATATATTTTAATCGTTTAGAAACTAAAATTTACTTTAGTACAAAAGATTTTAATGTACATTCACGAGGGGGTTTATTCTCTTTTATTTTGTAGCATAATGGATGTGAACACGAGTACCATGGATTCTGAGACCATACTTTTGTATTCTTGTTGGTGCGGATCGTACACCATCATATCGTGGGGTAGTGCACTATCATTTTGTAAAGGATTTCTGCTTGGTTTTAGTGGTTTGTGTTACAACAAACCACTTTTTAGACTGTGAAACCAGGAATGTAGCTTCAACCATCACATTGTTGAATCCTCTATTAATACCTTTCAGTTTAGTCTGTTGTGGCACTATCGGTATACTTGTTTAATTTTGTTATTCGAACCTTGGTCTTGTATATTGGTTATGGTTTCCCTTATACTCTACTACGCTTTGGAAAAACTTATGGAATCTGATTTATTTTCTTTTCGCCAAGAGTTTTGAATTAACTAATGTGTTCTGCCTAATTTAATTTTGGACAGTAATGTTATGTTTTATCTATAAGGGGTCTGCTACTTACTAAAATCGTTCTCTCATTCCGTATTTATTTTCTTGAATCTCTATTTTTGTAGATTGTGAGAATTAGGTAATTTCGCTTGGGGATTAAGGCTAGAGGATCTCATATGTTGTTGGGTCTCGTAGAACCTTGGAATAAATAGACGTCTTATTGGCATTAGGTTTATTGGATTTTGAATTTTCGTATGCTTATGAACTTTTCCTTTTGTAATTATGTAAACTTTAGAGTTCTTTTAAAATTTGATTTGGAGATGTGGACTATTTAAATTGTGTCTCTGGTTTTAGATGCTCTGGAATTACCACATTGCTTGTAGATTTCAGTTTAAATATGCTTAGTGCCTTGCGGATCTAAGAAAGATATTCCTTCTTAGGTGCGCGATAGTCACGCTTGTTGAGGTTTGCTCTTGATGAATTTTGGGCGCGTGACATCTTATGTCAAAGTTGATTCCAATCTGGCAGACTCTTTTGAACTAGAGGTAGGCAAAAATGAAGTTACAAAGTGAAGAAAAAATCATCATCATCATCATCATTTATGTTGAATACTCCTGGAAGCCTACCCATTGTTCTGTTTGCCATACTTTTGAGCATCCAGTCAATAAATGTCCATCGAGAAAAACAGAGGATTCTCATGCCCCTTCAGACAAGGTAAAAGAGGATAAGTAGCAAAATACTTCAACTGCGACTCAAACAGCTGCTAGTTAGAAGCCCAACTCGAAGGCAGCCAATTCGTTCCTTAGGAACAAAATATACAGTCCATTGGAAGACAAGCACAAATCTCCTCCTCCTAATAGAGGAAGGGATCAGATGAGAATATCCAAATCTCCTCTCAAAAACACTAGCGGTAATAAAGGTAAAACTGAGAATGCCACTGTTTTGAGCAATCCTTTTGCTGTTCTTGATCAAGCTAGTGATGACAATGGGAGTGGAGCTGAAACTAGCAGAACCAATTTCAGGGACCCTCCTCCTGACAACCCTCCTAAAATTCCAAATCCTGACCAATGAAGATGCTACTTTGGAACATCAGAGGGCTGAATAAGCCTCACAAACAGGCATGTCTCTAAACTGCTCAAGTCCAATAATATCTCTGTTTGCTGTCTTTTAGAAATTAGAGTCCAAATTTAAGTCTTGGTTGCACAGTAACAATTATGAATGTGTTGATGGTTTTGTTTTGGTTCGGTTTTGTATATGGTCCAAATGATATTGCCAACCGAAAAAATATTTGGAAGGATATCATTAGAATCTGCTCAAATTATAACAATTCTCCACTGGCTTTTGGGGGTGATTTCAATGAGATTATCACAACGGAATACAAACTTGGATGTGATACTTTACCAGCTAGTGAGTAGGATTTTATGGAATGCCCGAATACTACTGAGCTTGTGGAGCATCACAGTATCGAACCTCATTCTACGTGGTCCAATAGGGCCTATGAAGGGGAGTTCAGGGCTAGCAGGCTTGACCGTATTTTGGTTAACAGTATTTGGCAGACTAACTTTACAGATTCTTGCCTTCATCTTAATTCTCCTGATATTTCTGACCACTACTCCTTGAGTTTTAATCATTTCACAGTCAGCAAAAATCATTGCGTGCCTTTCAAATACTTCAACTTTTGGTCGGAGAATGATAATTTTCTGGACACTGAAGAAGGCGTGTGATATTCAAGTTCAAGGCTGTCCAATGTATAGACTTGTTTGTAAACTCAAAAATGTTAGAAAGGAAATGAAAGTTTTCAATAAAGTCCACTTCTGCAATCTTACACAGAATATTGAGGAGAAAATAGAGAAGTTGTGGACTGTCCAATCAAAAATCCTTAATGGAATGGGCATCGAAGCTGATTTTGAAATTGAGAGAACACTTACTGTTGAGATCATTTCTCTCGTGGCCAAGGAGGAGAGTCTTTGGAAACAGAAATCTCGAGTCCAGTGGCTATCTGAAGTGGACTCTAATACAACATTCTTTTTCAACTTCACTAAAGGGAGAGCAGCTCAAAATGCTATCACATCACTATTGGATCAACAAGGTAACTTGCTGAACTCTATGGAGGATATTAGCTCTGAGGCTACTGATTATTTTACTACTCTCTTGGGGACTAACAATCATGGAGCTTGGCGTTACTCTGCTTATGATATTAGACCCATGTTGAAAAATATTTTGGATGGTAATCAAGCTACTAATCTTGAGAAAGAAGTCATTCCCGAGGAGATTAAAGAAGCTATATTCTCCATTGCAAGTAATAAAAGTCCAGGACCTGACGGATTTAATGCACATTTCTTCAAGACTACCTGGTCGATTGTGGGGAATGATGTTACTCAAGTTGTGCAGTCTTTCTTTCACACGGGCAAAATTTTGAAAGAGATTGATGCTACTACTTTAGTCTTAATCCCCAAGAATTCTAATCCATCAACAATGGCGGATTGTAGACCTATTTTGTGCTATAATACAATATACAAGTGCATTTTGAAAATTCTTGTTAATAGAATGAGCCCCTACATACAAAATTTATTGTGTTGGATGTTCAGAATGCTTTTGTGAAGGGTCGCAATATCTCGATAACATTTTGTTGGGTCAAGAACTTGTGAAAGGCTATGGCAACATAGGCACTAGTCCGCGATGTTTAATTAAAGCAGATCTCAAGAAGGCCTATGATTCCGTTTGTTGGGACTTTGTTCTTAACACACTGTGTGCTCTCAATTTTCCCCCAACATTCGTCAACTGGATCCGTAATTGTATTACAACCCCTAGCTTTTCTATGTTCATCAATGGGGGTCTTCATGGACTCTTCAGAGGAGCAAGAGGATTGAGGCAAGGTGATCCCCTTCCACCATATCTTTTTGTTATGGGGATTGAAGTTTTGTCTGGTATTCTTAACAATATTGTAGAGTGGAAGGAGGTTAAACATCATCCCAAATGTAAATCCACAAAGCTTAATCATTTATGCTTTGCGGATGATATTCTCATCTTTTGCAAAGGGGATGCTAAGTCGATTGCTATTATCAAGAATAGCCTGGATTTCTTTCATGAGTTGTCTGGACTTGTTGTAAGCCCTGAGAAGAGTGAAATTTATTTTTGTGGATGCAATAAGGCTTTGCGGAACAACATTATTGATATCATGGGTTTTCAGGTTGGTTCTCTTCTCCTCTTATACGTGGTAGTTTTCTCAATTCTCATTGTAAATGTTTGGTGGATTGAATTACAAGAAGAATTGGGAACTGGTGTAACATCCGACTTTCTTATGCGGGCAAACTCCAGCTTGTGTGTTCAGTTCTGTCCAATATTTACTCTTTTTGGGCTCGATTGTTTATCCTCCCAAAAGGGGTCCTGATGGAAATTGAAAGTAAACGTTCGGGTTTTCTCTGGTCTGGCTCTGACAACCATCACAAAGCAAAAGTCTCGTGGGAGTTGGTTTGTAAGAGAAAAAGAGGAAGGAGGGCTGGGTATTAGAAAACTTGTTAGAGTCTAATCAAGCTGCAATTTTGCGATACCTTTGGATTATCAACATCAGGCACAAATCTGTTTGGAAGTCGATGGGTTAATGCAAACTATATCAAAGATCAGTATTTTTGGGATCTCAAAATTCCTAACAATTGTTCGTGGGCTTGGCTTAAAATCCCGCACCTCAGAAATCTCACATAATTCAGGAGTCGACTGGAATACCAAGGTGGTTAGTTTCATTCCAGATGGGGATTGGTCTTGGCCGAATAATAACATGATCTTGGATGTTGTTGCTGCTAATATTGGGTATTTGAAACCAGCTATAGGAAGAGAGGACAAAGTGGTTTGGATTAGTTCCCCCTCTGGGCAATACAAAGAGCAATTTGAGTGGGATCTAATTAGACAAAAGCAACCCCCATGCCATGGTATGATCATTGTATTTGGCTCAAGCTTGCTACTCCAAAGCACTCATATTGTACCTGACTTTATTGGTTGGACAAGCTACCTACTAAGAGCAGACTCTACAATTGTATTTTGACAAAAGAAAAAATAATAACTTTGTGCCTCTTGCCCCTCGCTTTATGTATTGCTAACCAATAAAAACTAATAGAATCAAACTGTTTTGCCACTCAAGGAGATGTCATTTCTTCAGCTACAAGAAGGGCAAGTTGGCATGCATTCCTGATGGCCAATTCTTCCGCTTGAAATGTCACGCCCCCAAATTTGTCTAGACAAATTCAAGAATATGATTGCCGCGAACCTAAGAAGATCAACTTCCTACACCCGCAAGACTCAAACCATAAAAGTAACAATAAGTTAAAGTAATATAATCCTTGAAATAAATACAACAAAACAGAGCTTCTAAAACCTCATGAAGATAAAAGCTTGAAATATCCGAAATACATATGTTTATTAAAATCTTAACACATAAAATCTAAAATCATTCGTCAAATCTCGCAGTCAAAATCAAGGAGCCTTTACCCTTCTATCTACTCGTTCTTATGTGCAAGAGTCAAATAAAGCAGTGAGCGAAACAAAGCCCAATAAGTAGAACTCACCCCAAGAAAAGCTGAGGCTCAAAGATCAATAAAATTCAGAGGCCAATAATTGATACGAAATTCAATACTTAAGACAATGACATAATATCGAAACTAACAAAACTATAACAAGCTGTGGCTGCTTAGCAGCGCGATTCACAATACGAAGTTCACAGTTCACACTAAAACAGATGACGGTTAATTAACTCCTAGCCGTCTAGGATTCGATACATAGCTTGTATAGTCCATAGGCTCAAAACATGTCACGTACTTAATCTTATCTAAAAAAAATAAAGAAACAAGATCTGACAATAATCAATAAGGAGTGCCAAAGAAGACGAAGAATTGAATAAAATTTGTTGATCAACAAAAGAGCATGAAAGAACGGTAAATCCTACTTACCTCAAAACCACGATATTAGAACCAATAATTAAAGTCTTTCAAACCTTCAAAACTCAGTAAAATTCTCTTCTAACTTTTTTTTACTTTTCTCCAAAACTTGTGAGACTCTAAGGTCTCATGTCTCATTTATATAGAAGTTTAATCCTAATATGATAGACACTCGGAATTCAAAACTAATTAAAACTCTATCTTATATTTCATATTATCTCTTATCTTGAATCGTGAAATCTTTAAAAGTCAAAACTCATATTTATCTTATCAAAATATCAAAGTCTTATTCAAACTAAAACTCTATTATATTTCTTTTATTTTTCAAACTCTTAAAAATTCAGGTCATTACAGTCTTCTCCTCTTAACAAAAGTTTCATCCTCGAAACTTACTTTAAAATCAATTTCAAAGATCAAAGTCTTCAAGTCAAAACCTATAGCAACAAAAACGCTTATCTCAAATAATCAAGACACCAAAGCACACAACTGAAACTTAGCTACCCAAAACCCACTTAGGCCACAAGTGATCATAACCTATGCTCTGATACTACTCTGTCACGTCCCCAAATTTGCCTAGATAAATTCAAGAACATGACTACCGCGAACCTAAGATCAACTTCCTAAACCCGCAAGAATCTAAAACCATGAAAGTAACAATAAGTTAAACTAATATAATCCTTGAAATAAATACAACAAAACAAAGCTTCTAAAACCTCATAAAGATAAAAACTTGAAATATCCGAAATACATATGTTTATTAAAATCTTAACACGGAAAAATCTAAACTCATTCGTCAAATCTTGCAATCAAAATCAGGGAGCCTCACCCTTCTATCTACTCGTTCTTATCTGCAAGATTCAAATAAAGCAGTGAGCGAAACAAAGCCCAGTAAGTAGAACTCACCCCAAGAAAAGCTAAGGCTCAAAGATCAATAAAATTCATAAGTCAATAATCGATACGAAATTCAATAATTAAGACAATGACATAATATCAAAACTAACAAAACTATAACAAGTTGTGGCTGCTTAGCAGCGCGATTCACAATACGAAGTTCACAGTTCATACTAAAACAAGTGATGGCTAATTAACTTCTAATCGTCTAGGATTCGATACACAGCTTGTATAGTCCATAGGCTCAAAACATGTCACGCACTAAATTTTATCCAAAAAAATCAAGAAACAAGATCTGACAATAATCAATAAGGAGTGCCAAAGAAGACGAAGAATGGAATAAAATTTGTTGATCAACAAAAGGGGATGAAAAAATGGTAAATCCTACTTACCTCAAAATCACGATATTAGAACCAATAATTAAAGTCTTTCAAAACTTCAAAACTCAGTAAAATTCTCTTCTAACCTTTTTTACTTTTCTCCAAAACTTGTGAGATTCTAAGGTCTCATGTCTCGTTTATATAGAAGTTTAATCCTAATATGATAGACACTCGGAATTCAAAACTAATTAAAACTCTATCTTATATTTCAGATTATCTCTTATCTTGAATCATAAAATCTTTAAAAATCGAAACTCATATTTATCTTATCAAAATATCAAAGTCTTATTCAAATTAAAACTATATTATATTTCTTTTATTTTTCAAACTCTTAAAAATCCAGGTCATTACATGAAAAGGAAATGCATGATAAATTGGGAACCTTCAAAAAAACATTCCCGATATGTTCTTGGTGCCTGAGCCCTACGCACAAGTGAGGCCCATGCACACGTGAGACCCACACACTTTTGATTGGGATGTTTAATGCCCCTTGACACTTTGAAGAAGTTTCAGATAAAATTGTCATCATGTTCTGTGATCTCTGCAAATAGCAGCAGAAATTACTACACCTTTATGATGCAACGGCCGAGTGACCGAGGAGGGAGGGTTGGGGAGTTATTTTTAATTTGTTGCAATACAATAAATAGAAGTAAACCTGTCAACAGAAAGACACTATCAAGATGTAGCTAAAGACTTCTTCTCCAATAACTTTTCTTGATGTGATAACTTACCAGCCATTTTACTTTTTTTGTTTTAATTCATATCTCTGGGTAGTCTTTCCAAATGCATGAATTCAGCATATGAAACTGCAGATCATTACTTGACACTTTTTTTGAAGATGGAAAAGAAAAATAGATTATCATTTTGTGAATATCCTCTCTTCCCTCTCTCGTTTTGTGTTTTACAAAGAATAATTGCAGCAATTTAAGACCTAAATGGCCTGCTGTAGTTGACGATGAGGAACTATCATCTGCATTTGCGATGAAAAAACATACACAAAATTTGAGAAAAACTATTGCCAGCTTAGTGAAACAAAGAGCAAAACACAAATTTTATTCTGATAATTGAACATACAACCATGAACCCTGTCCATTCAATTATTGATGAACCCACAAAGCCAACAGAGAATGTAAATAACCAACTACAGTAACAGAAAATTCATCCTTACTCCACTTCTGCTAAGACTTCTCCTTCATTTTCCCCGTAAAGGAGCATCAACTCTTTGAAATCGTAGTGATCGTACCTGCAAGATGAATAGGAAGTCTAAGGCTTTAATCTAGTGTTGATAAAAAGGAATGCAACTGACACCAAATTTACTTACACGTTAACTTGAGTTGTCTCAAGCACATTTAAAAAGATGATGATGTGAGGCCCTGATCGGAAGGATAAGTATGGATAATGACCTTGAGCAACTAATTTCCAAAATCCAGCTGTTCTTGGTAAATATCTTTGGCTGAATTCGCAACAGAGTGATTGCACCATTTCACCTCAATCATCTCTAGGGTGTTAATGTTCCCAAAACTAGAAGGGATCTCCTGAAGTTATTTGTATCTGTGCACCACCAGTTTCTCCAGAACATGAAAGTGATCTTCACTGGACACATTCCATTGTTCAATATTCAAAGCTTCTAATTTCAAGTACTTGAGTTTAAGGAACTCATCATCTATTGTCTCCCATTTTTCCCCATCAAAGGCTTTAAGCAACAATTTTAGAACTCCATGGTAGGCGAAAATTCGATAAAGTCAACTTCTTCAAATTAGAAGGGAAACTTAATCTTCCATGAGATACTTTCGTGGCATAGTAAAACACCTTAAGGGACTCAAGTTGACTTAAAGAGTCTAATTCTGGAAAGTAGTTGCAATTCTAAAAATTGCTCCATAATGCAGTAAATATGAACTTTAGTTTCCGGAGATTGGGCAATGAACACATCACATCCCTTGAATTTGTCCCGTATGGTAGAGTGGGTGTGGAAAGTGTTTCTAGTTTATCTAAAATGGCATCCTTGATGTCTCTCTTGTCCCATATCGAAGAAGCGCGCTTATCAATGTGCAAATGCCTTAAACTTTCCATGCTCCAAACTGTATCTGGTATATCAACTTCACCTCTTATTCCTTTCACAAGAAAAGTTTTGAGGTTCTTCAGGTTGGCAATTGATGATGGGATAGAACTGCTCTGAATCCGAACTGCTAAGAGCCTCAATTGAACCAACAATTCTATTCCACAATTTAGATCTTTTAGCAGCAACCGTCCCAAATCCAATACATTAAGAAGCTTGAAGTTGCTAAAGATAAATGAGGCATCATCCAAGTGAAAAGTTGCAAAATGCAGTAAGGAGCAAACATGCAAACTGGAAGACAACTTCTCGATGGCATTGAGCATAGAATAAATGCACAATCTATATTTCTCATAAGTTGTGGAATTTGAATTATAAGATTCAACATTCCCATCTACCTGCTGATGAAACTTGAGGTCGGTTGGAGCAAATGGTTCATCATTTCCATCTAGTAAAAGCAAAAACTTTTCTTCTTTAGCTTTAGCCAAGCTAAAACTGCGCAAAAGATCATGAACGCGGAAAGTTTTGACCCCACCACTAGATCCTCTTTCAGCAACAATCACTAGGCTTCTACCAATTAGATCCATCAAGTTGTTTTTCGCTATATCCTCTGAACTTTTCTGCTCACTCTTCAATATGAATCCTTCAGCAGCCCATAACCACATGACCTTCTTTGCCAGAATTTCTTTATCCTCTGGAAATGATCCTAAATAAAGGAAGCATGGTCTCAGATGATCCGGTAAATTTTTGTAACTCAGTTCTAACACTTCCTTGCTTAAATTTTGCAAGTCTCCATCAGTGTTTTGGCTTAAACTTTCTGCAACTTGTTCCCACTTTTCTTCATTTTTCCTTGCAAGAACTCCAGCCATTAGAACAACTGCAAGAGGTAACCCTTTGCAATTTTTCGCAATCTTATTCACAGTTTCCAATTGTTCTGTGAGACATCTTTTTCCAATAAATAGTTTTTTCTGTAACAACTCCCAACTTTCATCATCAGTGAAGTAACGAAAGTGATGACAAATTCTACTACGCGCTTGAACTTTGGAGGCTATTTCTTCTAGCCGTGTTGTGAAAACAATTTTACTTCCTTCTTTGTCATCACAGAAACATCTCCTTGTAGCATTCCACGCCTCAATATCCCATATATCATCTATGACAATCAAATACCTCCGTCCTTTTAGAGATTGATACAACTGTGTGGCTAAATCTTCATCACTTCCCACATTGATATCTTTACTGTTGTCATCCACATGACTTAACATATCACGCAACACTTGCCTCTTTTCAAAGAGTTGAGAAACACAGCACCAGGCTCGAACATCAAAGTACTCGACAACTGAAGGATTTCTATACAATTTTTTCACTAGAGTCGTCTTACCAAGTCCTCCCATTCCGATGATCGAGACAATGTTTAGCTGCTATGGTCCTCCTATTAGTTTCTCTATTATACTTTTGGCCTCATCCTCAAAACCAACAATCACTTCACGCATTGCTGACAACTTCTCACCAGAAATCTTATGATTAATTCTTTTTATCACTTTCTTGATTAGCTCAACCTCTTCCAGGACAGTAGAAAACTTCAACATACGATACCAGACTGGATCATCTCTTAAGGAAATAGGTTCAGTGGCATATTTTGCTTCATTTTCCATATTCGTGATGCGTATCTCAAGAGCTTCTTGTTCTCCAATTTCAATGCACTGCTCTTCAGAGTTGTCAAGCAAAGATATCAAGAAGTGTAGTTCATTCTGGAGATTTTCAATCCAAAGCTTTGCAGATTTTTCGATATGAGGCTTTACAAAACGAGAAATTATAGCAACCCTACTATTCAACAGCTCATTTAGTTCTTTTAGGGAAATTGTCGTACTTCTCTGGCCACGGGTCTCCTGGAAGTTAGATGATGTAGCACGGAAACAGATCTTCCTCATATCTGCCTTGATAAGCTTGATCTTCTCAAGCAAATCAGGCAGGAGACTGCTCGTCTCCTCGGCTATGCCTTCTTTGTCCTCATTGACATGAAAAGAGTATATGGTAGACCCTGCTTCGAGAGCCATAACGTCCATAAGACACTGAATATCCTTAATTTCCTGATGCACATGATCACCATTTTGTGTCTCTATATAAAAAGTTCTCAAGAGTCGTATGTCCTCGCGAAGAGTTTCTAATTGATCTTTCATCTGAGCTGTGGAACTCAATTCATCGTTTACCAGATCCTCCATACATAATAAACTGATGAGCTTACGCCTTCCAAGAGACGGTAGAAGTATAGTATTATCCATGGACATCATTTCTTCATTCATATCGCGGACATGCCAGTCTTGAATAAGACGAGCTACCTTATCTAACTCGGCTCCTATATGCTGTCGATGTGATTTCACATGGTCGGGGTGTGCATCGGTAGCCGTCTTCATCGTGAGTAAAGATCTAACGAGCTTCAAATCCTCGCCAAGGCTTTCAAAGTGATCCTTTGTTGGAATCTCCACACTTCCATCACGGCTTAGTAGCTCTGCCAGTTGTTCGAGGAGAAAATCAATAAAGCCCACCAGAAGAGAAATTGTTGCATCTGATGTTAATGCCTTTGACGCACGACAGATGCCATCATAAAGACTTGTGCCTTCCCCAATGGCCATATAGTGTAGCGCTAGAGAAAGGTCACTATTTTCATCCATTTTGTTAATCCAACAACTGAAGAAAAACGATGCTGCTATGGTAGCCGCATACCCAACCTCCACCTGAAGATGATACAGATGGTCCCTGATTAATTCGAGTTTAGCAACAAATTGAAGGGAATTTCTTAGAAATCTTAGCCTTCTCTTGAGGGTGTTAATAAGTTTCTTCACCCCAACAATAGAGTTGACCTGATCTGATTGTATCAGATCCTTCATATTCCCTAACACATAATCAATCCATTTCATCTGGAGATCACCTTCAATATACCAGCGTGGATCTAATTGTTTGAAAAGATGATAACATTCATGGACTTCCAGCTTAATAAGCTCAATCTTTTCTTGCACAGAGAACAGCGAACCATCCAAATCTATGGGCACTTCTCCACCCCCAAGTGAGAGAATGACTTCTCCCACATCTTGTTGGATTACAGCTTTAATTTTCTTATATCGGTCTTTTAACTTCCCTCTCCGAATCCGCATCAGTTTTTTGGACATGAAGAACGTCCTGAGAAATTTGAGCTCAATCTTAAGGGTGTTGATTTGATCCTGGAGTAAAACAGAGAAGCTCCCCTGTTCTTCTAGGTAGTCCAGGCGTGCCAAGGAAGCGTTAATGAGATCCACCGTCTTCATGCTCTCTGTTTCTCTTCTCTCTCAGTCGAATATCTTTGATTAAGTGCGTATTACTTCAAACAGCTGAATAAGCTATGTTTGCAATTGGGATCAAAAGTCTTCTCAATAAGTCATTTTCTTTGGCATCATTTTCATACAATACACAAAGAAAATGAAATGCAGATAATGGAGTTAGTTTTATCAATAATCATTTTGGTGAAATTACTGTGGCATTTTTCATATTAGAATACCTGAAAAAAAAATCACCCAACATCCTCAATACATTATAATAAGATTAGTAAAACTCGGCTGATGGCTTGAATAATTATTGCAGATAAAAGAATGAGGTAGACAAAGAAAGTGGTAAATTCTAGTTAGCTTATCACAAAAAATATAATCCAACACTTATTGTATCAATGATATCCTTGATAGTCATCTAAAGTCATGTTCCTAATTATAATCAACGTCCAAGCATTGATTCTATAAAATTGAACTGTTACGGGTAGGAACTTCCAACTGCCCGAGCTCGCTGCCTGACTTCAAAATTTTAACCTGCACAAGGAAGAGAAGAAAAAGTGGAGGTGATGGTCTGTATTTCTCATCGAGTGTGAGAGTGATTAGTTTGTCCAAGCTGAATAATTGGGTAGTTGAGAGTATTAATGATACGGAATCAGTTACCTCATAAATATGGGAAAGACCTCTATATATACGAATATGGGATCCGGGCAGCAATTAATGTCTAATGCTGCTCGATATGCCACCGGTCTACCCGTGCCAAATGTCCACTACACAAAGCTATTACCTATCGGAAAAAGTATTATCCCCTGGCTCGAGCTCAGTATCTACTTTATGTCACATCTGGACGGCTGTCATGACCGTTGGGGTTCATATAGGTCAAGTATGGGCCGGGTCACATGTTGAACTCGGGTGGTGACCCAGATACGCTGTCTTCGGCTCGGGTACCCCCTTGTCAATTCTTCCCTTAGTCTAGAGCTAGGGATGAGCACTATACCTGAGCCGGAGATGACCGACCTGAGATGGATGGGATGCCACGTCATGATGGCGCTACATCTATGGGCCGACATGTCATGCCTTCGTTCTGACAGGACATGACATTTGGTGTTCTTGAGACGGTTATACCTCTTCACTTATAAATAGGGCTTAACTTGTTCTTCAGAGTTCATTTTCGCATTCAAGCTTTCAGAGTTTCAAGACAAGTTGTAAGCTTAGAACGTTTAGCTCCGTAATCGATAAGCTCGGAACACTCCGCTCATTCAAATCAGCCTACTAGATCTTTGTTAGGTACGTCCTGACTCCCTTTAGATATTTCATTATCTTTTTCTTTTCATATATATATATAATGGGGAGGTTGAAGTCCGAAGATTCCCAAGAGATGGAAGCTAGATCATATGGTGGTGAGAAGGAGGCTCTTTAGAGCTCAGAGTCTCATCAAAGTGGGATCAAGTTGAGGATGGCTCGAGCCTTTCTCGGGAAGAAGGGTTAACATGCGAGATTGTTCATTTAGAAAGTGACGATGAGGAGTGCCAGATTGTTGGGGTCAGGCAAGTACCAGAGGAAGCCGAGGCGGATCCATTGGCCTATTTAGGGGATTTGGGGGAGGTCAAGAATGGCTCGCCCCTTAACCAACTGGCAGGGCTTGAACTGCCTTATGAATTTTTAGCTGATTTAGCCAAGGGAAAGGTAATAGAGGCGGTGCTTGTAAAAGTGGTGCTACCCTCACTCTCCCAAACAGCCAGTGGTTCTTCAGCTCGGGGAAAGAGGATTGAACAGCTTTTTTCCTACTGCAAACGTGAGTGTCATTCCACCCCATCCATGATGAATGAGAGTCTGAGGAACTGGGAGGTCGACTTCACTTACAGATCGAAGATTCGAGGTCGGTTTGACCATGCATCCAACCCTCCAGCCGACCATTTCACCATCTATGACTTGTGTCACGCCCCGAAATTTCATACTTGTACACTGTCTCGGCACATGACCTGCCGAGTACTAAAAGGATAAGATCCCTAAAGCTCACTAGGTGCACATCTACTAAATACTCAAATCAGAGCCACTAAACTACAAATATTTAAAGATATCCGATCAAATCATACATATTCAATTACAAACCAAATCTCAAAAAAGTCATAAAGAACATATCCTCAAAACAAATACAATCAAACCCAAATGTCACAATTAAAATTTTAATCCGAATTCCAATAACATTCAATAAGGTAAATTTCATGCCACTAAATCGACGTGCTATGGTGACTCTACCCAGCTCACAGATGTAATGTTATTTTGTTTTAATTGCAAAGAAAGTAGGCGGAAGCAAAAGTGGTGAGCGAACGAAAACTCAGTAAGGGAATTCAATCTACAATAAAAATACAACTTGAGGATTGAGTCAAGAAATTTCTGACTAGAATTCACAAATTTCACAACATATGCTATAGATATAACAGTTGGTTAATAATTGACAAGCTAATACATTTAGTGGAACAGAAGGGAATAATCACTAAAACAACTCATAAACAAAATATATAAAAATAGTTGTTACTGCATTTAATCCGTGCAGTGTCGGTTCAGTAACTGCATTTAACCTGTGCAGTGTCGGTTCAGTAATAAATTTGGGCCCAATTCATACAATGGCGGTATCAACACCTGCTAAAATGGTACAACTACAGTTCCTGTACTGTGGTACTATAATAGTATCGGTACAACTAAAGTAACACAACTATAAGAAAATTTTCCTGATATAGATAATCATGAATAAAAGAACACGTGCGAAGTTAACGAGAAATGAGAAGCTTTTGGACAGTGATCAAACAATACAATAGAGTTCCTAAGGATTTATCTGGACTTAGAGACAAAATCATAATACGACTAAATAACATGAGTTTTATTTACGTATTGAATGAAATTTAATTCCACAACTAACATATATAGAATAACAACACAAACTCTTTAAATGCTATTTTTAACTTTCTTCTAAAATAAATAAAGTATACATCCAATATATATATATATATAAATAATAATTAAAAATCAATATCGATAAAATATTAACGCCTCTGGTTGACTGACCAGAGACGTTAGTCACTAAGTGACTTTCATTTTTCTTTTTTTTTTTAAAAAAAAAATCATTTTTTTTTAATTTCAATAGTTTAAAATCTATCTTTTAATTTCAATAGTTTCAACCAAACTCATCTTCGGATATATAATGAAAGATGAAAAGGACAATTAAAAGTAAAAAATCTAAAAAATTACATAATATATTAAATTTGTTCATTTTAATAGAACAAAATCCAAAATAATAATAATTTTACTTAATAATTCCATATGAACTTAGTCATTAAATAACTCAAAGTCCGAAGTAATCCTTAAAAGGAAAACTAACAACAAGAGATCTTAACGAATGAAATATCAAAATCACTTTCGGATTAAACTTATACTTACTGAACGATATAACCCAAGAAGGAACAAATCTCGGATATAAAAATTAAGATGAGCATAGGAAATATTTGGAGGAAGATAGATGAATTCCACTTACTCTTTGATCCCAAAGAAAAATTCTTAATTTTCAAAATCACAAATCTTAGTCACCACTTCAATCTCTTAAACATATAAACCAAACTTTCTATTACCAAATAAATCATCAACAATTAATTCTAAAATTTATCTCAAACCTTATGATAAATTTTCTAGCCTATGAATTAAATCATTTACCTCACCTAATAAACCTTCTGCCTAAGATTTCTACAATGGTTGGAGTAAAGAAAAGAGAAAATGGTAGAAGCAAAACAAAATGAGACGTCTGATCACTCTTATGCAATTTTTTTTTTTTTGTGTGGTCCAAATCATTATTGCCATGTTTTCCATCATTACCCCCACTCTACTTTATTCCCCACTTCACTTTACTTTTTCCCATTCCATGCTACTTTGTTTCCTCTATGTCTTTTGTTTTTTTTCTCTTTTTTGACAGGGTATTACATCCTTCCTCCCTTATAAAAAGTTTTGTCCTCGAAACTTCATCCTTGAAGAAAGGATACTTTGCCCTTGTTTCATGCTCGAGTTTCCATGTAGCTTCTACCACTGGACTTTACAAAGCAATAGTAAGATGCCTTGACACTTTATTCATTTCTCTTACTCTTTTTTCAATACTTCAATCACTTAGTGGTTTGCATTAGGGAGCATGGGAAAGAGTGTTGATTCTATACTTGGTTAGAAGGTCGGTCTATCTTCGACTGATAAGGGCTGTACGTGTTGTATTACTAAGATAAATGATGTCTTCTCCAAAAAATTTCCCTAACTTCTATTTATCAAGATTTGCTCCACCAATTTAGCATCACATAGGATAATGCGAAAAGGTTTGGCTATTTGTCCAAGAAGTGTCGTTAAACCTCTCATTCCTTAAAAGAGGTTTTGTCCACATAATCATATTGTACATGAGCAGGCTCCATAAGATCCAAAATCCCATTTTCTTTTTGTCCTTTTACTAAAATGTTTCAAATTGAGAAACCCTCAAACTGAAGCTCCAAATTATATTAACACACCACAAGTACGATAATCATCTTAGTGAACATTATTGGCAAAAGTTCTATCTCAATATCTTACCACATATAGATTAGTAGAACCTAATAGGTTTACAAATGAGATGCCAAATTCTTATCTACCAATGCTAGTCACGATAATAGTGTTGATAATTCCCTCAAATATTCAATACATTAACCTCGAGTAGTCCACTACTCAACGCTCAAACTTCATAACTTGAGAACATATTCACAAAAAATATATATATATATATATAAAAATACTTCCTAAGACAACCCAGATAGCTCAGCAAATAAGAATATAGAATCCCCGATATGTTGTAATCCTTTCAGAAATACCTTGTCATTTTCCTATATGTAAAGCTTTTACAAAATATGTGAACCTATAAGTTTAGTAATCTATTTCATTGAAGCTAAACTTATCAAAACTTGTTATTTTATCATATGAAGCAGAACAAAGCTCCTATAATGTGTCCTTCCTTGGACTAACATAGACTATAGAGATCATTCTATCAAATAAACACAATTTCTTATATGAGCCCGCATCATAGGATTTAACTTAATCAACAATTAAGATTTGTCGTCGATCTAAAAAAAAAAAAGAATTATTGATATTAGACATAATCATTTTGGTTTTATCCACTAATCGAAAATCAGAGGCTCCTTTACTAAATCACTGATCATTCACACTCATCAAACATCATAATATACGCATAATTTTGATGTAACACTATGTTCATTCAAGTGAATCAACCATTCAATAGTCAAACGAGCGAGAACGAGATTAGCAAACAACAATTAATTAAGTGCTACATAAAGTTGCTAATTCAATCTTTTATAAGACAAATTCAAAAGTTATATAGAAGAGAGCAACAATTAAATTTTCAGCATAGCTAAATGACATCACAATCAGAATCAGAACTGATAGCAGGGTTGAAAATAGTATCCCAGAATCATAGCTGATATAACACAAAACTCTCAGTACAGTAACGGACATAGCATTCAAAACATTCCAAAATGAAATTATAATGGAAGACAAGGCCAATTTACAATTAAAAGACAACACATTAACAATTTATATATATATCAAGTCAAATTCTAAGAAATGTCAAATCTTTCAATCTCAAACCTTATAGGAAAAACAAGTACCATAATGACTTCACTACTATTTTCTTATTCATTACACAAAAATAGTAGTCTATAAAGTATTTCTAACATTCACTATAATATTTATAATAACTCTCTTTGGAGAATTTCCTTAGACGCCCAAAGTACATTCTTAATTCTGCTATAATATGTACATTAGCTCCAATATCCACAAATTACCATACAATCTGCAAACACTTATACATGACAACTAACTCTAAAATAATACCAAAGGTATATTTGAACAGTTTTGCAAATCATCTTATTACTTGCTATGGTCCTTCAATATCCGAATCTAGTTTATCATTTCTTTACTTGTATCCTTTATGCAAATACTACTTCAATGCATCTAAACTTTCCATTTGATCATAATGAGGCAAAACTAAGACCCTTTTATCATTTGTTCATCTTCCAATCAAACAGACTATGAAGATCACACCGTAAGTAGGAATGTTCACACAAGTTCACTATATAGAACTTAGCTTGATCACACAAATAGATTTGTTTATCTTAAAATATTAAAATCTAAATATCCATCTAGATTTATCCACTTAGCTATACCAAGCTACATCAACTTGAGGGTGAGCTTAATCAAATTGAGGGTTTTGACTCCCTTATTCAATTTCTAGTAGTCATTCGAACTATAACAATTTAACCCAAAAGTCAACTATTTAACTCAAAAGTAAGGATGTTGAATTCATTCCCTATTCTCATTACTTATAATTTGGTACAAAAATTTAAAACCAATTCCTCAATCACATGATTATTATTTCTAAGAATCAGAACCAAATTATAAGCAAAATCGTATCCATACTCTCCAGAAATCTAATCCAATCTTAAACTAGACAACAAAATATCATATACATAATAATTTTTATTTTCTGCCTATTTCCACATAATACTCGAACCTATATATTTGGCAACTAAATCCAAAATGATATATAAGGTAACTTGAAAAGAATTTCACAATTAATTTTAGCACTCACTATGTTCCTCAACTTATTATCAAAATATCCGGGTGTAGTTTACCATTTCAAACATGTATTCTTTTTGCCAATAGTACTTCACCTACATTTAAACCTTTTATTTGATCGTAACAAGCCAAAATAAGACTCCAGTCATATATTCATCTTCTATACAACAAAAACTATGAATATTACTCTGGGAAATAACAGATTCATATCTAGGTACTCCATATGGAACTTACCTGATGCTACATATAGATTTGACTTAACTTAAAATGTTCAAATGACTATACTTAAAAAAAATATCATCCACCAAACAGTCATCAAGCTGTACTATCTTGAAAGTTCTAATTCTTTTGTTTCATATCTAATGGTTATCTTGATTGTAGAACTTGAATCCAAAAATAAATTATACTTACTAGATCATCAGAACCTCAAAGTCCTGATTAGAATCATAGACTACAATATTAAGGGTTAAACAATCAATACGTATGGTAAATTTACAACTTAGAGCAATTAATGAGATACATACTAAGGAGGACTGAAATACAAATTTTGTTTTCTCAAGAAGAAAACTAATAATCAAAATTTTAATACTACCAAGATTCAATTCTCTAAAATGCACACATACCTAACAATAAGACTCAGATCTGTGGTGCAGAACTTGATTTGCAACACTTCTAGCTGATTTCACATTTTTACTTCAAGTACTAGTTTAAAGTAAAAATAAACAAAAATGAGAGCCACTATGAACAATCCTTCAACAATTAACATTATGCGAACAAACTTATCTTCCTTTGTCAATTTTTTTTTTTACTACTAAAAATATTGGGGTATTACAATCTTCTCTCCTTAGAAAAGTTTCGTCCTCGAAACTTAATCTCTTAGATACAAATCCTGCAATAGACAATTCAAACCTCCAAAATCATAAATAAAAATCTAAGCACTCTTATAATCAAAATAATAAATTTAATCCTAATTACTCTTTTAATACGCAACAGAAATTTAGCTACACAATCCACAAGTCCTCAAATGATCATAACCTATTGCTTTGATACCATCTTTCTCATGATCTGAAATTTCACACTTGTACACTGTCTCGACACGTGACATGCCGCGTGCTAAAAGGATAAGATCCCTAAAGCTCGCTAGGCGCACATCTATTAAACACTAAAATTAAAGCCACTAAACGACAAATATTTAAAGACATCCAATCAAATCATACATATTCGATTACAAACCAAATCTCCAAATAGTTATAAAGAACATATCCTCAAAACTTATACATTCAAACCCAAATGTCATAATTAAAATTTCAAACCAAATTCCAATAACATTCAATAAGTAAATTTTATGCCACTAAATCGACGTGCTTGGGTGACTTTATCCAGCTCACAAATGTAATGCTTATTCTGTTTTAACTACAAAGAAAGCAGGCGAAAGCAAAAGTGGTGAGTGAACGAAAACTTAGTAGGCGAATTCAATCCACAATAAAAATTCAACTTGAGGATTGAGTCAATAAATTTCTGACTGGAATTCACAAATTTCACAACAGATGCTATACATATAACATTTGGTTAATAATTGACAGGCTAATACATTTAGTGGAACAGAAGGAAATAGTCACTAAAACAACTCATAAACAAAATATATAAAAATAGTTGTTACTGCATTTAACCCGTGCAGTGTCGGTTCAGTAACTGCATTTAACCTGTGCAGTGTCGGTTCAGTAATAAATTTGGGCCCAATTCATACAATGGCGGTATCAACACCTGCTAAAATGGTACAACTACAGTTATTGTACCATGGTACCATAATAGTATCGGTACAACTAAAGTAATATAACTATAAGAAAATTTTCCTGATATAGATAATCAAGAATAAAAGAACACGTACGAAGTTAACGAGAAATGAGAAGCTTCTGGACGGTGATCAAACAATACAATGGAGTTCCTAAAGATTTATCCAGACTTAGGGACAAAATCATAATTCGACTAAATAACAGGAGTTTTATTTACGTATTGAATGAAATTTAATTCCACAACTTTTATTTTTCTTTTATTTTTCTTTTTAAAAAAAAAAAAATCAATTTTATTTTATTTTTATTTTAAAATTTCAATAGTTTAAAATCTATCTTTTAATTTCAATAGTTTCAACCAAACTCATCTTCGGATATAAGTGACCTTCGAAAAAGTCACTTCCAGTGACTTTCATTTTTCTTTTTTCTTTTTTTTTAAAAATCAATTTTTTAAAATTTCTATAGTTTAAAATCTATCTTTTAATTTCAATAGTTTCAACCAAACTCATCTTCGGATATATAATGAAAGATGAAAAGGACAATTAAAAGTACAAAATCTAACAATTACATAATATCTTAAATTTGGTCATTTTAATATAACAAAATCCATAATAATAATAATTTTATTTAACAATTGCATATGAACTTAGTCATTAAATAACTCAAAGTCCGGAGTAATCCTTAAAAGGAAAACTAACAACAAGAGATCTTAACGAATGAAATATCAAACTCACTTTTGGATTAAACTTATACTTACTGAACGATAAAACACAAGAAGGAACAAATCAAGGATATAAAAATTAAGATGAGCATAGGAAATATTTGGAGGAAGATAGATGAATTCCACTTACTCTTTGATCTCAAAGCAAAATTCTCAATTCATAAAATCGCAAATTTTGGTCACCACTTCAATCTCCTAAACATATAAACCAAACTTTCTATTACCAAATAAATCCTCAACAATTAATTCTAAAAATTATCTCAAACCTTATGATAAATTTTCGAGCCTATGAATTAAATCACTTACCTCACCTGATGAACCTTCTGCCTAGGATCTCTACAATGGTTGGAGTAAAGAAAAGAGAAAATGGTAGAAGCAAAACAAAATGAGGCGTCTGATCACTTTTATGCAATTTTTATTTTATTTTATTTTTTTGTGGTCCAAATCACATTGCCATGCTTTTCATCATTACTATGCTTTTCATCATTACCTCTACTCTACTTTATTCCCCACTTCACTTTACTTTTCCCCATTTCATGCTACTTTGTTTCCCCTTTGTCTTTTGTTTTTTTCTTTTTTTTGACCGGGTATTACAACCTGGCTTTTGACGTCATCCAGCTGCCCTTACCTGGTTTCCTAACCGGTATTCTGGACTACTTCGAGCTCAGCCCAGGTCAGATAGCTCCCAATGGCTAGGCCATGATGGTGGCATTTTATGTATACTGTCTTGAAAAGGATGTGATTCCGACCTTGACTCTATTTAGGCAATTCTTCGTTTGCAAGCCAAATCCCAAACAACTAGGGTGTTTTCATTTCACCGTGCAGAAAGACCATGCCCTTTTCACCAAATGGCACTTTTCCAATAAAGGCTGGCATAACAAGTATTATTGGGTTAAATCTCAACTTGCCACGGGATGTAGGCGAGAGTGGACCCCCGCGCTAAAGAAGACTGCCAATGATCCTCCCAAGAAAATCGACCCGGGGCTTCATGGCGTAAAGCAACTCAAGCCGCCGCCGGATGAGATAATAGAGATCAATAGCATAGTGACGTGGGATAGGATTTGGGATTCCAAGTTATTTGGGTCTGCGCCCGACCTGAGCAAGACTCATCCAGGCTACTTCCTGAATCAGATAGTGAGGAAGAAGAAGTGGACGAGCAAAAAGAGGGTCAGTACCTGAGATCGGATCCGACCTCTCATTCTTTTCCCCCTCCCCCCTCCCCCCAAGCTCTTTGCCCTGTTTACTTCTTTTCCTTTGCTATTTCAATTGTTGTTAACTGTCTTTCTTTTGGTTTTTCAGTGATGTCGACCACAGCCAAAGCTACCTATGCTAGGATGCAAAAGGCCGTAGAGAGCAAAGAAGCTTTCGGACATGGGGCTTTCTAAGCCCATCAGGCTCCTAAGAAGAGGTTTGATAGACAACAGGCCAAGGGCGGGATGAAGGTTTCCTCCAAAAGGTCCAAGGTCTCAGATTCCTCTTCCAAGAGAAAGGCAGCTACAAACGTGACCATCTCAAAGCGTTCTGGTTCCCGTTACCACAAGAAAAGGCCTTAGGTCGAGGACTCCACCAAGGGGAAAACGACTGAGGTAATTCACTCCAAGAAGGACAAGGGCGTGGATACGTCGATCTCTATTCCCCGTGACCCCAAGCTGGCGAGCATCTCTATTGACCAACTTTCCTTTGATGTACAGACAGATGCCGCCATTGTAAGTATTGGATTCTCTTTATTTTCCCGACGTTTGAGGTTAGCTCGTCTAACCAAGGTTCTTCCTGCAGAGTGAGTCGCGTGCCCCCTCTATCCCTGGCCTTATCAGCAGGGTGTAAACTCATTCGTCGAGCTTGAGCATAGATGCAACGAAGCCCAGGCCAAGCTGGTGGCGCATCAGGAGGAGGCGAACAAAAGATTCAAGGAAGACGGTAAGACAATTATCAGCCTCAAAGAGAAGCTAAAAACTAAAGAACAGGAGCGTGAGATGTCCCGACTGTAAGAGGCCAGTTAGGACATTGCTTAGGTCAAGAAGGAGAAGCGTGAGATTGAGGTGAAGCTACACGACTTCGTCGAGAAAGTCGAGCCAAATGGGGAGAAGGCCGTGGAAGCCTTTAAGTCTGGTGGCGGGGGTGTGGACTGGCTATTAAAGGAAGGGGAAGTGATGGCAAATTATGCCAAGCTTGAGTACTTCTTTCGTGGCTGGCTCACCGCTCGTGAACGAGCGAAGACCTTTCTTCCACCCTCTAAGATCGACTTCCTGGAGATCATGGAGGCCCCCACCCTAGAGTTTTTTGAAATCCCTGGCCTCTCATCCGACCTAAGATTCCAAGCTTTTAAGGTCTTGAATTACATTAAGAAGGGGATGGACCAGCTTGGGGATGAATCCCTCGATGTCGGAGATCAGCCAGCTAGTGATGGCGATGTGTCCTTTACTCATGTGCCCTAAGATGGGCTTTTGTATTTTGTCCGATATGGGCTTTTTGTTCTTTTCAATATCAATAAAATGATAATTTACATCATTGCTTGATTTTTTACTTTGTCTTTGCTACTTTTGTTTATTTGTTTTAAGGTGTTTACACATTTTTCGAGCCGCGCTCATCTGTGTTTCCACTTTGTACAAAATCAAACTTAAAGTAGTCGAGGTTAGGACCCTCTTTTAGGAACTTTAACAAGCTCAAGTTAATAACCATGGTGGGTTTTAACCAACGAATCAAACTGTGTTGATTTAACAGAGCTGGACATAGAACTAGGGAGATCTGAAGTTTTAACCCGAGCTGGATAAAGAATCAAATTTCATTGATTAAACCGATTTGGATTAGTTAACCCGAACGGGTTACATATTGAATCAAATTACATTGATTAAACCAAGCTGGATTAGTTAATCCGAACTGGTTACATAATGAATCAATTTTTATTGATTACACCGAGTTGGAATAATTAATTCGAGCTGGCTAACCAGGCTTCAATCGTCAAGTGTACTTGTATCCTTGGAATGATTAAATAGAACCTAAAATAATTTTTAGGCACGGTTTGGTCCTGCCTAATCTGAGACTACATGTGGCCACTTTTAAATGTGAGTCTGGTTAGATGTGATAGCTGAGAGGCTTAGTTAGTCCGATCATGCTATTGGGATCCGAGGCGGATCAATACATACGTACAAAATCAACAAGAGTTTTGGTACATCGGGAGTACATTAACTCAGTAATTTCAGCAAAACATCCTTTGGCTCGGAGCCTTACACAAAATAGCGCTTGAGGTATTCCGGATGCCAGGCGTTCTTCAGTTGCTTCTCATACTTGTTGCAAAGGTAATAGGTTCCAAAACGGATTTCCTTCATGACTTCATATGGCCCTTCCCAGGGCGGGGAGAGCTTGCCTCCTGAGCGCAGCAGAAAGATGGCCCTTCACGGGACTAGGTCGCCGGCCTTGATAGGTTTAGGCTTTACTTGCTTGGCAAAGGCTCTTTTCATGGCGGCTTTTCCAGCCAGCATTCTGACTTGAGCCTTGGCTCGCAATTCTTCAGCCAGGTCCAGCTCTTCTTGAATTTGGGCCCCATTTATTTTTGGATTATGGTAGGGGGTCGTACTAGTGGGAGACTCGATGTCCACCAACAACACTGCTTGAGAACTGAAGGTCAGTTCGAAGGGTGACTATCATGTCGCTGAGCTGACAGTGGTACGCTGTGCCGGCAGTACCTCGGGAAAGATTGCTGCCCACTATCCCTCCGCCTCTTCTAGCTTTGTTTTCAGACCCTACAAAATAACTTGATTAGTCCTTTCGACCTGACCGTTACTTTGAGGATGAGCAATAGATGAAAATCTAAGGTCTATCCTAATTTCAACACATTTTTCTCAGAAGTATGCACTGTCAAATTGTTTGTCGTGGTCAGTAACTATGACCTTTCGCACTCCAAATCGATAGATGATGTTCTTCTATATGAATTCCCAGGCTACCTTTTCAGTTATTCTAGCAATACCTTCAACCTCGGGCCATTTAGTGAAGTAGTCAACGGCTACGAAAGCATGCTTCTTTTGCCCGATGCTATTTGATAATGGCCCGATGATGTCTAAACCCCACTGGTAAAACAATCATGGGTTTGTCGTCACCGTGAGGTCCACGACGGGCTACCTTTGAATTTTTGCAAATGTTTGGCAAGTATCACATCTTTTTACATAGTCTTTGGCATCTTGTTCTAAGGTCGGTCAGAAGTAGCCTTGCCTTAATGCCTTTCGTGCTAAGACTTTTCTGTCGAGCTAATTTCCACATATCCCCTCATGGATTTCCCTTAGTATGTAGTTTCCCTCCTAGGGTCCCGCGCACTTCAAGAGAGGCCAAGTGTAGGCTCTCTTGTAGAGTCATCCATCTATTATAACAAACTTTGAGGCCTGCTTTTCTAGCCTCCGAGCTGACTTATCATTTTTTGGGACTATACCCTATTCTAGGTAATCCATGATTGGCTTAGTCCAATTTGGGTTTACATTCAGCTCGGCAACTGTCTACTTCCCTACCTGGATACTGGGCTCAGTAATCTCTTATACGTAGACCAGGGCAGGTCAGTTTTCTCCTGCAACTAGTTTAGACAAGGCATTAGCTTTTACATTTTCCTCCCTAAGGATCTGCTGGATTGAGAACCTTTTGAACCCCGAGGTCAATTCTTTGACTCTGTTGAGGTAGGTAATCATAGTCGCATCCTTGGCCTCAAACTCCTCGAACACTTGGTTGGCCACCAATTGGGAATTGGTGTTTATCTCGACTGTTTGCGCCCCGAGTTGGGCTACAATTTTTAGCCCCACAATCACTGCTTCATATTCAGCCTCATTATTGGAGGTCGGAAAGATGAATTTGAGTAAGTACTGGTGCTCATGGCCCCTTAGGTTGAGGATGACTACCCCAGGCCCGCTTCTTGTCTTCCCAAATGCTCCGTTCATATGGACCTTCCACAACTTCTCTGGATCATGCTCGGCTCGACTAGTGCACTCAACAACAAAATTTGTGATTGTTTCTGCTTTAATGGCCGTCCTTGGTTGATAATTGATATCAAATTGGCTTAGCTCGACCGCTCATTTGAGCAGGCTACTCGAGGCTTTAGGCTTGTGCATGATGGATTTGAGTAAGGAGTCTGTCATTACTTTGATTGTATGAGCATCAAAGTACGGCTTCAACTTTCTAGCTGCAGTGACAAGAGCGAAGACAAGCTTCTCAAGTGAAGAGTATCTTGTTTCAGCTCCGCGGAGAGTCTTACTGACATAGTAGACTGGCCTCTGCTCTTTGCCTTCATCTCGGACTGACGCAATTGCCACTGCTGTTCCCGAGCATGCCAAATATAATACCAACTCCTCCCTACCTCAGGCTTGGAAAACAGAGGCAGCAAAGTTAAGTACTTTTTCAGCTATTCGAAAGCATTCTATCATTCATCATTCCATTCAAAGTTCTTAGGGTTTCTCAGAACCTTGAATAAAGGAGCACACTTGTCGGCCGACCTGGACATGAATCAACTTAGGGTTGCTACCTTGCCGATAAGCCCTTGGACATCGTTCACGTAGGTCGGTAAAGCTTGGATCTTCTCCGATTAGCTTCAATTCCCCGAGCCGTGACAAAGAACCCCAGGAACTTCCCAACCTTAATATCAAATGCGCATTTTTCTAGATTCAGTTTGATTCTGAATTGTTCTATTATGGCGAAGGCCTCTGTTAGGTCGGTTATATAGTCTTCTGCCTTTTTGCTCTTGACCAGCATGTCATCTACATAGATTTCTATATTACGCCCGATCTGGTTCTTAAAGACCTTGCTTACCATCTGAGTATAGGTGGCTCCATTATTCTTGAGGCCAAAAGGAATGATCTCATAGTAGTATAGACCCTTATCAGTGATAAAATCAATATTTTCCCTGTCCCCGCATCTTTATTTGGTTGTAGCCTTCGAAGGCATCTATAAAATAGAGTACCTCAAACCCTGAGGTGGTGTCTCCCATCTGGTCAATCCGAGGCAATGGGAAGCAATCTTTTGAACAAGCCTTGTTGAGATCGGTAAAGTCAATGCACAATCTTCATTTGCCCATTTTCTTGGCAACCAACACTACGTTGGACAACTAGATCAAATATAGGATCTCCTGTATATGACCGGCATCGACCAAATTGTCTACCTCTTTGGCTATGATTTTCTATTTGTCGTAATAAAAGTGTCTGTATTTCTGCTTTACTGGATAGTAATTGCGGTCGGCATTCAGGTGATACTTACTTACGGATGGGTCGATACCTATCATGCCAGAAGTAGATCAAGCAAATATATGTTCATTATTCAGGAGGAATTGGCTTATACATTTCTTGAGGTCGTCGGGGAGTTCGCTCCCGATCATGGCCTTCTTGCTTTCCTCCGACAGCTCAATCTCTTGCAGGTCTTTAGCCGGGCTTCCCCTCTTTGCATCCCTTTTCTCATCCGGTAAATTTGGTCCCCAACCTGTATGATACTTTGGCCGGAGAGAGAGCATTCTTGAGTCGAAAGTTGGGCTCCCTTGATTGTGGCGGTGCCTTGTGGAGTTGGGAATTTCAAGGCCTGGTAGTACGTAGAAGGGGCCGCCCTAAAGTGATTCAAGGCGATCCGACCCAAAATACGTTCTAGGCTGAGTTGCAGTCCATGACAATGAAATTTGCCTGCATAGAAGCCCACATATCACCATCTCTTAGGGTCAAGGTAAGGTTGATTACCACCTCAGTCTTATGTCCGCGCCTGGTAAATCCTACAAGAATTCCCAGTCGACCTCGATCCAGCCCTATATACTCGAAGGCCTTCAAGAAAAGGACCTCTGCCGAGTTCCTAGTGTCCACCATCAATCTTTTCACTATGATATTAGCTATCTCGGCACTGGTGACTAGGGGGTCGTCATATGGTTTTATCACCCCCTCCAGATCATTTGAAGATAAAGTGATTAACTCCGTACCTCCAACCACTCTTGCGGTTGGCCCATACTCGTGCCCAGCTCGGACGTACCCCTTTCTACCTGCTGAGGTTTCACCACCCCATGCCAATCCTCCAGCAATTGTTTCGACCCCAGTAAGGTGCCTACCACCCTGAGGCCATCTTGGGGGACTTCTCTTCCTCTCCTTACCTCTTCCCTGGTCAAGATTTCGGGGCGGCTGGTGGTCAATGTACCTCCTCAGGTAGCCTTGGGCTATTAAAGCCTCGATCTCCTATTTCAGGTCTTTGAATTCGTTAGTGGTGTGCTCATAGTCCATGTGATAGAGGTAATATTTGGTCTTATTGTGCTTCTCAGGTCAGCCGCGCATCTTAGGAGTAGGGGGCAAGTGATTCTAATGTTGAATCTCTATCAGGATTTGCTCCCTCGGAGTGTTGAGTAGTGTGAACATGGTAAACCTCGAGCCCTGCTTCTGCTGCTATGGCTGTTTGCCACAGTCATTCGGGGCCTTGCCCCCTGGCTGGACCCGCGAGGGTGTTTATCCCTTTTTCTCACATTCCTGCTCCTTATCGTCATCCCTTTTAGCTTGGTAGATTTCCTCAGAGTGGATGTACCTTTCGACTCTCACCATTAACTTTGCTACAATATCCACCGAGTCGATAACCAAGGATGAAGTAAGCGGTCCCGACCTGAGGCTACTCTGGTTAGCCATCAATGTCATGGAATCCTCCAGGTTGGGGATCCTGAGGGATTCTTCGTTGAATCGGGTCATGTAAGCCCTCAAACTTTCTTCTATTTTTTTACCGATAACAACGACGAGGTATAGCGGGTTGCATGTCGGCTCCCCACGAAGAGAGACAAGAACTCCTCGGTTATTTGAGGAAAGTTCTCGATCGATCCGGGATGAAGTTTCTGGAACCCGTCTAGTGCATTGCCTAACAAGGTGGTCGGGAATGTCTTCATCTTCATCAACTCTGTCATGTCGTGAAGAGTCATATGGTGATCATAGTTCATTAGGTGGCTAGCAGGGTCCCGTTCCAATTGTATATTGCCAGGTGGGGTATCCAGTTGCCCGCAGGCAACGGTATTGCGAGGACTTCAAGAGAAAGACGGCTGACGCCGAGTTGGTTAATGACTTTGGCTATAGCAGCTGCAGTCTTAGCCTGATCGAGGTCTATGTGTGGATTTCTATTGCTCCTGGCTCGCTCAAGTTGAGTGATAGCCGCGGGAACTTCTTTGTCGTCCTGTGCCCGAGCTTGCCCCGAAGCAGAGATGCGGAACTGGAGCCACATCTGTTGTGGTGAAGAGGCTGGGGAGGCGGACTAGCCCACCGTTAACCGTGCTACCTACTCATTGAGCTCTCCAAACATCGAGAATAACAACTTCATCTCCAGAGCCATGTTAGCCGTAGGCTTATGACCTTCAGACAGTGTGGTTTGCATGGCTAAGTCTATACGTTGGCTTGTTCCAACGTTTGCCTGGGTTGGGTTTTGGCTAGGTACTTGTGTGGTTTCAAGACCCTTACCCGAGGTGGGTGAGCCCTTTATCGGTAAGTTGTGGCTCCTAGTCTGCACCATAGTGGTTTCTTAGTGGGTGGCAGGAAGAGAATGAGGTTGCTCGTTCCCACAGACGACGCCAAACTGTTACAGGTGAAAATTTCCAACTGCACGAGCTCCCTGCCTAACTTCAACTCTTTAACCTGCACAATGAAAGGAAGGAAAAGTAGGGGTGATGACTCATATTTTCCTTCGGGTGTAAGAGTGATCAGTTTGTCTAAGCTGAATAATTGGGTAGTTGAGAGTATTAACGACACGGAATCAGTTACCTCATAAATGTGGAAAAGAGCTCTATATATACTAATATGGGATCCGAGTAGCAATTAATGTCTAATGCTACTCGACACGCAACCGGTCTGCCCACGTCAAATGTCTACTGAGCAAAGCTATTACCCATTGGACAAAGGTATTATCCCCTGGTCCGAGCTCAGTATCTACTTTATGTCACATCTGGATAGCTGTCATGGCCGTTGGGGTTCATACCGGTCAACTATAGGCCGATCACGCATTGAGGTCGGGTGGTGACCCGGATGTGTTGTCTTCAGCTCGGGTACCCCCTCGTCATGAACCATTCAAAAGTGAATAGAAAGAAAGTTAGAGACCCATATAGATATGAAATAGCTTTTGATGCATGCTAAGCCTCCCATGCATGCTATTCCTTAAAGATAGCTTAGTTAACCCGTAAGTTCTGATGTACAATGCAAATACTCAAGAACTCTATTATAAATAATGAAGCCGTGCACTACCAAAAAAAAATCTATTCCTACCTGATGTGTCATAAAAAATCGTGCTATAAAAATTAGGCCAAAAAGATAATAAATCAGTTGGGTTAAAGTAATAGGCCATGTCTAACAAAGAGTAGAGGCCCAAGATGCTCAACCCAACACGGCCCAAATCAAGCATAATAGGCATTGAGCCATTCAAACCAATGTCAAATAACCCCTTAAAAATCATGGGCACGATTCACTCTACAATCCAAAGGCCAATATCCCCATTAAGGTGCAACTAATTCCACAAAATCGGAGCTCCCTATAATGGGTATAAGCTCTCCTCATGCTACTATAAATACATGGGTACACAAGCTCAAAAGGATAAATGATTCTTACTTATTACTTGCTATAACTCATTTGCTTTATACAAGCACACTTTGGTCATCTTACTAACTTAAGCGTCAGATGAGGACCCCAAGCCCAAAACTTAGGTCCTTTATTTTGCAGGTTCGGATATCAAGCTCTGGAATCCAGGCCCAAAACACTGTTTGAGCCCAATCAAGTTAACTGTCTTCAACACTAATAATAGGTCACGTTTACATGGTTTATTCCTACAATTAAGCCACTAAACAATAACTGACTTTTTTTTTGACTCCACCACAACCCATTAATTTCCTTTAAACGGGTTTGGTTGCAACCCACCACCAGCACGTTTCAATTCTATTTTAAATCCCTAAAATCACTCCATGATTCATTTTAGTAGGATTCTAAGATAAATAATGGGTGAAAAGTTAGTTAATAACATCTTTATTTTTTCCTAAAATTTAGCCGCTTAAATATTAAAACAAAAACCAAAGCCAACAAAGTTGCCTTATGTTCCCATGATTTATAGGTCATTACATTCTCTCTCTTTAAAAATAAGTTTCGTCCTCGAAACTTAATCTCTTAAATGAAAATTTATAAATCACCAGTTAAGGCTATGTTTGTTTGCCATAAAATAACTTGCTTCTGGAAAATATTTTCAGATGAAAATATTTTCTTTGAAAATAAAACATTTTCTGGACTCAGTTTGTTTGCCGTAAAATAACTTATTGGGAGAAAATATTTTCTGAAAATGTGTTTAGAGGAAAATATTTACTTAGAAAATAAAACATTTTTTGGACTTAGTTTGTTTGCCGTAAAATAACTTATTGGGAGAAAATATTTTCTTGAAAAATAGAATATTAGAAAATATTTTCTGGTGTTTAGATGTACACTGAAAAATAATTTTCGACATGAGATTTTATAAAAATATATACACATAATAAATTTCTTAATCGAGAGGGTAGATGGTGGGTAGGGTAGGGGTGATGGGTGAGGGGTGAGAGATGGGTGAGGGTGGGGCAGGCGTGGGGTAGGGGGTAAGGGGTAAGGGTAAGGGTAGGGGTGGTTGAGTCCCAGAAAATATTTTCTTGTCTTTTAGGAGAATAAAATATTTTTTCAAACTTTATACTAGCCGTAATATTTGACCAGAAAATAATTTCCAGTTGACCAATTTTTCGGTGTTTCCAAATACTAAAAAATTAGAAAAAAGTAGCAACCATTTTTTACTGAAAAATATTTTTTAATTGACCAATTTTTCGGTGTTACCAAACACTAAAAAATTAGAAAAATATTTTTTGAAAAAATGTTTTACGGCAAACAAACAGAGCCTAAAACTGCAAAAATTTTACGTATAAATCTACCCACTCTTATACACAACAACGATCTAGTTACCCAACCCATTATTGCCTCATGTGATCATGAACATAAGCTCTGATACTATTATGTCACGCCCCCAAATTTAACGAGAAAAATTCAGAGACGAGACCGCCGCGAACCCAGAAAGAAAAATATTCCTAAGCTCGCAAGGCTCTAAACCCCAATAATACTAAGTATGAATCAATCAATTAAATATTAGTAATTAATCCAAAGCATCTACAATCCTAATAAAATATAAAAATACTTAAAAGCTTTAATTACATGACAAATCTCTCCAAAAAAATAATAATAATAACAATAATCATAATTCTCTATAAATCTATTCGAATCTTTAGCTTTGGTCATAATATTTCTAGCTTGGAAACCCCGATCTAACTCTTTCATCTGCAAATGTAAGGAGGAAAAGCTGAGTGAAACAATACTCAGTAAGTATAATCTACCCCAAGAAACAGTAAGACTCAAGAGCAATAAAGAATAGAGGTCGATAAACTTAATTATAACAATAACAGGTCAAGAACAATATTTTCAAGCACTAACAAAACATATACAAAGCTGTAGCTGCTTAGTAGTGCACACATAATTCACGATTCACAATACACAGTCAATAACGAATGGCAGCTTATTAACTCCCAACCGTCTAGGATTCGATACACAACTTGTATAGTTTGTAGGGCTTGAAAAAGTGACAACTCGTAATATAGTTTTCAAAAGAATTAATACGATAAACTAAAAAGAATTATAGACAAAGAGTGGAGTAACAATGGCTTGAATAATTATTACAGATAAACAAATGATGTAGACAAAGAAAATGATAAATTCTACTTACCTTGTCATGCAAAATTTCCAACACTTTTTGTATCGGTGATATCCTCGATAGCCATCTAAAGTCGTGTTCCTAATCATAATCAACTTCTAAGCATTGATTCTATAAAATTAAACCATTCAAAACCGAATGGAAACAAAGTTAGATATGACCAAAAAAAAGGAAACAAAGTTAGAAACCCACATAGATATGAAATAGCTTTTGATGCATGTTTGGGCCTCCTATGCATGCTATTCCTTAAAGATAACTTAGTCAACCCGTAGGAACTGATCAACAATGCAAATACTCAACAACTTTATTATAAATAATGAAGTCGCCACCAAAAATAATCTATTCCTACAATTACGTCACGTTTACATGGTTTACTCCTATAATTAAGCCACTAAACAATAACTGACTTTTTTTTTACTCCACCACAACACATTAATTTCTTTTAAACGGGTTTAGTTACAACCCATCACCAGCACCTTTCCGTTCTGTTTTAAATCCTTAAAATCACTCCATGATTCAATTTGGTAGGATTCTAAGATAAATATTAATTGACAAGGTAGTTAATAACATCTTTATTCTCTCCTAAAATTTAGCCACTTAGATATTAAAAGGAAAAACAAACCCAAAAAAGTTGCCTTATGTTCTCATGATTTATGGGTCATTAGACCTGAGCAATAAGAACATTATCGATGATTCTCCTTCCAGGAATAAAAGTAGATTGATTCAAAGAGATGAGAGAGTCAAGAATGGTCTTCAATCGATTGGCAATAACTTTCGAGACTCGTTTGTAAATAACGTTGCAACAAGAGATTAGACGAAAGTCCTAGGCTCTAGATGGATTCTCGGCCTTTCGAGATCAAGCAAATAGCAGTCGTGTTAATCTCCTTAAGAATTATACCCTCCACCAACGAAGATCTAACAGCTTCACAAAGGTCCAAACCAATCACATCTCAAGAGTTCTTAAAGAAGTTAGTTGAATACCCATCGGGTCCCAGAGATTTGTTATCATGAATTGAGAAAAGGGCTTCTTTAATTTCACAGTTAGTAACTGTAGAAATCAGAGCATCACTTTGGGCCTCTCCTACTGATTTTCCCAAAATGGACAAAAGTTCATCTGGTGAAAGTTGTTCATTACTAGATCTGCTTGGCCCAGTGAGTTCAAGGTAGTAGTTGAGGATGGTGTTTTTTACCGCTTCTGAAGAACTAGTGTAGTTGCCATCTGAGTTGATAATAGTAGATATGCTATTTCTGGATTTACGTCCTCTAATGACCTTGTGAAAGTAAGATGAGTTTTTATCCCATTCCTTCAGCCAATGCACCTTTGTTTTCTGCCTGAGAATAGAATCTTCTTTAGAGAGAGCATTTTCAAGCTGAATACGTAGAAATTGCTCCTGTTCCAAAGTTTGTTCAGAGCCGAAACCATTCAAAATATAATTCTGCACAATGGAAAAGTTATGCCTGAGATCGTTAATAGTGTTGTTGAGATTTTTGAAGTGATTCAGGTTGTAATGATTAAGAGCAAACTTGAGACTTTTTAGCTTCTGTGTGAATCGAAACATTGGAACTCCTTCAATATTTTGAGACCAAAACTTTTCAACAACTTGTGGATAGTCAACATGAGATGTGCAAATATTATAGAATCTAAATGGTGTAGCTTTTTTGACTTGTTCCCTCAAAATGGAAAGAATCAGTAGGCTATGGTAGGAAACAAATGGCATTTCCACATGAAGATGAGAGTCCTCAAAGGAGTGGAGCCATTCACTAGTAACCAGGACTTATCCAACTTACTAGCTTTCAAATTGTACCCTCTAGCATTATTACTCCAAGAAAATTCTGGCCCAACAAACTGGTGTTCAAACAACTCAGCTTTTACAATACAATCAAAGAATTCAATGGACCCAATAGACAGAGCATTGCATCTTAATCTCTCCTCAATTCTCAAGATCTCATTGAAATTGCCTAAGGCGCAGAAAGGGAGGTTGCCAAATTTGTTACTCTATTCAACAATATAAGACTACAACCTCCTTCATTCCCAACATTCATTGTTGTCGTACACAAAACAAACATAGCAAGAGTGAGAGTTACATGGAAAGTTGAAATTGCAGAGAATGGCTTGGTAATTAACTTCCACAAGTTTGTAGTTGACCTTATTCTTGTTCCAAAATGCCCAAATTCTGTCTCGAGGTGAGTGGTCATAGTTGTTCAAGAATCCCCAATCCTTAAATCTTTCTCTGGGTATTGATCAGTTTGATTTTTGTTTCAAGTAAACCCAAAATAGTGAGGTTTATACATCTGGTAAAATACTGGACCTCTTTGAGTTTAGAGACTTTATTCATCCCATGAATGTTCCACGCTCGAATATTCATAAAGATTTATCAAGAGGGGCAGGATTATCTTGTGGATTGTCCACTGATTTTTAGCCACCCTTGAATTCTTTCATCAGTTCTCCAAGGAGAATTCTTGAGTCTAGAGCATGGAACTTATTTGAGAGCTCAGTAGAATTAACGTCCCTAGATTTAGGAGGAGAATGACTGCCTTCTGCTTTCCTTTTAGAAGATGGGCTCCTAATAGGGGACTGATTATGTCCTGCTATTGGGGCTTGGTGCTTACGCTGGATGTCAGTCGTAACGCCCCGAACCCAACCCTACACTAAAGGTCAAGTTCGGACCCGATATACGGATATAGTCTCTTCTATACCATAGACCAACAGTTTACCTGCAACAAGCACATATAACCACCAATTCACATCCCAACCTTATCATTCCCATCTTCCATTGCCAACATATTCAACAAACTCCTCAAGGCCATCCGAGCCTTAGAACAACAAGATATACAATACAAGCATACAAGTTACATCTTTAAAACTCTAAGTTATAAGTAACAAGTTCTACTTAAAGGCAAAGTTCAACCTTCTAACTACTTGGCACACAAGCATGCAACAAAAGCAGTAAAGTCTACTATCAGTTATTACATACCACTACATTGCTATCAAACCATACAAGATTACAACTTTGCTACAACTACCAAATTTAACCCGAAATACATACAAGACCATAAGGGGGTCTCAAAATGAACAACAAACAATATCTTTCACATAAGTTTCACATAACATCCAACCTCAGCACACAAGTAATCACAGAAGCTGATCTACTTGTACTTCTTATTCTTCTTCTACTATGGCTACAAGCTGGGGATTCACCTCAACCTTTCCTAAAACATGTTAAATGAGAAGTGAGCAACAATGTTGCCCAGCGAGGGAAGTGATACGGCATAACGAGGAATGCTTTCATGAAATGCACAAAGATAACACATAAATATCACAAAATAAGCAAGTTATTGAAACAAGTAATTAAACACTTTATAAAAGGATATGGTTCAACTCCTTGTCTTCAATCTTGAACCATGAACCATGATCTTCAAGCAAATGCCAGCAAATCCCTTATTTATCCAAATAGGGTACTCCGGATGTACCCCAATCCTACGACCCATATCTCCCGAGGTAGGTTCATATGTCCTAACGAGGTGAACCATGCCTCTGGGGTAACGGAGTATGCCTCAGCGAGATAGGGACTGGGAGACCATGGTAGTCGAGGGAGCACGGCAAGCCTGATGTCACCCTTGTTACTCGATACTACTATGCCTGAAAACGTTGCGCAACCCCGAACAAATTCTCGAGAGCCAAGATTTTCAAATATTACATTAGAGGGACGACAAAGTAGGTCGTCATCGCAGTTAGCCACAATATAAGCCATTATGCACAAAATAACGACATAACATAAAAGAGACAAATGACATATTTTCCCACAAACTCTTCAATTAGCTTGATTATACCTTAGACAAGCATATAAACATATAACAACACATCTACAAGCTCATACAAGCGTAAAGGTATCCATTTATCACTTTTTCCTCTTTTATAACTATGTAATTCTTCTTCTATACAAGAACCAAGGGCCCAAATCTATAAACCAATCATACTACATTTCTAAAGATGCCAAAAGACACCTATCTAAGCCCTGACAACCCGATTTGAAAGCAAAAGCTCGGGAAGGCCCCGTGTGGATTTTAACTACACCTACGCTATCCAGGTCCCAATTTAACACAACTAAAGCACCCAAAGTGTTTCCATACCCCAATGATAACTAATCTAAAGCCCAAATGTGCCCAGATTATATTTCATGAAAAACCCCCTTTTAAAAAGTTAGATAATTTGCGTTTTAACTCAATTTCGGGTAATTTAACTACGTGTGAACTTCTAACTAGTTTCAATAATGTCTAGAGTACCTAAATGAAGCATCAATTCACTCTAAATAGTAAGTTATAGTAAAACCCTAAAATTTGTCAATATTCATTCTCTTTTACACAACTTAATTATTCAACCATGGTGAAAGCTAATGGACTACTCAAGCATGGTCTACATAGCACATAAAGCATATATATCACAATATATAAACATTTCAATAGCTAATATCAACAAATCATAACATCGGACAAGATGACATAAACTTTAAAATGTAATAAATACAAACTCCCTCACAATATATAGGTCTAGACAAATGGTTAAAGCTCCTAAGTGCTCCAAAAACCTTCCAAACCAAGCCAAGAGACCAATTGCATGAGTTGATGTTGAAGTTTTTATTCTTTTTCTCCTCCTATGGCTATCGGGTTTTGGGGAGGGGGGGAAGGGAGGGGGGTTATTTTGGGTATTATTTCAATTATTTTGTGAGCATTATGTATGTATATGTGTTGTTAGGTGTTATATGCATATATATGTGTTAGTGTTATAAGTCAAATACTAGTATATAATGGTCAACTAAGCATAAAAGCACTTACAAATGCTAACTATTTGAATTCTAACACTATTCCTACGAAGCACGAATTATTATCCTAACGCGTGTTCACGACCTCCAAAGCTCAAAACCACAAATTCCCGATTCCTTTTATAAGTTATACTATCTAAGAAAAATATCATTTCAAGCAAACTTGGACAGTTGAAATTTTTATGAATAGTGATTAACAAATAAATCATATAATCAAGAAAAAGATATGCACATTGACATGCTCAAAGAGATATGCAACAGTTATTTATGAATGAGATGCAAATTCCTGGGTGTCACATCAGTCCATTCATTATAATGGGAACTCTCAGCAACTTCCTTAATATGATTCACCTCCTTATCACCTTGAGCTTCGGAATCGTGTTTAGTAGTGTCTATGTTCACTTGAGCCATTTGTTTGCCGGTATCCCTCCAAATCAGTTTGGTCCTTTGACACGTAGAGCCTAAATGACCCAAATTATTGTAGTACTCGCGCAATTGTGGCTTCCAAGTGTACTCGACTGCAACCTTCACCATTTTTCCCTCCCCCATATCCAGAGGGATTGACTCATTGAGTTCCTTTTTTCAAATCAATTTCGATGTACACTTTGGCGTAGTTAAGCCTAGATTTAGCTTCGGTTGCAGCATCCATCTGAAGTGGCTTGACAAGAGGGAAATTCCTAACCACCTCCTAGTCCCTATTGTTAGAGATATGACCTAATGCTACATATTTGGATGACATATATTGGGGCATTTTGACATTAACTTGTACATTATGGCATCTATGTCTATATATGTGTGTTTTCATATTGACATAATTATCACATTCATATTCTCCTTCTTTTATGTGTATGAATGAGTCCCTAGTATTTTCATTATAGTAATGTATTCTAAAAGCGTTTAGAATATGTTGGCTTATTTCTTTAATATGATAAATACTTAAAGTATTCATAGTTCTTAGATTATTTGATCGAGATTTCAATAATCTATTACGGACTATCACATGTATTGTTACCTTTGATTAACATAGGGATGTTAATGATAAAGGATGGTGATCCACGTGCCATAACAGCATAGGAATGCGATTAACAAACGTGTGGATGGTTATTAATTGAATAGATCACTAAATGTGACGTGAATAACAAAATACATGACTTTAGATTAATAATTTGTTATCTGTTGCGATTGTACATGTAATCCTTAAACTTGAGATATTACGGTTGTCATATGTATTGGGGTTTGATTCAAGCGTTTGGATAATGCCTGTCTCGATAAACGAGATGAGATACGTCCTCTCACAGTTTCATTCGTCCGGTATAGTGATTGACAGGTAGTGGTCAAGATAGGATCCTTTAACTTCCGGCGTGAAGCGATGTCCTATGTGATCTAAGCTTGGTTGTTTAATGAGGAAATCATTGGCCGAGGTGTGAATGATGAAGAATGAGTTTTTCATGTGTCATCTCTCATTACACCAATTAGATTTATGCATGGTATCAAGTTTATGAACTTAATCGAATCATGGTTCTTGCTCGACGGGACAATTAATGGAAGAATTGAATTGCACGATAATTGACGACCATAAATAGATTCGTCTGTTTTGACTTCATTGCTATATAAATTGTCTTGATACGTTGCTAGACGTCACTCTAGAACGTGGGGGTATTTTGGGAATGGCGAAGATATTCCCAAAATATATTAAAGTCGTTTAATGTTCCCTCATTGCTATATGGCGGTGAATCTAGAGAGTCACACACAATAAAGCGTAATAGAATGAGTTTCGGATAACCTTGAATTTGGTCTTGGAACGTTAAGGTGTTAACGTTGGCAATGCTTGGCCATTAAGTAGTAATGGGCAAAATATGTAATTATTTGTAAGTGTTGGGGGCAAAAGTACAAATACGAAAAGTTAGTTTCCTTAATTTAAACTAATAATGATTAGATTAAATTAAATGTACAAATACAAGATTAATAAAATATATATACATGTATATGATATGTATATATACATATTAGTCTTGAAAATCAAGATGTGATATGGATGGCTAAGATTGTTTCACATCATCAAGTTGGCCATTATTTTTTAAATCAATGGTTAAGATGAAAGAAGACAAAACACATGTTTTGATGCATTGAGAAGTGCAATTGTTGTCTTCTAAATACACTACATACAATGCATAAAATAAGGAACACATTACACAAGGCAAACATAGAAAAACACAATGCATTGAGAAGAATAATTAAGTCTTCTCTTTATTTGTGGAATTTTCGTCCATTGCATTGGCAGCCCAAGAATGGGTTTTATTTTTTCAAAAAAAAAAAAACTCTTATTCTAGCTTAAAAACATCCCAAAGAAGACTAGCACAAAATCTTTGGTGATTAAGGAACTTATCCAAGCTTGTGTTTACAACCTAGAGCTCTTGCATTTGTGGGAGGACTTGTCAAAGCTTGTTCATCATCTTCTTCATCATCTTTTGCAAGATCTACAAGAGGTATATCTAAATCTACCTCTTTACTATATATATTGCTGAATATATACTTTCCATATGTTAATCACATGATATCAAGATTAGAGTTTCATATGAACATTATGCTTTGAAATTCCAGAAAGTTTTGAACTTTATGTTATGCTTCCGCTCGATTTTTAGTTAGATGATGTTCATAGCTCTAAATATATAAGATCCTTCAAGTGGTATCAGAGCAAGGACTTGATGTTCATGTGATTACATATGTGTTTGCTTGAAGTTTCTAAAGTCTTGAGCACAAAAGAACAACGAAAAAGTTTCAACATTTCTGAAAATATTTATGTCCACTGTTTTTGCATGACTGTTTTGGCATAGTAAATGTTGTTAGATTTGGCTGATTTTTGGATATGTTATGCTATAGAGATATTATAACATTTCATCTTCTAATATGATTTTCCAAATTTCGTGGTTAAGGGTTTCATTTTGAGCAAAATCAATAAGGTTACTTATTCTCGCGTAAGACTAGATAGTTTGCGTAGTTGTGTTGTAAGAGGCATAACTCAGTCAATTTAACTTCGAATTGAGTTCCGTTTTATTTAGAACAATCTAACTCGAATATCTACGTCTCCGTAAAAGTTTAGAATTTTTGGAGAAGTGTAAATAGGTCAAACGAGTCAAAATATTTGGTGTATATGCAGCAGATTTATAATGGGTCATAAATTAAAAGTCATGACTAATTGATTTGATTTTGGTTGAATCCAATGGACCTAAAAATTAGTGGGCTTAAGTCTAATAAGATTGGATGAAGTTCTTTCTTAGTGAAGATTAAAAATAAGCTCTGGAACTCATATTGGGCCATGAAATTAGCAAAGGATTTGCATTGGGCCTTATTCAACAAGTATGTGCTTAAAATTGGTTTTATTGAGTTCTTTTGTGTGTTGTTTAACATGAGATGTTAAAAGGTCAAAATATGAAACTTATTGCAAACATGCATTTCATTGATTTAATGTATTGGATACCTTAGTTTGTGCTAGCTTGCTTGTTTAGCATTCTTGTGTTTATGTATATGATGCATTTACTTAGCTTTATGAGTTTTATCTTACATTGTGATGTTGGATGATAAATGATGAATTTGATTAAGGACTTGGTTAGTGAATGGTTAATTGGTTGTAATTGAATTAGATGGCATTGTAATTAATTCTATCATTCATTAGTATGTAATTGAGGCATAAGTCTCATTTTACTTTCTTGCAATTGAGAGAAAATTGTAGTGAGGCATAATGTATGTAATTTCTACAAGAAGTTTGTAAGAAGACTATTGGAGGCTTTCAAAGAGTTGGGGATTCTTTGAATCATTTGAAGAAATCAAAAAGACAAGACCAAAGAAGACATGTTGATGTGCTTGTTTAGGTTTTATTTTTGTCTTGATTTATTCATAGTCCAAGTTCATGATCCACCATGATGTATGATTTTGCATGTATGTTTATTTATTTGCCTATATGTGATGTATACTTGTAAATGAACTAATGTGCAAAGTGAGACCTAATTAAATTCAAAATCTTCCTACGTGCAAACATATTAGATTGTAAAGTGGTAAAAGTGTTTATCGTTGCCCTCTACTATCCTAGGTTATATTTGCTCGATTAGGTATGTCTTGACTAAACCAAAGGTAGGAAGACATATTCCATGAAAGTATTATATTTACCTAGCAAATATAGTGATGTTGTATTGTTCCAATATCACGAGGCCAATAACGCACCAAAGCTGAGGTTCAGGATTCAAATAGTCGCAACACTGTGATGGTGGATATAATCTAACTAGATCACGTTTCCAATAATGCACCAAAGCTGAGGTTACGGTGAGTTAGGGGCTAAAGGCCATATCCTATATAGTGATATAGATAGTAATCGATGCTAACTCTTTGTATGTATATTCCAATAATGCACCAAAGCTGAGGGGTATTCATATTAAAGAGAACTATAGTCACCTACTAATGAGTCTTTAATTAGATTCACGATCTCATTTAGAAAGTGTCAGAATTGATAAAATCAGTGGGAGGTAACATTTAATTAAAGGCCAAATTAAATGTTTTAATAAGTTTTATATCAACTTGCGATCTTATTTTCTGCATACGTTTATGCCTACAACAATGAACCCATTATTTCAATTGTCTAGACTTTATATCGCGCAAATAGACCAAGTTTTTTATTAACGTTATCATTTAAGAATGGTTCTTAGAAACTTAATAAAGTCTTATAATTACATGCTCCGTTATTTTTATCTTGATAAAGTATCAAAACAAAAAGTTATAGTACTTAAGGTTGATAAGTAAAACAAGTTTAATATGTTAAGGATTTGTATTCTTTCATAGTTTGCATAAAGGTATGCAAGATGTAAAAAATATAATTCTAAACTAGCAAATGGTTGTATGGTAAGCATATTTTGTGGCATGGTATTAGATATAATTGGAATTCATTCTCACATTTGTATTTCTTCTTTAGTTAGTGGTAATGCAAAGAAGAAAGGCAAAGAAATATGATTTCTATTAGCCAGTGGGAGAATATCTAAGAAGAAAATTAAGGATTGTATAGGCATGTGTAAAAGATGTTTTCATAGCCTTAAAACCGGACATTAAAATGGGTTTTAATCCAAAGTATCTTTATAGCTTGAATGTCAAGGTTGTAAAAAAACTATGAATTTTTAATCTTCTTTGATTGTGATTGGTACTACTTTATGAATTCTAGTGAAATATTAGTGAATGTGTTCGATGATAGAATCTTAATCACAGTAGTGCGCTTTCGGAAGCGTGGAATATTTTCGGTGTTAGCAAATAAAACAAAGGTTGTTGCGTTAGCTAAAGACAATTTGTTTGGATGCCTCCTGGACATATTTTCCATTTTAAGGATTATACCTAAATGATATTAAGTCTTCTCTTTATTTGTGAAATTTTCGTCCATTGTATTGGCAGCCCAAGAATGGGTTTTATTTTTCAGAAAAAAACTCTTATTCTAGCTAAAAAACATCCAAAAGAAGACTAGCACAAAATCTTTGGTGATTAAGGAACTCATCCAAGCTTGTGTGAACAACCTAGAGCTCTTGCATTTGTGGGAGGATATGTCAAAGCTTGTTCATCATCTTTTGCAAGATCTACAAGAGGTATATCTAAATCTACCTCTTTACTATATATATTGCTGAATATATACTTTCCATATGTTAATCACATGATATCAAGATTAGAGTTTCATATGAACATTATGCTTTGAAATTCCAGAAAGTTTTGAACTTCATGTTATGCTTCCGCCCGATTCTTAGCTAGATGATATTCATAGCTCTAAATTTATAAGATCCTTCAAGTGGTATCAGAGCAAGGACTTGATGTTCATGTGATTACATATGTGTTTGCTTGAAGTTTCTAAAATCTTGAGCACAAAAGAACAAAGAAAAAGTTTCAACATTTCTGAAAATGTTTCTATCTACTGTTTTTGCATGACTGTTTTGGCATAGTAAATGTTGTTATATTTGTCTGATTTTTGGATATGTTATGATATAGAGATATTAGAACATTTCATCTTCTAATATGCATTTCCAAATTTCGTGGTTAAGGGTTTCATTCTGAGCAAAATCAGTAAGGTTACTGATTCTCGCGTAAGACTGGACAGTTTGCGCAGTTGTGTTATAAGATGCATAACTCAGTCAATTTAACCTCGAATTGAGTTCCGTTTTATTTAGAACAATCTAACTCGAATATCTACGTCTCCGTAAAAGTTTAGAATTTTTGGAGAATTGTAGATTGGTCAAACGAGTCAAAATAATTGGTGTATGTGCAGCAAATTTATGATGGGTCATAAATTAAAAGCCATGACTAACTGGTTTGATTTTGGTTGAGTCCAATGGACCTAAAAATTAGTGGGCTTAAGTCTAATAAGATTAGATGAAGTTTTTTCTTAGTGAAGATTAAAAATAAGCCTTGAAACTCATATTGGGCCATGAAATTAACAAATGATTTGCATTGGTCCTTATTCAATAAGCATGTGCTTAAAATTGGTTTTATTGAGTTCTTTTGTGTGTTGTTTAACATGAGATGTTAAAAGGTCAAGATATGAAACTTATTGCAAACATGCATTTCATTGATTTAATGTATTGGATACATTAGTTTGTGCTAGCTTGCTTGTTTAGCATTCTTGTGTTTATGTATATGATGCATTTTCTTAGCTTTATGAGTTTTATCTTACATTGTGATGTTGGATGATAAATGGTGAATTTGATTATGGACTTGGTTAGTGAATGGTTAATTGGTTGTAATTGAATTAGATGCGTTGTAATTAATTCTATCATTCATTAGTATGTAATTGAGGCATAAGTCTCATTTTACTTTCTTGCAATTGAGAGAAAATTATAGTGAGACATAATGTATATAATTTTAACAAGAAGTTTGCAAGAAGACTATTGGAGGCTTTCAAGGAGTTGGAGATGCTTTGAATTATTTGAAGAAATCAAGAAGACAAGACCAAAGAAGGCATGTTGATGTGCTTGTTTAGGTTTTATTTTTGTCTTGATTTATTCATAGTCCAAGTCCATGATCCACCATGATGTATGATTTTGCATATATGTTTATTTATTTATTTGCCTATATGTGATGTATGCTTGTAAATGAACTAATGTGCAAAGTGAGACCTAATTAAATTCAAAATCTTCCTACGTGCAAACATATTAGATTGTAAAGCGGTAAAAGTGTTTATCATTGCCCTCCACTATCCTAGGTTATATTTGCTCGATTAGGTATGTCTTGACTAAACCAAAGGTAGGAAGACATATTCCATGAAAGTATTATATTTACCTAGCAAATATAGTGATGTTGTATTGTTCCAATATCACGAGGCCAATAACGCACCAAAGCTGAGGTTCAGGATTCAAATAGTCGCAACACTGTGATGGTGGATATAATCTAACTAGATCACGTTTCCAATAATGCACCAAAGCTGAGGTTACGGTGAGTTAGGGGCTAAAGGCCATATCCTATATAGTGATATAGATAGTAATCGATGCTAACTCTTTGTATGTATATTCCAATAATGCACCAAAGCTGAGGGGTATTTATATTAAATAGAACTATGGTCACCTACTAATGAGTCTTTAATTAGATTCACGATCTCATTTAGGAAGGGTGGGAATCGATAAAATTAGTGGGAGATATCATTTAATTAAAGGCCAAATTAAATGTTTTAATAAGTTTTATGTCAACTTGCGATCTTATTTTCTTGCATACGTTTATGGCTACAATAGTGAACCTGTTATTTCAATTATCTAGACTTTATATCACGCCAATGGACCAAATTTTTTATTAACGTTATCATCAAAGAATGGTTCTTAGAAACTTAATAAAGTCTTAGAATTACATGCTCCGTTATTTTTATCTTGATAAAGTATCAAAACAAAAAGTTGTAGTACTTATAGTTGATAAGTAAAACAAGTTTAATATGCTAAGGATTTGTACTTTTTTATAGTTTGCATAAAGGTATGCAAGATGTAAAGAATATGATTCTAAACTAGCAAATGGTTGTATTAAGCATATTTTATGACATGGTATTAGATATAATTGGAATTCATTCTCACATTTGTATTTCTTATTTAGTTAGTGGTAATGCAAAGAAGAAAGACAAAGAAAGATGATTTCTATTAGCTAGTGGGAGAATATCTAAGAAGAAAATTAAGGATTGTATAGGCATGTGTAAAAGATGTTTTCATAGCCTTAAAATCGGACATTAAAAGGGGTTTTAATCCAAAGTATCTTTATAGCTTGAATGTCAAGGTTGTAAAGTTACTATGAATTATAAATCTTCTTTGATTGTTATTGGTACTACTTTATGGATTCTAGTGAAATATTAGTGAATGTGTTTGAGGATAGAATCTTAATCGCAGTAGTGCGCTTTCAGAAGAGTGAAATGTTTTTAGTGTTAGCAAATGAAACAAAGGTTGTTGCGTTAGCTAAAGACAATTTGTTTGGATGCCTTCTGGACATATTTTGTATTTTAAGGATTATACCTAAATGATATTAGGAATAAAATGTATATTCCTAAAGCTTGTAAAAGCGTATTATGGTGTAGTCTTTATTATCTTGATATGGACGAAAGAACGTATTTCAAACATATTGTTAACCGGTATAACTATCCACCAAGTTTTAAGATCACTCAAATAATCCAAATCAAATGTAGTTTCTACATGATTAGGTTGTTCTAATAATAAGATGATGATTAGGTTAGTTTGAACAACTTATACATCTTATTTATTAGAAAGGTAACTAAGTCATCATTTGTTTGATAAAGGATTAAAACTACTAAATTGTTTGGATTAGTACATGTTGATTTATGTGGAGCTATTTCAGAATAGGCTCGTGTAGGAAAATGTATTAGTGTCTTATGATTAGATCGTGAAGGTAAAATACTTAAGTACTATTTTGTTTGAGTATCCTAAAATTTTGATATAGTATCGAAATTAATAATATCCGGTGTACCACAATTAAATAGGGTTTTCTTAGTGAAGAAACCGTGCTTTGTTAAACATAGTACAGTTGTTGATTAGTTTGACTAATCATTCTATTTATTTGTGGGTCATGTTTTCCTCAATTTAATTTAATATTGAATAGTAAATCCATACTATTGCTAGAACTTTATATTTGATATAAGTTGGATAGCAACCAAGGATTAAATGTGTTAATTTTGATTTGTCCTACTTTTATTGAAAAGTTTTTAAAGGACTAGTGGGAGTTTTGGTTAAATGTAATTTAATAGTATATCCTAGTTTTGTAGGATATAATTTCTATTTAATGATCAATGTATATTGATCTATTATATTGTAATCTTTATTGAAGAAAAAGTTTTGTTCAAGAAGATGTTACTTTCTAATAAAATAGAAATTGAGGACGTATCCTCTAAAGTTATAAAATCAAATGGACCAAAGTAATGAATCTATTCAATAAGGTCCGAGATGTGTCATCACACAAGGTCATTGCAAATCTAGTAGTGTATCTCATTCTTTAAAAGAATATAGGGATATCTTTTTGGAAGCACAAAAGTTGTTTGTGTATTTGAGATAATGATCAATTAGTTGATCCTACAATTTACAAAGAAACGCTATATTTGATATCGACTCCAAGAAACTATATAATGCAAAACATATTGATTAGACTCCATATACTTTAGCTTAATCTGGATATTGATTTTCAAGATAAAGGTTGAAGCTAATGGAAAAAAGTAATGACCTTTTATAGCTATTTTGGTTTCTAAAAGATATCATCAAAGTCAAAGTGTTGACTACGATGAAGTCTTTTTACCAATAATTGTGCTTAAGTCTCCTTGTATTATGCTAGACATTATAGCACATTGTGTTACTATATTAATGATTAGGATCAATGGATAGGAGTAATATGTGCGTACTTAATAAAACCACTTGTGAATTTTTTAAGTAAATTTCTTGGAATTATTTCGTCCAATTCAAATGAGATTAAAAAGTTAGATTTCATTTAGAATGTGGATGAACCTTGTGATTACAAAAGAATAGTGGGAGCGCATCCACTTTTCTATGGCTGCAGTAATGATGACTTGGATATCATGGATGATGATATATGTGTTGTGATATTAATTATAGCCTAGTCATATTAAATGTTCTCCATTTAGAACTTGTCGTTCATATCTTGTGAATTCGTAGCTATGATAATAGTACGAAGAGATCACTTGGCATATTCCTTATATTGTACAAAGAGTATTTTTGAAGGTGTTCAAAAAACTCTAGTTGCGTAGCAAATTTGTATTCAAAGTTATAGTAACTTCATATTTTTTATACTATGTACAAGACTTGATATTGCGTAAACTATAAAATGTTACGAGAAAATATCAGTTCAATCTAGGTTTGGGAATGGTTGATAGAATTGAAGTATATTCTTAAGTTCTTGGGAAGCACTAAAGGTATATTTTAGTTCATAGAGGAGGTAAATTCTGTAGTGACGAATTTACTAGTTCAGATTCTTTATATGAATCTTATAATAGAATGTCTATATTAGGGTTCATGTTTATTTGTAGTGGGAGCTCAATAAGTTAGTAAGGTTTTGAGCAAACTGTAGATTCCATTACATAATTCATGTCTTTTGTGATATGTAATATTACGAAATAAGTTGTTTTGGATCGAGGAAATCATACGAGTTGGTTATTGTTCCTATCGTTAAGTTGTGATGCTTTTGTGTTACGACTATATGGAGCTACTGCACAAACTTGTGGAACCCAGGTCTCACTGTATGTCCAAATATTTGGAAAGGTGTTTTCATCTTCACGTGTTGTATCTGTAGCCAATAATCATATTGAGATATATCTTTTGCAGAAAACAGCCACATATCTTGATATAACTGACCCACTAACCGTAGCTATGAATCTATCACAGCTAGGTCGTCGTTTTGAGAAGATGGATGTTCGATACCATTGTATGTTGTGCTAATACTATGTAACATAGCATTAGTGCAAGTGGGAGATTGTTATAGATATGCCCTAATGCTACATATTTGGATGACATATATTGGGGCATTTTGATATTAACTTGTATATTATGGCATCTATGTCTATATGTGTGTTTTCATATTGACATAATTAGCACATTCATATGCTCCTTCTTGTTTGTGTATGAATGAGCCCCTAGTATTTTCATTATAGGAATGTATTCTAAAAGCGTTTAGAATATGTTGGTGATAAATCCGTATTTTTAGTAACTTAACCCATTAAATCATGTATATTGCATTATTATTTAAAACTTAATTGTATATTTTACACAAATTTAATGCAATATAGGTTCTGAAGAATAAATAGCAAAAATGGCCACAAAAGCCAATTTTTGAAGTGAATTTTCGGCGCAATACTAAAGGATGAAGGTAGAACAACCTTGACACGAGCAAATCAATATTGAATCTGACCAAACAGAGTACGAAAACAGATTCAGGACGCTGAAAAACCTTGAAGTAGCCTTGGTCAACTTTTTGGTCAAAATCAAAGTCAACGGGTAAATAATAAAAGTCAAAGTCAACTTTTGGTCAAAGTCAAAGTCAACTTTTGGTCAGAGTCAAAGTCAAGGGATGAATAGTAAAAGTCAAAGTCAATGCATGAATAGTAAAGTCAACGTGTGAATAGTATCTTCGCTGACATCACGCTAACACAATGATGACCTAGACGAGTGACATCACGTTGACACAATGATGACCTAGGCGAATGATATCACGCTTACACAATGATGACCTAGGCGAATGACATCATGCTGACACAATGATGACCTAATGCAAATGACATCACGCTGACACATTGATGATATCATGGTTTGAATAGTACTTGTAAATAGTGCCAAAAATTTTCTATAAATACTCCATTCCTTATTTCATTTTTCTTGTACCATTTTCTCTTCTTAGCTTAGATTTTGCTCTTGTGTTTGAGTGCTTTAGTTATTATTCTTAGTTGTGTGCAAAGTTTTAATCCCAAAGGGAGGGTCTAGTGAGTCATCATCATACCGAAATCATACCGGTCTACCGAAATTCGTTCAACACGATAAGTATTATTTTATTTTGGTTTTTGTTTTTATTTTTTGTACTTTACAGTTTATTATGGCACACTATACCCGAGATTCGGGGTGATACGTGTGAGGTTACTCTTGTACATATGTTGTGATTCAGATTTATTAAAGTCTCGTATTTCTATTTCTAAGTATTCTTTGATTAATTATACGTATACTTGTAGTTATGTTATATTTAATTGAAAGTACATATACGCCCGGTTTTGTAAACCAGTGGCAATACGAGACTACCTCGGATGGATTTTAGTCTGGTTGTACCGACACCTCTAGGTTACATTAGTGAAAAATTAATTGAGAGATTGGAAATCGTTAGGTTGTACCAACACAACCAGTCTTGTTAATTAATTAATCTTATCACTTACGTAATTAAAGGCTCATTTCAGTAGTGGGAGCTTGTAGCCCTATCTCTGAAGGACTTAACTTTTAATCTGAATCAATAACTTTGTACTTGCGTATACCGAGCTATAACCACCCAGAATCATTACCCATTTGGATTTTTAGTGTTGAGTGTTATGATTCTTTAATTTAGTACTTTTGATTAATTCACTTTTGGACCTTGTTACTACCGTATCTTTAGACATTTTGTGGACATCTCTTGGACTTAATTTTCTGTAACTTTTGGACTTTTGGACTTAATCAACTTATCCGTGACGGAAAATAGTCAAACAATTCTAAATTAAGGATTTAAATTAATTTGATAACCCAATATTTGTGGATCGACCCTCTACTTGCCACAGCTATAGGTAATTCAAGGTAAGCAATATTTTCAATCATTTAATCTTACTATTTTTTTGTTCGCAAAACGATGCGATCAAAATTTGGCTCCGTTGCCAGGGATCGGTGTTCATCAAATAAGGTAAGTCTTTAATTTATGTATATAAGTGTTTATATGTATATATTTTAGATTTTAGTGTTTATTTTTATTTAAGTCAATTTAGCTATTTTTTATAGACTTTATTATTATTATTATTATTATTATTTTTGTTTCTTTTTGAGTTTTAGTTTTGTATGCATCGTTGGAAATCTTTAAAGCCACCCATCTTTGTCTTGGATTCAGAAATTGAGAAAACCTTTAAATCCAGAATCAAAGCATGAACTTTTCTAATCATGGCTGCTCAACATCTGAATCAAAACCAAAATCAGGATCAAGTTGAAGGTAGAGAAGTAGGAAATGTGAGGAGGATCATAAAAGATTTTTCCATACCACAAGATTATGTTCCTCCACGATCTATCGCCTTACCTGAAACTGATGATGGTTTTAAAATAAAGTCTCACATGATTTCAATGATTCCCTTATTCCACGGTCTTTCTAATGAAAACCCTTATGATCACATTAATACTTTTGTTCGTACATGCAGATCAATCAATACTAGAACTGCCTCAGAAGAGGTTGTTAAATTGAGATTGTTTCATTACTCTTTAATGGGTCAAGAACAAAATTGGCTTTACCGATTTCGATCTGGTTCTATTACTTCTTGGGATTAATTGCAAAGAGAATTTCTTGAAAGATTTTACTCTTCTTCAAAAACCAATGAATGTAAGAATCAATTAAATAATTTTTCTCAATTACCTGGAGTGGCACTTCATGAGAGTTGGGACAGAGTTGAAACCTTAACTTATGAATGTCCACACCACAGTAATCCAGATTGGCAATTAGCTCAGAAATTCTATCAAGGGTTAGATGAGCATAATCAAAGTTTGCTCGATTCAGCATGTAATGGTTCACTTCTTGAAAAATCTCCAGAAGAAGCCACAGAATTGTTCATAAAACTGAGCAACAATTCATGAAAGTGTGCATCTTCATCTAGAGAAAGGAGATAAGGTGTAAGTTCAAATGATTACAATTCTTTGACATCAAAGATTGAAAATCTAACTCTTGCATTGGAAAAAATGGTTAAAAGGAAAGAATCATTGCATGTAGTTGATTCAGATGAATGTGTTCTTGTATCAAATCCCAATTCAATTTCAGAGCAAGTTTGTGCTGCTTATAGATATCCCCATAATTATGATTCATTCTCTAACACTTATAATACAGGTACACGAGATCATCCAAATTTTCGGTGGGATCAGAATCGGGAAGATGTTCAACAACAAAGACCAAGAGGTTATCCTCCACGATTTCATTCAGTTCCACAAGGACAGGTACCTACGAGCTCGAATTCAGGTTCCAATTCTTATGGGACTACTTTTGAAGAACAGGTTTTGAAAAAGCTTCATAGTCAGGAACCAACTATGCAACTGGTAAGTACACATACAAAAGCAATTGCCAACTTGGAAAGACAAATTGGGCAATTAGCTAACACAATTCAGAAAAGGAAAAAATGAACACTCCCTGCCCAACCAGATGGAAACCCAAAAGGTAAGGCCCATGTAGCATTTACAAGTCAAATAGTGGAGGTCTTCAAGCTGTCACTACATTGTGAAGTGGTAAGAAAGTTGATAACAAGGTAAGTGTCGAAGCTTACGAAAATGCAAGACTTGCAAAGCAAAAAGCTAAGTCTCAAGTTAATGTTGATTCATCAAAAGAAACTGCAAATGAACCTGAAACTTTAATTTCACATGAAAATATTCCATTGACACTGAGTCCCAAGGCTCCATTTCCACAGACATTAGGTAATCCACCTAATAAAGATTCAAAAAGGGAAGAAATGCTTGAAACCTTTAAGCAAGTTAAAATCAATTTACCTCTCTTAGAAATCATCAGGCAAATTCCTGCTTATGCAAAGTTTCTTAAGGATTTATGCACTCAGAAAAGAAGGAATTCAGATTTGATATCAAACAAAGTAAGATTGACTAAAAAGGTAAGCAGCATTCTTACTTTTCATGTTCCACCAAAATTGAAAGATCCGGGTGCATTTATCATTCCTTGCTATATTGGTAATTATTGTGTAGATCGTGCCCTTCTTGATTTAGGAGCTAGTGTGAATCTTCTCCCCTTTAATCTTTTTGAGCAGTTAGATATAGGAGAATTGAAACCTACTCCTGTCACCCTTCATCTGGCTGATAGATCGCTTAGAATTCCTAGGGGCATAATTGAAGATGTGTTGATAAAGGTTGATGAATTTTATTTTCCCGTGGATTTTGTTGTGCTAGATATGAAACTAGGGGAAATTCAAAAGTTCCAAACTCCAGTTATATTAGGAAGACCATTTTTAGCAATAGCTAATGCAAAAATTCATTGTGCAACTAGAGAATTGGAGTTTACATTTGGAGATATTAAGGTAAAGCTGAATGTTGCTAATGCTGCTAATGCTGCTAGGTTTGCAGATGGAGATGATGGTCTTGAATGTTTTATTCTTGATAAGATTGATCCATTAATTGAAGAGTCTTTTCTTAGTCTTATGCAAAAAGATTTTTTGGAGAATACTTTGAATGATGATGAAGTAGTGTTGAGTAAGTTTGAGGAGAAATCTGATAAATTTTTAGAAAGCAATTTAGGATTTGATCAAAAACTTCAAGTTTGTGTAATAGAACCATCCTTGACTCTTTCTAAAGAACCCATGCTTCCTTTTATACAATCTCCTCTTGAGTTGGAACTGAAGCAACTTCCTAGTCATCTCAAGTATGTTTTTCTAGGGGCAGATCAAACACTTCCAACTATTATTGCTTTTAACCTTCCTTTGGAACAGGAAGCTAAACTTGTAGATGTATTGTCTAAGAATAAGGAAGTGTTAGGTTGGACTGTTGCAGACCTTAAAAGAATAGATCCCTCTTTTTTCATGCATAAGATTAATTTGGAATATGGAGCCAAGACATCTAGAGAGATGCAACGTAAGCTGAACCCGAACATGAGAGAAGTTGTAAAGAAGGAAATAGTGAAGTTGTTAGATACGTGTATCATTTATCCTATTTCGGATAGTAAATGGGTTAGTCCTATACAGGTTGTACCTAAAAAATCAAGAATCACTGTGGTGACAAATGATAAAGGTGAATTGGTACCTACCCGCACCACAACTGGATGGCGTGTGTGTATTGATTATAGGAAACTCAATGCTGCAACAAGAAAGGATCATTTTCCTTTACCATTCATTGATCAAATTTTGGACAGGTTGGCAGGACAAGGTTATTATTGTTTTCTTGACAGGTACTCAGGATACAATCAGATCCCTGTGGACCCTGAAGATCAGGAAAAGACAACTTTTACATGTCCTTTTGGCACGTTTGCTTATAGAAGAATACCTTTTGGCCTTTGTAATGCACCAGCCACTTTTCAACGCTACATAATGTCTATTTTCACTGATATGATGGATAAATTTGTTGAAGTCTTTATGGATGATTTTTCTATCTTTGGCTATTCATTTGACACTTGTTTGAATAATCTTTCTTTGGTGCTGAAAAAATGTCAGGAATCTAATCTCATACTTAGTTGGGAGAAAAGTCATTTCATGGTTCAAGAGGGAATTGTTCTCGGACACATTATATCCAAGGAAGGAGTTCGGGTTGATAAAGCTAAGGTTGATATTATTTCTGATTTGCCCCCTCCAACAACTGTTAAACAGGTGAGATCGTTCCTTGGACATGCTGGTTTCTACCGACGATTTATAAAGGATTTGACTAGAATTGCAAGACATTTATCAAATTTGTTGGTACAGGATACTCCATTCCAATTTGATGAAAAATGTGTTACTGCTTTTGAAACACTGAAAAATGCAATTTCCACTGCTCCAGTGATTCAACCACCAGATTACTCTCTTCCTTTTGAAATTATGTGTGATGCTTAGGATTATGCCATAGGAGTTGTATTAGGTCAACGCAAGGATCGAGTTCCTCGTGTGATCTATTACGCCAGCCGAACTTTAGATGATGCCCAGAAAAACTATACCACCACAGAGAAAGAATTGTTTGTTGTAGTTTTTGCATTAGAAAAATTTCGGTCTTATGTGTTAGGGTCAAAAATAATCATTTATTCTGACCACTTGGCAATAAGATACCTATTGAAAAAGAAAAATGCTAAACCTAGGCTTATTCGATGGTTGTTATTAATTCAAGAATTTGATTTAACAATCAAGGATAAGAAAGGTCGAGAAAATGTTGTTGCTGATCATTTGTCAAGGATTGTAACTCAAGAAAAATAAAATGAGTTACCCTTGAGAGATACATTTCCTGATGAATAGTTACTGTTAATTTCTACTCTTAAACTTCCTTGGTATGCTCATATTGTGAATTATCTTGTAGTTGGTAAAATACCCAAGGAGTGAAACAAGGCTGAGAGAGAGCGATGTTTCTCAATTGCAAAGCATTATTTATGGGAGGATCCTCATTTGTTCCGTATTTGTTCTGATCAAATTATTCGCAGATGTGAACTCGAGTTTGATCAGCTAAGCATCATGTCATTTTGTCATTCACAGGAATGTGGGGAACACTTTGGAGGACGACGGACAGCTATCAAAGTTCTGCAAAGTGGGTTTTATTGGCCCACATTAATCGAGGACACTCATGAGTTTTGCAAGGCATGTGAAAGATGCCAAAAGACAGGTAACATAGGAAAAAGGGATATGATGCCCTTAAATCCCATCGTGGTTTGTGAACTTTTTGATGTTTGGGGTATTGATTTCATAGGTCCTTTCCCCATCTCCTTTGGTTTTCAATACATTTTGGTTGGTGTTGATTATGTGTCTAAATAGATTGAAGCAATCGCAACAAGGACTAATGATCATACTGTTGTGATGAAATTCATAAAAGAAAACATTTTCTGTCGGTTTGGAATTCCACGAGCCATCATTAGTGACGGTGGAAGTCATTTCATTCACCGAACTTTTGAAAAATTGTTGAACAAATACTCAGTCATTCATAAGGTTGCAAACTCCATATCACCCACAAACTAGTGGACAGGTTGAGGTTTCTAATAGGGAAATTAAATCAATCCGTGAGAAGACAGTTAGACCTGATAGAAAGGATTGGTCCACTCGACTGAATGATGCACTTTGGGCATATAGAACTGCATATAAAACTCCCATAGGAATGTCACCTTTTTATTTAGTTTATGGAAAAACATGTCATTTACCTGTTGAGTTATAACATAAGGCTTATTGGGCAATTAGAACTGTGAATTTTGACTTGCAGAAAGCTGGTAAAAATGGGTTATTCCATCTAAATGAACTTGAAGAAATGCGTTTAGAGGCATACGAGAATGCCAAGATTTATAGTGAGAAAATGAAGAGAACGCATGATAAAATGATTATTCGTAAGTCATTTATTCCTGGAGAATATGTGTGGTTATTTAACTCTAAGTTACGATTGTTTCCAGAAAAATTGAGGTCTAGGTGGGATGGACCATTTAAGGTTGAACAAGTTTTTTCGTTTGGGGTTGTCAAGATAAAAGATAAAATAAATTGGAAACTTATGTTTGTAAATGGACAAAGGCTAAAACCAGCGATCCAATTAAAAAATTGGGGTGAAGAATCAATTGACCTTAAGAATTCAATCCCTGCAGAGTAACAATTTCAAAGTAATTATGTCTAGCTAAAGACGTTAAACTTAGTGCTCCTAGGAGGCAATCTAGGATTTTTAATTTTAATTTTATTCTTTTTGTTATTTTTATTAGTACCAAATGAGTCTTTCTCCAGCTTAAAGTAGTTTGGGTCTTAACCCTGAGAAACACTCATAAAAGTATAATTGTCATGATACTAGTGGTCAGTGTACGTTTTCTGTGTGCGGTTGTCTGGCCAGTGCAACTCTGTCTAATAGTACTTGCCACTCCACCAACTTAATGTAGTTTAGGGTCTGTTTGGGCATTACTTGATAAGGTAGTTAGGAGTGAGAGCATTCACCAGACGGTATTGTCTGTAACGTAAAACCCCACTGTCTTGCTCTTGATCCTGTGGAACTGACTGTGGCCCCATGTGAGTGCCGAAGGACAGTACTAGATGGCGTGAACACAGAAACCTCTGGAAGAGCTAGTCCCTTGATTTTAATATATTATTATTAAAAAAAATTTTTGCCCGAAGGCGTTAAACTACAGCACTTAACTGTGTGTGCATGTCTTGCTAGTTGACATTAAATGGTTCTAGTGCCCATTCCCGGTTAGAAGGAAAAACTCTGACAATTTATGTGATGCACTCATCCTAAATGGGTGGGAGGATGGGTACACAGTGACAACATTCGGTAGTGACTGTCTGAGGATAAAATACGGTGTATGCCTTACATGAACCCAAGTGATCTCTGGGTAATCTAGGATCTCGTGGTGGTAACATTCCAAGGTTTGTCCTAGATGTTGTCGTTTGGTTACCAATTAGCTTTAAATTGGCATTAACTTCAACGTTAGGAGGTCTTTTTCCACCATTATAGAAATAGTGGCTCTCATGGTATTTGAAAGAAAGATAACTAATATCCTTCTTAGGGGCATGTGATACGTGATTCATTACCTCTGCTTCGGCCAGTTCTTACGCTATGGTGGGTAGATTTACTTTCCAGATTTTAATGCTATTCACTTGGTGTTCGGATGTGGTTTACTTTGCTGCATAGGTATGAAACTGAAATAGGGTTAGGATCCTATTTTTGTTTTTCCCAAGCTTCGAGTGTTACCTTCCAAACTGGCGGACAACTCTTCGTTAAGTTGATGAACTCTAAATTTAGTCTAAACTCAAATTTTCTTAAATTAAATCTGGATCCAACTGTTCCTTTTGGAAGCATATTTAAGGTTTGAATCTTGATGGATGACTATTGGTCGGTGTTCATTTGTATATTCTTACACTTGTTTTAGGATATTTATATGGTTTAAAATTCGTGTATTTATTTTTCTCATATACCAATTTTATTTTATTTTATTAAAAAAAAAATTCTTGTAGAAAATAGGTTTGAGGAAGATTATATCTTCTTACTTTGTGAATTTGCAAAAGCATTTAAGGCAGAAACGGGAAGAATCACGCTTGAACGCACTTAAAGGGCGCTCGAGCGCGGTACGACGTAACCAATGGGTTTAAAGCCTTCTTTCTTTCTTCTTCTCCTCATTTTCCTTTCTCTCCACTGCTGCCTCCTCTCTCTCTCTCTCTCTCAAATTTTTTTTCTTTTATTTCTCTAGCTGCATTCAACACAATGATGTTCGGAACTCTCACGCCTGATCAATTTGTCATGGTTGTGTATTATTTTGCAAGCATTTTCATCATTTACATTTTTTTATTTATCTCCTAGTCAAGTGGGATCGTAGTTATATGAGGAATGATTGAAGTTAATCATGTATTTTCAAGTTTAGGGGATAGTCTTCAGGTGTTGTATTTTTATTTCTTTTATGTAATGTCTTTATGATTAATAAAATAGTGTGGTTTGTTTATGGTTTGTATATTCATATAATCTATATATATATATATATATATATATATATATATATATATATATATATATATATATATATATATATATATAAGTATTTTTATGTTAAGATATTTATTTTAAATAATGTATATAAATTTATGTATATATGTATATATATATGTTAGCCTACTATATATGTATTTATTGTTATTAAAAAAAAAATTCACTGAAAGAACGCAGCAGGACGCTTGAGCGCCCTGTAGGCGCTCGAGTGCGCCCAACCACAGTCAGGGCTTATGTTATAAGCCCCGATTGTAGCAGCCTTGAAACCTCAAAAAAATACCCCCCACCCACGGAAATCACCCCACAACATCACCAAAAACCTTCCCCACCTCAAGTTTTCTCCAGATCTACATTCCGAGGTTAGTTTCCAAGCTTTTCATCTTATTTTCACATTTTTTTCAGCTTTATTTTGAGTTTTAGATATGTATGTATATGTTTATATATGTTTGTATATATGAATTTTAAAGCTTTAGGAATAAATTTTAATACTAGTTGATGCAATATTGTTGTTCTACAAGCTTGGATCTTGATTTTGGTATGAGTTTTTATCATGTTTACATATGTATATGCGTATGTGTATGTATATGTGTATGTATATGCGTAGGTATATATGTTTATATATAGGTTTTAGTTAGATTTTAGTTTCAAAATTTTCTGTTACATTTCCTTTAATTTTTATTAAAAAAAAAACTAAAAATTAAAAATTTCAGATTTATGTCTATTATTTTCTTGTTGTCCTACATCTAAGATTTATAAATTATTTACATGTTATAGAATTTAACCGAATGATTTATAATATTGTGTGTTAAGGATGATTTTGCGGTTGTTATTTGGTGTTGTTTGAATAAATAGTATTTATGTAAATTAAAAAAAACAATATATATATATATATATATATATATATATATATATATATATATATAATTTTGTTTTGTGACTTTTTTGATTTAATTTTTTCTGTTTATTATTAAGATTATGGCTCCCAAAAGGCAAAAATTATCATTGACTGCAAGACTTGACAATGCTCAAATTGAGGCCGAAACTAATTTTTCGGATGCGTTGAGAGCCTCCGAAGGTGGGTAACGTGTTTTTGAATTTTTTGAGAGGTATTTTCTTGATTGTTTTTTGCACCTACATTTTGATGATATTCCTATTTTTTCTCGTCTCATTCGCCGTTTTTATGACCATTTTTCATACGATAATGGAAAATTTATTGCATCAATTGATGGTTTTGAATTTCAATTTACTACTGCTGATATCATCACTATACTGTGTAGGCATGATTATTTTTATGAGGAAAATATGGATTTCCCTGCAACACCTACTGACTTAGACATTGCTACAAATTTGTGTGGGGGTCTGATTCTGCTACACGGTGTGGGTGTAAGGAGATCTTCCCTTCCCTTCTAAGGGATATGTGGTTAACAAATATCATTGTTAAAAAGAACATTTGCCCTTATGGTCATGATCATGAAAAGACGGGAGTTATTTTACAAGTTTTATATTGTATTTATCAAGGTGCTCTTTTTGATGTTGGGGCTGTTATTGGGGACAATATGATGAGTCTTATAGACCACATGAGGAGGTTTGATACTACATCTACACTTCGTTTTCCTCGACTGATAATTTCTTTGCTTCAACGGTTTGATTTTCCTTTTGCACCTGATGAGCCATACATGGATCTCCCTATTACTTCATATGGTGAACAGAGTTCTCGAAGAGGTTTAAACATTTGAAGCGCGCTGTTTGAAAAATGCCCTTAGCATTAAATGCTCCACGACCTTCCACTCAATTTGCTGAAGGTGCCACTTATTCCCAACAACAGGGTGATCAATCTGAAGAATCATTAATGGAAAAAATGTACAGAGAACTGCAAGCCATGAATACTAACCTTATTGTAGGATTGGGAGACATAGATGGACTGAAAACTGAATTTGCTGAATTTAAGCAGTCACAAAGGGAAGAGTTTGCTGCATTACGAGCTGAACTTACTTCAATGAGAGGTTCAGGCTCAGGTCCTCAGCCGCCGCCACCATCATAATTCAGTGGCGTGTTTTTTTATGTTATTTTAGTTATTTCATCGTGTTTTTTATATTTTAGTTTTTATTTAAAATCACGACTAATGTTGGTTTTTGAGCTTTTGTTTGACAATTCTTCTTTCATAAAGTTTTTGAGGAACATTGCTTGGATTGTTTATCAGGTTGTGTATTTTTTTTTATTTTGCATTACATAGTTTTCTTTCATTGAGGACAATGTAAGGTTTGGGTTTGAGGAGGAAAAAAAAGTTGATACCAACCTGATACCAAAAAAAAAAAAAATTACTTCACTTATTCATAATAATTAAAATTGAGTGGTTAATTGTTAAAATATGGTTAGATTGTGATAAAATATTTAAATTAACTATGAATTTGGAATGGAAAAATGATTAGCCGCTAAGAGTTGAGTTTGTATCTAGATTTTTTTTGAAACCTTGTTAACTATTATTACATCCCAACAACGTCACATGATTCAATTAGAAGTTTTTGATTAGTTATCAAAAAATGAGTAGATTGAGATGTTTTCAATGAGAGATGTTGTGTTTTATTAAAATTTGACTTATTTTTCTAGATCGGTATACTCATTTGAAAAAAAAAAAAATGTGTAGATGACTCGTTCAACATCATTCAAATATAAAAAATGTTGATTTAACAAAAAGAGGCAGAAAAGAAATCCATAAGAAATTCTTTCTTCTAACTATTTTTTAGCATTTTTGTTATGAAAAAGCTATCAATACAAATCTTGCCAGACAAGCCTTCTTTCACCAAACACAATTCAACCGAAGAAAGACAATACTTCAAGAACGTCTGTGAATCAACCAACATCTACCATTCGAGTCATCTATTCATAAAAAAAAAAAAAAAAAATATATATATATATATATATATATATATATATATATATATATATATATATACAAATAAAAATATAAAAAAATATAAAAATATATAAGGGAGTACTGCGCGATTTGGAAGGTAGTTGAGTTTTAACATTTCATGACTATCCATAGAAAATATTTTTAATTTTATAAATTTTGCTTGATTAATTTTCTTACCTCTTAATTGAGTTACAAGTGCTTAAAAAGGCTCAAAGGATTTTTTGTAATTAAGTTGGTTTCATTTCTTCTAGATACAAAACGATTTCTTGGGGTGAAATTGTTTGGAAGACAAATTCACTGTTAATCTTGTAATTTTATAAAATTTAATTGTATAAATACATTGACTACTTAGATTTAATATTTATGAATATATAAAGTAATTGATGTCTTTACTTGGGGACAAGCAAAGAATGAGTTTGAGGAGGTTGGATAAATTCATATTTTTAGTAACTTTAATCCATTAAATCATGTATATTGCATTATTATTTAAAGCTTAATTATATATTTTACACAAATTTAGTACAATATAGGTTCTGAAGAAGAAATAGCAAAAATGGCTACAAAAGCCAACTTTTGAAATGAATTTTTGGCGCAATACTGAAGGAGGAAGGTAGAACGACCTTGACATGAGCAAATCGAGATTGAATTTGGCCAAACGGAGTGCGAAAACGGATTCAGGACGCTGAAAAAACCTTGAAGTAGCCTTGGTCAACTTTGGTTAAAGTCAAAGTCAATGAGTGAATAGTAAAAGTCAACTTTTGGTCAAAGTCAAAGTCAACTTTTGGTCAAAGTCAAAGTCAATGGATGAATAGTCAAAGTCAAAGTTAACGCATGAATAGTAAAGTCAATGTGTGAATAGTATCTTCACTAACACAATAATGACCTAGGCGAATGACATCACGCTGACACAATGATGATCTAGACGAATGACATCACGCTGACACAATGATGACCTAGGCGAATAACATCATGCTGACACAATGATGACCTAGGCGAATGACATCACGCTGACACATTGATGACATCATGGTTTGAATAGTACTTGTAAATAGTGCCAAAATTTCTCTATAAATACTCCATTCCTCATTTCATTTTTCTTGTACCATTTTCTCTTCTTAGCTTAGATTTTGCTATTGTGTTTGAGTGCTTTAGTTATTATTCTTAGTTGTGTGCAAAGTTTTAATCCCAAATGGAGGGTCTAGTAAGCCATCATCATACCAAAATTATACCGGTCTACCGAAATTCGTTCAACACGATAAGTATTCTTTTATTTTGGTTTTCGTTATGATTTCTTATACTTTACAGCTTATTATGGCGCACTAGACCCGAGATTCGGGGTAGTACGTGTGAGGTTACTCTTGTACATATGTTGTGATTCAGATTTATTAAAGTCTCGTATTTCTTTTTTTAAGTATTATTTGATTAATTATACGTATACTTGTAGTTATGTTATATTTAATTGAAAGTACATATACACCCGATTTTGTAAACCAGTGGCAATACGAGACTACCTCGGATGGATTCTAGTCTGGTTGTACCGACACTTCCAGGTTACATAGTGAAAGATTAATTGAGAGATTGGAAATCGTTAGGTTGTACCAACACATCCAGTCTTGTTAATTAATTAATCTTATCACTTACGTAATTAAAGGCTCATTTCAGTAGTGGGAAATTTGTAGCCCTATTTCTGAAGGACTTAACTTTTAATCTGAATCAATAACTTTGTACTTGCGTATACCGAGCTATAACCTCTCTGAATCATTAACCCTTTGGATTTTTAGTGTTGAGTGTTGTGATTCTTTAATTTAGTACTTTTGATTAATTCACTTTTGGACCTTGTTACTACTATATCTTTGGACATTTTGTGGACATCTCTTGGACTTAATTTTTCGTACTTCCGTACTTTTGGACTTTTGGGCTTAATCAAACTTATCCGTGATGGAAAATAGTCAAACAATTCTAAATTAAGGACTTAAATTAATTTGATAACCTAATTTTTGTGGATCGACCCTCTACTTGCCAGAACTAGAGGTAATTTAAGGTAATCAATATTTCCAATCATTTAACCTTATTATTTTTTGAGTGCAAAACGATGCGATCAGTTGGCTTATTTCTTTAATATGATAAATACTTAAACTATTCATAGTCCTTAGATTATTTGATCGGGATTTCAATAATCTATTACAGACTATCACATGTATTGTTACCTTTGATTAACATAGGGATGTTAATAATAAAGGATGGTGAGGCACATGGCATAACAACATAGGGATGAGATTAACAAATGTGTGGGTGGTTATTAGTTGACTAGATCACTGAATGTGACGTGAATAACAAATTACATGACTTTAGATTAATAATTTATTATCTGTTGCGATTGTGCATGTAATCCTTAGACTTGAGACATTACGGTTGTCATATGTATTGGGGTTTGATTCAAGCGTTTGGATAATGCATGTCTCGACAAACGAGATGAGATACGTCCTCTCGCAGTTTCATTCGTTCGGTTTAATGATTGACAGGTAGTGGTCAAGATAGGATCCATTAACCTCCGGCGTGCGGCGATATTCTATGCGATCTAAGCTTGGTTGTTTAATGAGGAAATCCTTGGCCGAGATATGAATGATGGAGAATGAGTTTTTCATGTGTCATCTCTGATTACACCAATTAGATTTATGCATGGTATCGAGTTTATGAACTTAATCGAATCATGGTTCTTGCTCGACGGGACAATTAATGGAAGAATTGAATTGCACGATAATCGACGACCATAAATAGATTCAGCTGTTTTGACTTCATTGCTATATAAATTGTCTTGGTACGTGTGAGGTTACTCTTGTACATATGTTGTGATTCAGATTTATTAAAGTCTTGTATTTCTATTTCTAAGTATTCTTTGATTAATTATACGTATATTTGTAGTTATGTTATATTTAATTAAAAGTACATATACGCCTGGTTTTGTAAACCAGTGGCAATACAAGACTACCTTGGATAGATTTTAGTCTGGTTGTACTGACACTTCCAGGTTACATAAGTGAAAGATTAATTGAGAGATTGGAAATCGTTAGGTTGTACCAATACATCCAGTCTTGTTAATTAATTAATCTTATCACTTACGTAATTAAAGGCTCATTTCAGTAGTGGGAGCTTGTAGCCCTATTTCTGAAGGACTTAACTTTTAATCTGAATCAATAACTTTGTACTTGCGTATACCGAGCTATAACCACCCTGAATCATTAACCCTTTGGATTTTTAGTATTGAGTGTTGTGATTCTTTAATTTAGTACTTTTGATTAATTCACTTTTGGACCTTGTTACTACCGTATCTTTATACATTTTGTGGACATCTCTTGGACTTAATTTTCCGTACTTCCATACTTTTGGACTTTTGGACTTAATCAAACTTATCCGTGACGGAAAATAGTCAAACAATTCTAAATTAAGGACTTAAATTAATTTGATAACCCAATCTCTATGGATCGACCCTCTACTTGCCACAGCTAGAGGTAATTCAAGGTAAGCAATATTTTCAATCATTTAACCTTATTATTTTTTTGAGCGCAAAATGACGCGATCAGTTGGCTTATTTCTTTAATATGATAAATACTTAAAGTATTCATAGTCCTTAGATTATTTGATCAGAATTTCAATAATCTATTACAGACTATCACATGTATTGTTACCTTTGATTAACATAGGGATGTTAATAATAAAGGATGGTGAGCCACGTGCCATAACAGCATAGGGATGCGATTAACAAATATGTGGGTGGTTATTAGTTGACTAGATCACTGAATATGACGTGAATAACAAATTACACGACTTTAGATTAATAATTTATTATCTGTTGCGATTGTGCATGTAATTCTTAGACTTGAGACATTACGGTTGTCATATGTATTGGGGTTTGATTCAAGCGATTGGATAATGCCTGTCTCGACAAACGAGATGAGATACGTCCTCTCACAGTTTCATTCGTCCGGTATAGTGATTGACAGGTAGTGGTCAAGATTGGATCTATTAACCTCCGGCGTGAGGCGATGTCCTATGCGATTTAAGCTTGGTTGTTTAATGAGGAAATCTTTGACCGAGGTATGAATGATGGAAAATGAGTTTTTCATGTGTCATCTCTCATTACACCAATTAGATCTATGCATACTATCGAGTTTATGAACTTAATCGTATCATGGTTCTTGCTCAACGGGACAATTAATGGAAGGATTGGATTGCACAATAATCGACGACCATAAATAGATTCACTTGTTTTGACTTCATTGCTATATAAATTGTCTTGATACGTTGCTAGAAGTCACTCTAGAATGTGGGGGTATTTTGGGAATAGCGAAGATATTCCCAAAATATATTAAAGTTGTTTAATGTTCCCTCATTGCTATATGACGGTGAATCTAGAGAGTCACATACAATAAAGCGTAATTGAATGAGTTTCGGATAACCTTGAATTTGGTCTTTGTGATACCCCGAACTCGGCATGTATTTAATAGTATTGCATTTAATTACATGTTATCTTAAATGCTAGCTGCGAGGACCCGAACGTTCATTACATGTGCATTCATTTATTTTAATAATTATTTGAAAAATAATATGTGCATTTACATGACTTATTTAGTGTTTTAAAATTTAAAATTGCATTTAAAGTTTATTTAAATTGCATCTTATCTACTTTTCACCTTCATTGACCAACTAGGACAAGGTGGAAATTTTTTTGAAATGTTTAATGAAGGGTAAACTTGGGATTAAAAATAAAAATGCAATGTTAAGTTAGTCAAATTTTGGGTCAATTTTGAAATTAAATCTGAACCAATTGGGGAAGAGTTAGGTAGCAAATTATATATGGTTGGAAAGCTCTACGAGTCTAGTTTCTATAGGTTCAAACCGTTCGTGAATTGGAGTTTTCTAGAAGAAGTTATGGCTGTTTTCGTAAGGTGGCGCAGAGCTGATTTTTCTACGCGAGAGTTGACCGAAGCTTTGACCTTTGACTTTTCACTTAAATACTAAATAAGCCAAAACAAAACACAAAATCAGCTTTTCTCCTTCCCTTCCACCCGTGACCAAGCTAAGACCATGAATAGTAAACCCTTGCACATTTTTGCTTATATCTTGAGTTTGGAGTGGAACCAAGGCGCAATTCCAGCATTTTTGAGTTCGTGGTGACGTGTAGCATCTTTCTAGCGGTTTATTTTTCATTTATTTTGCAGAAAAAAAGGTGAGGACATTTTCTAACCATTTTTCAAAAGTCATTATTTATGTTAGATATTGTTAAATCTATGCTTAATACTTGTTATTTAGATGCTAGAGAACACATTTCTTGTTTTATAGCTTGTGTATAGTTGATTTTAGTTGTAGTTGATACTTTGCTAGATATGAATATAAATGTAGACAATGTGTTTGTTTAATGTTCTAAGTGAAGTATAGGGATGTGTTACATGCTAGATTAATGCCCATAGATAGCTCAAATGCAAGAAAACATCAAGAGAATTCAAGTATGCAAAATCTGAATTTTGAAATAGTGCACTGCCCCTGTCTTTCGAAGCTATTTTGACATAGCAAACGAACTCAAAAATTAACGAAATTTACATAGCAGCTAGATTAGGCAGTTTAGAACAAATGTTGATTTCTAGAGCTAAGGCTAATTCTAAAGTTTTAGGCCTCTGATTTAGCCATTTTCAAAATGTGTCCTGAAAATCGCTGCTACTGGACAGTTTGTGTAGTTGCACGGGAAAGGTCATAACTTGTTGATTTTAAACTGGAATTAAGCTCTGTTTGATTCTAAAATCAACTACACTCGAAGATCTACATTTATATGTAAAAACCAGAGAATTTGGAGTCCATGAACATAGGTAATGAATTTGATAAATTTAAGGTTCTGTTATAAGTTTTGTAAATAGGCATGTTTTCATGAAGATCTACTTGCTATGTGTTGTATTCCATATCTATCTTGTATTTTAGAGTTCATAAGTGAGTAAGAGCACTCTTTTGATAGTTTAGAAGGTTTTTATGGTTATTTTCATGTTAGATCAAGGATTAGTTAATAATGTATATATTGAAAACTAAGTGTTTGAGTTTATACTTGAATGAAGTATTTTATGGTAGAAGTTTGAAAATGTTCTAGTAAAGTGTTTTAAGTGTTCTACATGTATTAACTTGGTAATTCTAGCATGTTAAATGTCTAGTTAGTCTATGTGATTTAGAACCCCATGCATGCTAAGTGGAATACCCGAGAATGAATGTATAACTTCTTATATAGTTAGTTGATTGTATTATGTAGTAGAATGGAAGGAGTTGGTGCATTCGGAGAATATGGAAAGGGTTCTTAACTAAATTCTTACAGGATTGGCTTTGCAAGGTGAGGGAGTTGCATCTTATTTGCATTTCTCTATTGTATATCGAATATGTTAAATAGTTTTCATGCTATCAATGTGATTTAGCGTATTCTAACAAGATTTGTCAGTTTTCTAGTTAATAGAATGAGTTAATGGTTAATGCTTGTTATTTCGCTTCTATTGTGGTCAACTAGTTAATGTGTGAGGACAACCTCTTTTGTTGTCCTTCTTGTGTGTATATCGGCTTATTTTGTTATATTGTTATTATTATTATTGTTTCTTGTGTTATCGAGTCTTTGGTTGCGCAACCATATAATCGGGACGGATGCGATGGGCCTCTCTGGGCGGCAGCGGGCTTGCCAGGGTTGGTGCTCTAGCTCTGTACCCTATTCCCTCACTCGCCTGGTCCGGAGATTGCCAGGGGGTGTTGGGTCGTAGGATATTCGGGGTACATCCGGAGTACACCCACTGGAGTGTTTGGGGATTATGCCGGCACATTGATTGTGATCGTGATCGTGATCGTGGTTCAAAAGTTGGAGTGATAAGGGTTATCGATCGTATCCTTTTAAAGTATGGTATTAAAATTGTTATTCATTGTTTAATTATTGTGTTAATTGTGTTAAATTGCTGCATTGCACGAACCCGGTATACTGTCCCCGTTTCCCCCTTCCTCACTGAGTATACATTATTGGTATACTCACTCCTCATCATAAATCTTTCAGGTTATAGCCAAAGGAAGTGTAGTTCGTGATCACGTGATAGTTCGTGCTTGAAGAGTGGCCTTACGTGTTATGTGGTTTGAGCTGTAAAAGTTGTAAAGTTTTACTTTCATGAATTGTATATGCTCAATGTAGGAGATAAATGTATTTAAGCTTAACCAGGTCATAGAGTTCTTTGATAACCTAGTCTATGTAATAGCTTAATGTGGTTTGAGTTCAATGCATGTATGGAGTTATGTATGTTTGGACACGGTACTGGTCCATTTATTTGTTGTGTGCAGGTAAACTGTTTGTCCTATAAACAGGGGAAACTCTGTCCGTTTCTCCTCGTATTTCGTGACTTGGGTTTTGGATCGGGTTGTGTTTAGTGGGAATATATAGCTCCTATTTCCGTGAGGGAATGGGGCGTTACAGTCTTGGAACGTTAAGGTATTAACGTTGGCAATGTTTGACCATTAAGTAGTAATGGGCCAAATGTATAATTATTTATAAGTGTTGGGGCAAAAGTACAAATACGAAAAGTTAGTTTCCTTAATTTAAACTAATAATGATTAGATTAAATTAAATGTACAAATACAAGATTAATAAAATATATATACATTTATATGATATGTATATATACATATTAGTCTTGAAAATCAAGATGCCATATGGATGGCTAAGATTGTTTCACATTATCAAGTTGACCATTATTTTTGAAATCAATGGTTAAGATGAAAGAAGACAAAATACATGTTTTGATGCATTGAGAAGTGCAATTGTTGTCTTCTAAATACACTACATACAATGCATAAAATAAGGAACACATTACACAAGACAAACATAGAAAAACACAATGCATTGAGAAGAATAATTAAGTCTTCTCTTTATTTGTGGAATTTTCGTCCACTGCATTGGTAGCCCAAGAATGGGTTTTATTTTTCAGAAAAAAACTCTTATTCTAGCTTAAAAACATCCCAAAGAAGACTAACACAAAATCTTTGGTGATTAAGGAACTCATCCAAACTTGTGTGGACAACCTAGGGCTCTTGCATTTGTGGGAGGACTTGTCAAAGCTTGTTCATCATCTTCTTCATCATCTTTTGCAAGATCTACAAGAGGTATATCTAAATCTACCACTTTACTATATATATTGCTGAATATATGCTTTCCATATGTTAATCACATGATATCAAGATTAGAGTTTCATATGAACATTATGTTTTGAAATTCTAGAAATTTTTGAACTTCATGTCATGCTTCCCCTTGATTCTTAGCTAGATGATGTTCATAACTTTAAATATCTGAGATCCTTCACATATGATATGAGGGACATTCCTAAGCTTCACCCACACAGTTATGTTATTAGACCTAAAATCCTCCCATTGTGTGCTTGGTTTCCACCTACGAAGAAGTAGAGGTCCTGTAATCCAGTTTTAATCTCCATCTTTCCAAACTTACTCCATTGACAGTCAACCATGGCCCTGACAGAGAAAAATGATGGACTTTTATCCAGAAATTGGCCTACAAGGGAAGTTTCCCAGTAAGCTCTACCTTCATCAATAATATCCCTCGAAGGTCGGACAATCACTTCACCATTATCATCAACATCAAACTCTCCTCGCTCTAGTTTAAAAGACTCTTTGAAGCTGCGCCTTCGAAGAAGTCTTTCCATGATTTAGTGACCACAGACTTTCCATTAGCAGGTGACGGCAAGCTACTGACATGTGGAAGAAGTAGGGTCGCTTGGAACGAGTTAGCTTTGGAAGAGCTAGACTCTCCCACGGCTGAGGGAAGGGAAGAGAATTCATCACCTTTTAGCACAGGGGAAACAACATCAACTGAATAGGGGACCTCACTCGGTACAAATCTGGGGATGTTCGGCTTTGAGGAGGTAGGGAAAACTTTCGCCTCTTCAGCAACTAGCAATTTACATGAGGTCTTTTGAGAAGCTTTGGATGAAGACCTTACTCATGTCGTGCTTCCTCTTGGCCATTGGGCAATAGGCCAAGAAAGGGAGAAGATAAAGAAAGGGGGAAAAGGAAAAAAATGGAGGTGGGGGGCAACACACAATAGCAACGCTATTGTGCACCGAGAGGATTAAGGTACCAATACGCAATGGGGGGTTGATACCATTTTCTATGAGTAAATGTGTCCATATTTATTCATCATTAGAAGGCCGTATTCGCAATAATTTGTAGAGAGAAAGAAGCATGGCGTTTTTCTAGTGATCTCAACTACTAGCCAAACATTGATTCATAGATTCATGTTTTTGGTTCTCGTTGGCGGCTTTGTATACTTTGTACTTATTTGTTGTTTAATAGAATCCCCTCGCTTTTAGTAAAAAATAGTAGCAACTCATATTAAGCACAAAGGATAACACATGTATGGGAAGATCATTAATTCTGCCTTTTCCAACTAGCCAACTAGCGATTTTGTTAGCAGTACTATTAATGTGCTCGAAACTAGGCATGTGAGGATATGACAAGCAAAGCCATTGATCGAAACGATCCTATGCACGCCTAAACCATGGGCTAGGCCTAATTACGAGGCTGAAGACTACAGATCAGAAACTATTAACTTGTTAATTGATTGAGCATTTCAATTAATACTTGAAGTTCAATGAGCGATCAACATCCTCGATGTTTTATTACATATTTTTGCTAGGTATTCAAATTCGAAAAAACAGTGCGAATAAATTTTAAATATCCTATATGTTTTGAAATCTAAAATAAACTTGAAACCTAACATTTATAATCTTTATTATAAGCATTTTAAATAGAAGTATTGTGGCTAAAACTTTCACAAAATATATGTCGTACGAAGTTTGGCCTTGCAAGTGGATTGATGATGATTTTTGGTTCATTTAGTGAAGGTTAATAGACATTTCTGAACCCTAGGCAGAGGCGATTTATAACAACCAATTAACCTTTTCTTTTTGTTTTGGGTACAAATATCCTGTGGAGCTTGTGCGTGCCAAATACGCTATTAGGGTTAAATGTAATCACAACATAATTTTTTGATAGATGGAAGCTTTAATCATACAACACATAATATTAAAGAATATCACTTCTAAAAATTGATTTTGCAATCCCTCAAATTTACAACGAGTAACATACCACTTGATCAAAGCCCTATTGGTGTTATGAAAAACGTTTAAATGTATTTTATTTGTATGCATCGCTTATTATGCCTTAAATGCAGCGCAGTTCATGGAGCCATGTTCTTCTTAATGCTGTCCACTATAATATATATAGTACAGTAAACCTACGCGGATACTATCTAATAGAATGGTTTGTTTGTGGTAACACAATTACAAATTGCTTTGGTGGTTATTCTCCATCGTTGATATGAGTTGAATCAATACTTTGTTATTGTTACAAGACATGTTTTCGCGCCCCATTCATTTATGCAATTGATACGATTCGACCAACGTAAATAGTAAAGTTCAGTGATTGGTGGACATCCTATATATATGTTTACTTAACTTGTTTTCGTTAGTTAACCAAATCCAAAAAAATGCTTGTATAAATATTGAAAATCCTATCTATATATGCTGGAAATTAAATAAAATTGGAACCAAACATTTATAATCTTTATTACAAGCAATTTCAATAAAAGTGTTGTAGTTAAAACTTTTTGACATAAATATCTTGTAGGGCTTATGTCCTTACAAGTGGAGTAATGATAATATCTTGTAGTTAAAACTTTTTGACATAACTCGTTTTATATGTGAGAAGTTCCGAACTCGAATCTTGCTGGTTTTTTGACCTCCCCTGAATAAAATAAAATAATAGTGATGAAAGTTTTCTCAGTAAGTCGTCAACAATGAAGCATCAATCGATTCCATCTATACTCTTGTGCGTGTTGATAATGGGTAATTTTTTTTTTTTTGTCAGAGTAATTGCAAATGGGTATTAATCTGGTGATTTTGTGTTGGTATCAGCCGATTGGTGGTTTCATTCGAAAGATTAAACATAATCGATTATATAATCTCGAAGGAAAGGAATAATAGGGTAGTTGTGACACGAAATTATAAAGACTAATGAAAGTTGAATTACTAAACCCTGGCGGCTGCTACATAATATAATTAAAGGGTTGATTCTTTCTCTTTACCTAAATCTTAGAAAATGGCACCAAGTCACTATCTTAATTTTTCTGGCAAATATTACCGTTCCTAGATTGATATTTGTTTGTTTGTCATTGTTATCAAATTCTTTTAGTGCGAGATCTATGGACCTAGTTGTTTGTTGGATGACTAGAATGAAAACTATAAACTATTATTTTTATCGTGAAATGAATTATTATTTTTTGTGACAATTAAAAAAATTTGAAGATTTATATAAGAAGCATTTGTCACCTAAAATGTTTAAGATAACTCTAATGACATGGTCGTTGCAAGTTTAAGAAAGTCACTTCTTAACCTACAAAACTAATTCCACAAGAAATTTAAACCAAGTCAATCTAAACTAGTACACTATACACCAAAAAAAAAAAAAAAAACAAACAAAAACAAAGTCGCATTCTTCAAATAATTCCACATGCAACTCCAAATCATAATTTATCAATAATTAATTATTCTGTAAAGGTTCCCGAGCATAAATTAACCAAATAACCTTTAATCAAAATCAATGAACTATCCCGAATGTAGTTATCTGCTTAGATATAAGCTCTAACCAGTCATGATATCAAGATCTTATTTCCATTCTGCAAAAAGGAATGTAAAAAGGAAGTGAGGGAAAAACTACTCTAATGCCCCTAGAAAAAGAAAGAGTTCAAGACACTATTCAGATGGTGTGCAAAAATAACCATGTAGGAAAATTAAACGAAGTGGCTGAAAATCATATACGAAACTCACCATACGCGAATAAAAGGACGGTTGGTTGAACGAGAGAATAATAGAGAAAAAAAAATAACTTGTGCCAAAAATTCTTTTTTTCCCCTCACATATAATGTCAAACTCATAAATAAAGCTAAGAAGTATAATGTATCTTTTTTCTCAAAGTGAAGGCCGCGGTTAAAATGTTCAGTGACGTTCATGAAGTTACTATCCAAAGCAATTCTTTCTTTTTCTTTTTAATTTAAAAATCTTTCCTATATATATATATATACTAGTTAAAGATGCTCGTTCCTGTGCCCAATGTATATTAATAAAATAGTTTGAATAAAATTATTTACAATGAAAATAAACTTGTATCAATAGTGTTAATTATATAAATTCTAATATAGTTAATTTAAGTTAATATATTTGTTATGTAAATGAATTTCACTATCACCAATTTATAAAAATAAATGAATTCAAAATGCCAAAAAGTTTTGAATAAATGCACAGAAATAAAAAAATAATTTTAAAACCATAACAAGATATCGTGAAAAGAAATCAAAAAACTAAAATGATTGCCAAAGTAACAGGTAGAGTAACGGGATGATACAGCTAACCAGGAACAATTTCACCATTGATGCATAAGAGAATCATTAATTTGATGAATGCAAAACCATAAAGCAAAAGGAAAGACAAAGGCTCATCCGAAAAGCTCTTTTTTTATGCTAGCAGGGGTCTTTTGTATCAGTCCTTGCAAATAATATTGCCAAAAAATTACATGTAAAATGAAATCATTTGAATTTACAGACTTCTATTACAAAATGTAGCTAATTATCTCATTTGGTATTTGATTAATAACAATGGGAATCAACATCCCACCTTCCAAAACTTGATGGTTTTATCATCATTTTAGTAGATATAAGAAAGAGGGCACATTAGCTGTCTGGCACTAGCAGATCTTGTTTATTTTCTTTCCAATTTTCAAACTTTTGAGATAGTCAAACTAAAGAAAGAGATGCACACCATATTAAATGAAAGAGGAAAAACAAAAGAAAGAAATGAAAGCATTGAGAAAAAGAAATAAAGCCACCTAAAGAGGAGTGAAATCCATACAGAGAAAGAAATATAACTATTGTTCTACCAAAAATAATTCCTTTTAACAAAAAACTATCAAGGTGTTCACATAGTTGTCCATGATAGAAATTAAATGTTGCAACAGATAAAGAAAGATAGGTTGATTATTGACTCTACTTCTAATAAATAAAATCGTATTGATGTAGACACCTACCTCTTTTGTATTAGTCCTTGCATATAATACCACCTTGCCTCCACAATCACCAGTAGCAAGATGGTCACCAGTTTTATCAAACTCAATAGCAGAGATGATAGTATCTGTGAAACCAAAAAAGAAACTGATATCAAATTTCAGGCCACAGTTGTGAAGAGTTGCACACCTTTAGATCTTTTTGTAACAAAGATGCATACACTTTTGTAGAACCTGAATTGTCAAACCCATATCAATTATACCAATTTTGAGACGGTCTCTAAATGAATCAAGTCCCTTCATAGAGTATTTACCTGAATTGTCAAACGCATATCAATTATTCCAGTTTTGAGACATTCTCTAAATGCATACTATGGTGTGTAACGCCCCGAACCCAACTCCCACGCCTGTAGGATACCCCCTGGGACTTGGGCCTAAGCAAGCACCGAGGCCATGGCGAGCAGGCCCAGAAACGCATTATGCACGTATTGTCCGCTTTGGAGCCCATACTCCTCACGATTTTGTCACCTCCCAGCCACTGCCAGGAAAACGCGTGTGCAAGATACAAGGACTTTGCCCATTATATCTAGCAGCCCAAAAACCTCTGCGTCCGATGTGGGATATTACACCCGCCACCCCTTGGGGACCCAGCGTCCTCGCTGGCCATACGAACGCGTCGGCTCTGATACCATCTTTGTAATGCCCCGAACCCAACTCCCACGCCTACAGGATACCCCCTGGGACTTGGGCCCAAGCGAGCACCGAGGCCATGGCGAGCAGGCCCAGAAACGCACTATGCACGTATTGTCCGCTTTAGAGCCCATACTCCTCAAGGTTTTGTCGCCTCCCAACCACTGCCAGGAAAACGCGGGTGCACGATGCAAGGACTTTGCCCATTATATCTAGCAGCCCAAAGACCTCCGCGTCCAATGTGGGATATTACATGGTACGTGGGAAACAGAACTGTAGCACAAAACATGCTTAGTTGTCACAGTGTCTGAAACTCATGCAGCAGTCTTTAGGGCCCTACAATATAAAAGTTGCGCCATAGAATTAAATGTTTATTTCCAAAGAATATTAGCTTGTTTTGGATTTCAAACAATACTAACTCCAAGAGGATAAGATAATATTGGGTGTACTCTTTAAACACTTAGTTGAGTTATGGATGAGTCATATTCTTTAAAAGAGATTGATTCTTCAACATGAACTCCTTTTATTCTTCTTGATCAATGTTTTCATCATCATTAGTATCTGCATCACTGATGTCAAAGAGGAGAAGAGAAATGTTAAACTAAGAAGCTTAGGCACGGAGTCACATGAGACAAAGTTGAATCAATCTTTATATTATCAAAAATCATTTGATGAACCATCTGAAAAATCAAGATCCAATTCATGCAATAGTACCGATACCATCCTTTTCAACTGTCCAGATGTACAAAAAATTACAACGATGAAACAAACAAAAACATAAGAGTGACAAGCAATAATTCCATATTAGAGTCAGTCTTAAGTATAAGAAGAAAAAATTCCACATAAAGAAAATAAAAAAGATAATGAAAAAGGAAAGAAGAACTACATTTTAAAAATGGAACAGGAAAAGGAAAAAAAAGTTACAGTTGCTACCTTTTTTCTCTCAATATATCATGTTTGCCTTCATACAATCTGAATGCAACTATCAAGAGAACATCTCTAGCTAATTTCAGTTTTGAGACATTCTCTAAATGCATACTATGGTGCGTGGGAAATAGAACTGCAGCACAAAACTTGCTTAGCTGTCAACAGTGTCTGAAACTCATGCAGCAGTCTTCGGGGCCCTACAATATAAAAGTTGCGCCACAGAATTAAATGTTTATTTCCAAAAAATATCAGCTTGTTTTGGATTTCAAACAATACTAACTCCAATAGGATATGATAATATTGCGTGTACTCTTTAAACACTTAGTTGAGTTATGGATGAGTCATATTTTTTAAAAGAGATGGATTCTTCAACATGAACTCCTTCCACTCTTCTTGATCAATGCTTTCATCACCATTAGCATCTGCATCACTGAATGTCAAAGAGGAGAAGAGAAATGTCAAACTAAGAAGCTTAGGCACAAAGTCACATGAGACAAAGTTGGATCAATCTTTATATTATCAAAAATCATTTGATGAACCATCTGACAAATCAAGATCTAATTCATGCAATAGTGCCGATACCATCTCTTTCAACTTTCCAGATGAAAAAAAAAATTACAACGATGAAACAAACAAAAACATAAGAATGATAAGCAATAATTCCATATTAGAGTCAATCTTGAGTATAAGAAGAAAAAATTCCACATAAAGAAAATAAAAAAGATAATGAAAAAGGAAAGAAGAACTGCATTTTAAAAATGGAACAGGAAAAGGAAAAAAAAGTTGCAATTGTTACCTTTTTTCTCTCAATATATTTTGTTTGCCTTATATCATACAATCTGAATACAACTATCAAGAGAACATCTCTAGCAAAGAGAGAAAAGAACTAAAACAAATAATGATATCTTTCATCAAGTAATGATATAAATAGGATCCTGAACTGCTTGGATTGCAACATATGAAGACAAGTGTTACTTACATGCAATTTTGTCTACTAATGGTACATTTGGATGGAATATGTCCAACGAATGGACAAATTCAGTGACTTCATTCTGTTTGTAATCAAACAAATTGAATATCTTTATTAAATGTTAATGAGATATGCAAAATCAATAAGGACGATCAGTAACTACAATCAAGAAACATAGCGTGTGATTGTTAGCAGTGTATAGATAGAAGAAAGCTTGAAGATATGTTTTAAATATGTACCTTTCTTCATAAGGAAGAAATGGAATTTTACTTTTGGAGTCTAGAGCTATGTTATCTTATTTTTCATTGCATTCAAGCCAACAAACAAACAAAAATATGACCAGAAACTTTTTCAGAATCCTTCTCATTCCCTGAAAATTTATTTTAAGAATCATCATTTAACATAATTTATTGGTGCCCTAGAGATACTGACACAAAAATACTTACATTCTGAACATGTCTATGTGTATATATCTTCCAGTTAGAGGGTGATTATTCTTTGATTTCAAAGCAGACAAAATCATAGAGTTCAAATAAGAATACTGATTTCCAATTGTGTACGGCTAGATTTATGTTAAGAATTGGAGTAAATGCTTCCATATTAGGTTGGATCATGCAAGTATCATATTGTAAATTATAAATTAATTAGCATAAAAATTAAAATACATAAATATAGAATTTAAATAATGATGTCAGTATATAAATTGACTTCTTACAGGGAAAAAGAAAAAAATTCTTTTTAATTTGAAGCAAGTGCTAAGACTTCTTCATAGACCACATTTTTTGTTTCATCATCACTCATGCTATCAATTGTAGGTGGTCTTATCAAAATTTTAACAGCATCTATTTTTTTGACTCTAGATAATGCTACATAAAGTTGGCCATGAGAAAAAACAGGCTCTCGAAGATATATACCGACAAAATCTAATGTTTGACCTTGAGCTTTATTTATTGTCATGGCAAAACAAAGTCTAATAGGAAATTGTGTTCTTTTAAATGCAACTGGACACTTTTCGTCTTGTTGCGGTTCTAAAGGTATTCGAGGTATAAATACATATTTTTCTCATAATTCACCAGAGGCTATGAATGCACTTATTATATTGTTTTGGAAACTATGACAAATTAATCTTGTACCATTGCACAACCCTTCATGAGGATTTATATTTCTCAAAAGAATGATAGGACAATTCTGTTTAAGTACTAAACGGTGAGGAGGAAGACCTGTTGGTGTTAAACTGTGAATAAAATCTTGGTATTGTAATTGTTCATTTGAATTTCTTGTTTCATCAAAACTCAAGTATATTCTTTCATTACCTGGAAATTGCTGAATTAAAATGTCATTGATTTCATCAACTATATCATTTTTTGTAGTCAATATTGCTCTATTAATGACATCAAAATGATTATTGACAAAAGAATAAAAATTAGGAAAAACATAATGAAACAAAACCTTCAAAGACTCATCATCACTTTGAAATGGTATAATAAAAGACGTAGGAATTTTTACTATATTCTCATGAATTGTTTTTTCTTTTCCATTTCCAATTCTTATTAGATATTCACAAAAATTAGGATCATATTTTGCCCTCATATTTTTTGTTAATTTGAATTTCTCAAGTTTTGGCCATAATTCTGATTTGACAAGACTTGAATTTATAAAATCTTCTTTCTTTCCTTTTTTCACTACTAGTAGAGTTTGTCTAAAGTCACCACCAAAAACAATTACCTTTTCTCCAAAAATTTCAGATGTATCCATTAAATCTTGTAAAGTTTGATCAAATGCTTCAACTGCATATTTATTAGCCATAGAAGCTTCATCCCAAATAATCAACTTTGACATTATAATTAACTTCCCTATGGCACTTTGTTTTGTAATTTTGCAAGTCATTCTATCATTAGAATCAACTGGGATTTTAAATCTTGAATGGGCAGTTCGGCCTCCGGGCAATATTGATGCGGCAATTCCTGATATTGCAGTAGCTAAGGCAATATCCTCCATTGATCTCACAGTTGTTAAAAGTGCTTTATATAAGAAAATTTTTCCTGTACCACCTGGACCATCTACAAAAAATGCACCACTATGTTTAGAATTAATTCTTTTTGTGACTTCATTAAATATGATTTTTTGTTCAGTATTGAGTTTTGAAATAGATAATAAATCTTCTTCACTGACATGTATATTCTTTTCGGCTTCTATTTCCTTTGCTTCTCTTTCTGTTTGGGAAAATTGTATTTTATATGGAACTAAATAAAAATCATTGATATTTTTTTCCCATAGATTCAAGTACATCATTTAGATTGTCAAAAACCTTTTATCGAATTTCATGTTGTGTTAAATTAGGATTATGTTTTTCAAAATCTTCGGACATTACATGCTCATATTTTTCCCATAACGTTTTTGGATCGTTAGGGAGACAATAAACCAGAAGTGTTGCAAAAATTCTTCTTAGACTTGCAGGCATTTCAAATAAAGATGCTTCTTCTAAAGATTTATGTAGGGAATCATCTTCTTCCAAAAACCCTCTTAATTGACAGGCTTGTCTATATGATGTTGCCATGTTTCCATTTACCAATTTTAGATCATCAAAACTCTTTGAAGCTTTAACATTTTGTAAAAGTAATCTTAAATAATATCTTTCTCCTTGAATTGGATGAACTGATACTAATCTACCAACTACATCTTTTTTTTTTTTGTCTTTTGACCCAAATTCTTTCACTATTTATCCAAACAAAGAATTCAGGAAACTCAATGTATAGTAAGTTCAATTTTTGTGCTTCTTTATCAGTTCTGTTCATATAAAAGAATTCTATCAACATTGTTTTTTAGTAGAATTTATTATTAAGATTTTTTCGTAAATTAGCATTTTCTGTAAATGATACAGATTGCCAATTTTGAATATGAATAGGTAAACTAACTACTGATGGATGCATCTCATTTAAAGGAAATTTAAAAATCCTCCACACAGCTTATGGTGGAGAAATCCATCTTGCTGATTGAAACTTTTTTATTTCATCAATGTTATTTGAAAAATCATCAGAACAAATGTAGAAATTAACCCTATCATGGCCTTTGTATATGTATTTGTATATGTATTTCATAGCTTTAATAGTTGAACAAATTTCAACACTTATATGAGAATCATACTTACTAAGGAGATATGGATTATAAGGCACAACCCACCCATTGTCCAAAAGTTGACCTCTAACTTTTACAGTCTTACCATCATTTCTTCTCCTATAAATTGGGTATGTGTTATTCCCTATTTTTGTTTCTTGACAAAAATCCTTAGGGTATTTACTTTTACACCTTCCATTATTTTTTATACAAGAATTTTCAGGATTTTTTTCACCACAAGGTCCGTGCATCATATGTTTCACTACAAGACTATGCAAGAAATGATACTTCTCAAAATCAAGCAATTTAGCACTAACTATTTTATCAAAAGATTCAGTAGTATATAATTTTGAATTTCTCTTCAAAATAATCAAAAAATGAGCATGTGGCAATCCACGCTTTTGAAATTCTATGACATATGTGATAGCAGCAATTTTTCCAAAGATTTCTTTTTTCAAAATATCCTTTTTTTTAATTCTTCTAGTTTTGCACGAAAGATGCGAGACACTAAATCTAGGCGATTTTGTGCTTGCTCACTTGGCAATAAATTTTCAATGATTTCTAACCAAGAAGGATTGCAAGTCATTGTAAAAAAAAATCAGGTTTACCAAATCGTTGTACTAATGACATTGCATCCATATATCTTTTTTTCATATCTCGAGGTCCACCAATGAAAGTTACTGGCAATAAAATTTTTGTTCAAATTCTAGACCCTTGCAAATTACCACTTGCCACAACATCCATAATTCCTTGATAATAATCACTTATGAGTTTATCCTGGTTGTTTCTGAAAAAATCAAGCCTTTGTTTTTCAATTTTAATGTACATATCAACTATAAATTGTTGAAATAATCTTCTAGTGTGAATCACTAATGTCTTATCATTCTGTCTTATTTGAAACTTGTAAGCATAATAATCTCGACAGGAAACATAAGATCTTTTTCTTTTTCTCGAATTTGAAACTAAATAGTTGTAAGAAGAAAAAATAAAAAAGGGAAAAGAAAAAGAATATGAGAATTTGTATGTATTCAATTTTATTAAAGAATTTAATTTGCTATGAAAAATTTTACTTACCTTGATCCTCTATATTAAGCAAATGTTCTGCTGATTTCATATAAGTAGGCTTTACAATTGATTCTCCTGGACAAACACTTGAAGTATTGGTTCTATGAATTGTTCTAGGTATTTTCTCTATACCTTTATGCCAACTTGTGTCACCCTTGGGAAAAATCAAGAGATATTGAAGTGGATCATAACAGCCAAAATAATATTTGACTCATTGTTTTTCTCCTGATTTGTTATACACTCTAATATTCCTTCCTTCACTATAGTCGATTTCATTTTCTTCAATCCAAATTGCAGCTACGTGAGAAGCAGTTGGGGCATTGTAGATTCGTTGATCCATCCCTCTATCAGATCTAATAAAGATTCTATAGTCATCAAGATTTTCGATTGATTTCAAATTCCTAAAAAAATTGGAATATGGATTGATATCTAAAATCTTGATGATGGATCTAACAATTTCTTCATCTAATAACTTATCTGATGTTGACATCATTTTTTGAATTTTGTCTTCAGTATCAAAAAGTAAAAGTTGTAAGTTTGATGGCTTTGAAGAGTTTGAGTCAATAGGAGACATATAATGATGGACTTGGCCATTAACTCTAAAATTATAGACTCCTTTATTACACTTTGCCAATTCTTTGTCAAAATTTGCTCCAAAAGACGTAAAACAAAAGGCATTGTTATATGATCTTACGAAGTTTCTGAATTGTTTAGCTTTGTCAAAATTTCCAAGAAAGTGATCAGACAACTCTTTTGGTATATTATTTCCTACTAATATAACTTGTCCATTGAGACAGCAAAAGCCATTTGGTTCGAATTCGAATCTTTTCGCATCACAAAATGTGCAATTTGGAACATTTTTCAAAACATAAAATTCACTTGGGAATTGTTCTAATAGATTATAATTCCCAAGTACCTTTTTGTCCTCAAAACCTGTCGGCATGAAAAGTCTATAATCTTTATTTTGATAATAACAAAACATCTTAATTGTACTTTAGCATTTTTTTGTAAGACCTTCTTTCCAAAGCAAGTCTACACCAACATTGGATCAAGTTGTTTCAGTCAAGAGTAGAAAGCTTCTTGGATCAAAGACCAAGCACTATCAAATTGTATCCAAGCCCTAAAGAATTCAAGTTATTGACTCGTAGATAAATAGGAAGTCACAAGGAAGGAGAAGTGGTGACATAAAGGGTACCGGCCGTAAAAGTTGTCGATTGCCTAAGTATGATTTGTATCGCTCAAAATTTCTCAAAGAAATTGTTTTCTTATTTCAAAAATCTTTCGTAGAAATTTTTTTTTTCAAACTCTTGCTTTTGAAATCATTTTATAAAAATACCTTTCAACTGTTTGAATTTTTTGGGATGTTAAAAAATGCTAAGAAATATCTTTTTTCAATATGCCCAAATATTTCTGGGCTAAAAATATATTTTTAGCATTTTTTATGGCATCCGGGCATTACTGGCATTTTTCGGTCGCCCAGATAGAAGGTGCAACGCCCGGCAGAAAGGACTTTTCTGGGCGATACATGCTCCTTCTAGGCGCCCGGCTCAGTGCCTCAGCGCCCGGATGAGTTAACGGGAAAATCCGGAAATCTTGCTTAAAATCTGATTTTTGTCTAATCTTTCCCTCTTTTTAAGCCATGCCTTCTCACCCTCAACATCATCTCTTCAAGCCACAATTTTCAGATTATCAAAGAGCTTTCATATCATTCCTATTGAGAAATCTTGAGCTATCATTATCATATCTTTTGAGCATTCAAATCTTTTTTCAAAAGTGTAATATCAAACTCAAATAGGAGTTGCAATTTTCATTTATTCTATCACAAAATCTTTGTAATACATTCTTTCACATAGATTGAGAGAATCATTGTGAGAAGAAGTATTGTAATCCTTTGTGGACTCAAAGGAAGAGAGAGTAGTAGGTTAAGCTTCACCTACATTTGAAGGAGCTTGTGTGACTCTTGTGGATTCAAGAGTAATTGTAGTTGGTTCTTGCTTCACCAACATTTGAAGAAGCATCATAGTGAAGTGTTATTAAAATCCTAAGGGAAGAGAAGACCTTAGGTGGTGGACTAGGCCCCCGGGAGTGCGAACCACTTGAAAATCATCGTGTTTGATTTCTCTTACTCTATTCTCTTTATTTCCAAGTTATTTACTTTCGTGTGGATATTGCTCATTTTAATTACTTGGTAATTGTTGAGATATCTATTTGAGGTTTTACCTTGAAACTCTAATTGCATATCTAGTGTTAAATATTTATATGCTCACCAAGTGTTTGATAAATTGCCTACAAGAGCTTCTTGTGTATTATCAATCCTTACTTGACATTGCCTCTATATTAAGAAATTTTAAATTGCTAAATCTTGCCTAAACAACCTAATTCACCCCTCCTTTTAGGTTATTCAGGACCAACAAGTGGTATCAAGAGCTAGTACTCTACATATAGCTTAACATCTAGTAGAGGATCCCTATGGCAAGCTCATCAATGTCTAATATAGTTGAAGGACAATCTTCCTCTAGACCACCATTGTTTAATGGAACAAATTATTCTTTTTGGAAAACTAGGATGAGAATCTATATTCTAGCAAATGATATAAGAGTTTGGAATGTGATAAAAAAAAATGGACCAATCAATCCTACCTTAACTAAAAAGGAAGGAGAACAAAGTATCACAACACCCAAACTGAAAAAAGATTATAATGATGATGACTTCAAAATATGTGAAAGAAACTATAAAGCTATGAATATGCTATATCTTGCTTTAGATTCAAATGAGTTCAATAAAATTTCCGGATGCAAAAGTGCTAAAGAAATTTGGGATCAATTAGAAGTCATATATAAGGGAACCAACCAAGTTAAAGAAACTATAATAAACATGCTTGTTCATAAATATGAAATGTTCAAAATGTCTTTTGTTGAAAATATTGAACAAATGTTTTCTAGATTTACCGATATTGTTAATGCTCTAAAATCTCTTGGAAAAGAGTATTCTAACAAAGAATTGGTAGGAAAAGTTCTCCAAAACTTAACCGAGCCATGGGAAGCTAAAGTAACGGCTATTGAAGAAGCTAGAGATCTCAAAACTCTCACTCTTAGTGAACTTATGGGATCTCTTATGAGCCATGAGTTGAAGAGGAAAGATCAAGAAGAAGAAAAGAGGAATAATAAAAAGTCGCTTGTGCTTCTTGCATCAAAGGCTTACTCAAGTGATGAAGAAGAAGAAAACAAAGAAGATGATGATGAGATAGCTCTTCTTACAAGGAACTTTAAGAAATTTCTTAAATTCAAAAAGGTAAGCAAAGCTCCCTACAATAGGTTTATGAACAAAGGAAGAAACAAATCAAAAGAAGAAGGAAGATGCTTCAATTGTGACAAGACGGGTCATATAAAAGCAAATTGTCCAAAATTAATCAAAACCAAGGAAGGAAAAGCCTTGAAGGCAACATACGTTGATGCCGATGCATCAACCGGTGAGGAAAGTGAAAATGAAGAAGTGGCAAACATCGTTTGTCTTATGACAAAAGAAGATGATGAGGTATGTTCTTCCTTTAACTCCGAATATTACACCTCTAGCTCATTAATTGAAAATGAATGTTCTTTTGAAGAATTACAAAATGAATTCTCAAAAATGCATGATAATTTTGAAATTGCAATTTTTAAGATACATAAAATTCAAAAAGAAAATAATACCTTAAAAGAAGAAAATAAGTTGCTTGAAAAGGATCGAAATTTTGCTCATGAAAAAGCACTTAAAATTCATTTCGAAAATAATAATCTTCAAACAAAAATTGAAAAGCTTGAAAAAGAAAATCAAGGATTAAATAGAAACCTTGTAAGATTTACAAAAGGAAAAGAAAACCTTGATAAAATGCTTGGTTCTCAAAAAATGGCTTTTGATAAAAGTGGAATAGGATATAAACCTTCTTCAAAACAAAAATCTTTAAAAAGCTATTTTGTGAAAGCATCATCATCTACAAATGAAGCATCAACATCTAAAGGATTTCAAAAAACATGCACCTATTGTGAAAGACAAGGTCACATAACATCACATTGTAAATTTCGAAATATGATAGGTAGAGACTCCAAAATTCCTTATTGGCTTAAACCAAAATGGAGTATCAAAAGTGTTAAAAATCAATACTAACAATATAGGACTCAATAGAACTTGGGGACCTAAATTTTGTTTTTGTATATAGGTTACCCTAAGGATGAAGTATGAAGGAAATTGGGTCATTGATAGTGGATGTTCAAGGCATATGACCGGTGATCCATCTCTTTTCTATGAGCCTATCAAAAATTACAAAGGTTTTGTGAGCTTTGGAAATAATGAAAAAGGTAAAATCATTGGTAAAGGTAGCATTGGAAATAAAATATCCATTCATGATGTGCTACTTGTGAAAGGATTGCAACATAATTTGCTTAGTGTAAGCCAACTATGTGATAATGATTATTTAGTTGAATTTAAATCATCGTGTTGCACCATTTTTGACAAAATGAAAAATGTGGTATTTACTGCAAATAGACACGAAAATGTCTATATTATTGACTTTGAAAGTATATCTTGCCAAAATATTGATTGTTTAATCACAACAAATGAAAGTTCGTGGTTATGGCATAGAAGATTAGGACACATTAGCATGGATCTACTTGGTAAACTTTCTCGAAAGGATCTTGTGAAAGGCCTTCCTAAGACCAAGTTTGAAAAAGATCATTTATGTGATGCATGCCAATTTGGAAAACAACATAAAGTTTCTTTCAAAACCATTAGCCATGTGTCTACATCAAAAGCTCTACAAAAACTTCATATGGACCTTTTTGGACCAATGGATGTAATGAGTCTAGGAGGATCTAGATATGTTTTTGTTATTGTTGATGATTACACTAGATACACATGGGTGATGTTTCTTGCTTTCAAAAATGATGCTTTCAATGAATTTGCAAAATTCTGTAAAAGAGTGCAAAATGAGAAAGGATACTATATTTCATGCATTCACAGTGATCAAGGCACGGAATTCATAAATGCATCTTTTATGGAATTATGTGAACAAAATGGCATTGAGCATAATTTTTCGGCTCCTAGAACTCCTCAACAAAATGGGGTTGTTGAAAGGAAAAACCGAACTTTACAAGAAATGGCAAGAACAATGTTGAAAGAAAACAACTTGCCTACATACTTTTGGGGAGAAGCTGTAAATACAGCTTGCTATACTCTAAATAGAGTTTTAATTAGGCCTTCTCTAAAGAAAACTCCATATGAATTATGGAAAGGACGTACTCCAAATATCTCACATTTTAAAGTTTTTGGATGTAAATGCTTCATCTTAAATAATAAGGACTATCTTGGTAAGTTTGATTCAAAGTCCGACGAAGGTATTTTTATTGGATACTCTTCGAGAAGCAAGGCATATCGAGTTTACAATAAAAGAACCTCTGTAATTGAGGAATCTATGCATATTAACTTTGATGAAACTAACCCATTTATGTCAAGAAAGGATGAAGACAATAGTATGAGCTTTCAACAAGTTGAAGAACAAAGTCAACCTATTCCGACAAGTGAAGAAGGCAATACATCCACAAGCAATCTGATTGATACTCAAATAGAGGAAGTACAACCAATTTCAAATGATCAAATCACATCAACAAATCAAGATCTCCCAAAATGTTGAAAATTTGTCAAAAATCATCCAAATGATCAAATCCTTGGGGATCCATCACAAGGTGTAAGAACTCGTTCCAATCTAAATACTTTCTGTGAACATGTAGCTTTTATCTCTCAAATTGAACCTAAAAATATCAAAGAAGCCTTATTGGATGATGATTGGATTATTGCTATGCAAGAAGAGCTTAATCAATTTGAAAGAAATCAAGTTTGGACTTTAGTTGAAAGACCTAGTAATTACCTGATTATTGGTACAAAATGGGTTTTTCGAAACAAACTAGATGAATCTGGTAATGTAACTAGAAATAAGGCTAGACTAGTTGCTCAATGATATAATCAAGAAGAAGGAATAGACTATGAAGAAACCTTTGCACCAGTAGCTCGACTTGAATCCATTAGAATGTTATTAGCATATGCATGTTTCATGAACTTCAAACTCTATCAAATGGATGTTAAAAGTGCTTTTTTAAATGGATATCTTCAAGAAGAAGTTTATGTTGAACAACCACCCGGTTTTGAAAACACAAATTTATTAAGTCATGTATTCAAACTTCAAAAGGCTCTTTATGGACTTAAACAAGCACCTAGGGCATGGTATGATAGATTAAGTAATTATCTACTTGACAACGGTTTCTCTAGAGGTAAACTAGACTCTACTCTATTTGTAAAAAGAAAAGCTAAAGACATTTTACTTGTTCAAATTTATGTTGATGACATTATCTTTGGTGCTACTAATGAATCCCTTTGCAAGTACTTTTCTGAATGTATGCACAAAGAATTTGAAATGAGCATGATGGGAGAATTAAATTTCTTCCTTGGACTTCAAATCAAACAAACAAAAGAAGGGATCTTCATTAATCAAGCCAAGTACATTAAGGAACTCATCAAAAGATTCGGGCTTGAAACTGCAAAAGAAATGAGCACCCCTATGAGAACGTCAATCAAACTTGACAAAGATGAAAACGGTAAATCTGTTGATGAAAAGCTATATCGAGGTATGATCGGAAGCCTTCTCTATTTAACTGCCTCAAGACCTGATATTATGTTTTCTGTATGCTTATGTGCTCGGTTTCAATCTTCTCCGAAAGAATCACACTTGAATGCTGTAAAAAGAATTATCAGATACCTTAAGAGTACCATCAATCTAGGACTCTTTTATCCTAAAGGCACATCTTTTGAACTTCTAGGATACTCCGATGCTGATTATGCGGGATGTAAGATCGATAGAAAAAGCACTAGCGGCAGTTGTCAATTTCTAGGACATGCCTTAGTCTCATGGTCTAGTAAGAAACAACATAGTGTAGCTCTTTCAACAACAGAAGCAGAGTATATAGCTATAGGTAATTGTGTTGCACAAATTCTTTGGATGAAACAAACTTTACTTGACTTTGGTCTCGAATATGATCATGTGCCTATCAGGTGTGATAATACAAGTGCTATAAGTCTATCAAAGAACCCTATTCAACATTCTAGAACTAAGCATATTGAAATTCGTCATCATTTCCTAAGAGATCATGTGCAAAAAGGAGATATTGAGCTTGTTTTTGTTGATTCCTTGCATCAATTGGCCGATATTTTTACAAAACCTTTGCATGAGAATCAATTTTGTGCTATTAGAAGGGAACTAGGAATGCTTTGGATCACATAACCTGACGAAATATTGCTTTTTTCGGCAAAATAGTGATCCGGGCGTTACTGCCTTCTTCCGGGCGCCCGGAAGAAGCATGTATCGACCGGAACATCACTCTCTGCCGGGCGTTACTACCCTCATCCGGGCGCCCGGAAAAAGGGCCTATCGCCCGGATCGAGCTGTTTAAAAAACTGAAATTTCCTTCATTTCTTCTCACTTTTTCACACCTTCTCAAATATAAACTCTTTCTTCTCTCAATCTCTTCTATTTAATCACCAACATCTTCACCATCACTCACCATTATTTGCATCAAAACACTTTTTAATTATCAATCTCTTGTGTTTTCATCATCAAAGTTTTCAAAAGCTTCAACACCCAATCCTTAAAAAACCTTGTATACAAGGTGCTCGGTAAAATTCCTCAACTAAACCTTTCTTCTAACAAGCTTCTTCAACCTTCAAATTCAAATGGCACCACCAAGGGCTGACTCCAGGAAACGCAAGCAAGGAGAATCTTCATCCGTTGGCCCTCAGATCATTGTTAATCCAGATGCTTTTCCTCAACAAAACATTCTATGGGGTAAGATTTTAGATCCTCCCACCTTGCTTAATGATACTAGAATTTATCGGCTTTTAGATGCTCAAGGGTGGCTACCTATGTTAAGATTTGAAAACAAAGGCAATACTGCATGGATTAGAGAATTCTACTACTATGTTAACTTAGACTTCACCACCATGAAATTAAATAGTCAAGTTAAGTCTAAGGAACTAGAATTAACTGCAAGTATTGTTGCTAGAGCCTTTGGGATTCCTAATCAAGGCACCAAACTGTATTCATATAGAGGTATGCCAGAAGGTGTTCTTGAAAACCTAGAAGCCAGTGTTATAGAATTTCTGTGGGAAGGTACAGGAACAAGCTCCTTAGGATATCCTAAGACTAAGGATCTCACTCCAGAAAAGAAGCTGCTATTTTATATTCTTCATGAGGTCATTATTCCACGGGAAGTTAAGGATGGTTCAATTCCAAAATTCACTGCACTGTTGATGTATTTGATGTATGAAGCCAAACGTATCAATCTTCCGCACATCATCATTAACCATATCATTCACACCAAGGAGGCTCAAAATCAACTTGCTTATGGGGTTCCCTTAACTCACCTGTTTGAGTCTTTAGAAGTTCTACGAGATCATGAGTTTGAGGCCATTAGTGATAGATCCTATCTTCTCAATGTTACTAGCCTCACTCGCCAAAAGCTGAAAATTCATAACTCTCGTGTTCTCAATATTGGTGATGATACGAGTGATGATCCTTTTGTGTTTGAATCCCTTGATGTTGATCCCACTACTTTTAGAGATCCTATGGAACGACAAGGCAGCAGTGGTGTTGGCACCTCTCAAGGACAAAGGGCTAGACCATCTTCCTCTCACTTCTCCTCCCTTGATGAAATTCGTGCACACCTGAATGAACAAGATGTTCGTTTGGACAGAATGGAGCAGATGCTGAAGGCTTTATATGATCACCACATTGGTTCTTAGTCTATGGATGCTTTAAATTGTGTTCTCTCCTTAAACAATTTATTTATTTATTTTTTTTTTGCTTTCAGTTGAATCTTTCCTTAAACACTCCTTAGCTGTTTTTCTTCCTTTAACATTGGTTGGCTATTTTCTTTTCATTAATGCATTGCATTTTTTTTCTCTTGCCTTATGCCTGTTGTTGCCTACTATTGTCTTTATTTGCTATAGAATGCTCTTTTGTGATGACAAATAGGGGGAGAAAGTATTGAAGTAAATATGCCTATCATTGCACTTATTCAGGGGGAGTTTTTGCTTTTTAGGATCTAGACTAAATTTTATCAAGCACAAATTGAGGGGGAGACCTCAATTCAAGTTTTATTCTTTAAATTTCAACTATTTCATGCTTGTTAACTTCAATGTTTTGTCATCATCAAAAAGGGGGAGATTGTTGGCATGAAAAGTCTATAATCTTTATTTTGATAATAACAAAACATCTTAATTGTGCTTTAGCATTTTTTTGTAAGACCTTCTTTCCAAAGCTAGTCTACACCAACATTAGATCAAGTTGTTTCAGTCAAGAGTAAAAAGCTTCTTGGACCAAAGACCAAGCACTATCAAATTGTATCCAAGCCCTAAAGAATTCAAGTTATTGACTCGTAGATAAAGAGGGAGTCACAAGGAAGGAGAAGTGGTGACATAAAGGGTACCGGCCGTAAAAGTTGTCGATTGCCTAAGTATGATTTGTATCGCTCAAAATTTCTCAAAGAAATTGTTTTCTTATTTCAAAAATCTTTCGTAGAAATTTTTTTTTTCAAACTCTTGCTTTTGAAATCATTTTATAAAAATACCTTTCAACTGTTTGAATTTTTTGGGATGTTAAAAAATGCTAAGAAATATCTTTTTTCAATATGCCCAAATATTTCTGGGCTAAAAATATATTTTTAGCATTTTTTATGGCATCCGGGCATTACTGGCATTTTTCGGTCGCCCGGATAGAAGGTGCAACGCCTGGCAGAAAGGACTTTTCCAGGTGATACATGCTCCTTCCAGGCGCCCGGATCAGTGCCTCAGCGCCCGGATGAGTTAACGGAAAAATCCGAAAATCTTGCTTAAAATCTGATTTTTGTCTAATCTTTCCCTCTTTTTAAGCCATGCCTTCTCACCCTCAACATTATCTCTTGAAGCCACAATTTTCAGATTATCAAAGAGCTTTCATATCATTCCTATTGAGAAATCTTGAGCTATCATTATCATATCTTTTGAGCATTCAAATCTTTTTTCAAAAGTGTAATATCAAACTCAAATAGAAGTTGCAATTTTCATTTATTCTATCACAAAATATTTGTAATACATTCTTTCACATAGATTGAGAAAATCATTGTGAGAAGAAGTATTGTAATCCTTTGTGGACTCAAAGGAAGAGAGAGTAGTAGGTTAAGCTTCACCTACATTTGAAGGAGCTTGTGTGACTCTTGTGGATTCAAGAGTAATTGTAGTTGGTTCTTGCTTCACCAACATTTGAAGAAGCATCATAGTGAAGTGTTATTAAAATCCTAAGGGAAGAGAAGACCTTAGGTGGTGGACTAGGCCCCCGGGAGTGCGAACCACTTGAAAATCATCATGTTTGATTTCTCTTACTCTATTCTCTTTATTTCCAAGTTATTTACTTTCGTGTGGATATTGCTCATTTTAATTACTTGGTAATTGTTGAGATATCTATTTGAGGCTTTACCTTGAAACTCTAATTGCATATCTAGTGTTAAATATTTATATGCTCACCAAGTGTTTGATAAATTGCCTACAAGAGCTTCTTGTGTATTATCAATCCTTACTTGACATTGCCTCTATATTAAGAAATTTTAAATTGCTAAATCTTGCCTAAACAACCTAATTCACCCCCCCCCCCCTTTTTAGGTTATTCAGGACCAACAAAACCTAATGCAAATAAAAATTTGATTAGAAGTAAAATATAAAGCAAAGAGTTTTTGCGGAAAAAAAGAAGAATTTGAAGATGTAGTAATAAAAGTATAAAAGTAACCTGAGGTAGTGAAGTAATGCTAGTTAGATATATTACTAACATTGCTTTGTTTTGAAGTTGAGCCTAAATTGAAAAGATTAAAAGTAAAAATGAGGAAAACACTATGCAATATAATGATGAAGATATTATACTCAAGAGAAACTCTTACCCTTCTCAAATATTACAAAACTTGACACCTAATTTTTGTCTTTTGCGTGAGAAGTTTCAACAAAACTATTTATTCCTAAACATAATTAAAGATTATGTCAATAAACTTACTTTGATGATTACCTGATTACGACAAAGTAAATTTTAATACCAGCTCGTTGATTATCTTGAGATGGCTCCCATATAACTATTCCGTTTTGATTTTGAAATCGAAACTGGAAAGAAAGAAATCTATTTTTAGTAATATTCTAGTTAATTTAATTATAAAAATTTGTTGTATAAATTTGAAATAACACTTATAGGTTCAATTTTATTTGCACTTTCTGATTTAGAACCTGAGATTAAATAAAAATCAAAAGAATTTTTTAATGAATGAGAAATAAGAGTAGGCAATTTGTTGATATAGGAGAAGACAAAAGGCATAGAGAGATTTATATACCATATCCAAAACATAAAGAAGATTGCTTTTGAACTTGCGCTTGTTTCCTTTTTGTACTCCGTCGCAAAGAAAGTTCATGTTTTTTTTTCTATAGATAGCGAGACATATCTTTCTCGTCTTCTTTTGTTAATCTTATCTTTTTCCTCGCGTGACAAGTCAAAATAACGTTTCTTCTTAGGTTGTGAGTAAGTTAAATTTCTCTAATCACTTTTCATTGTGATTATCCTTTCAACAAACATAGAAAAGCATGAATTATGAAGAGATCAAAATAACAACTAGCATATTTAAAAACAACATCAAATTAAACTGTACAACAAATTTATATTAATATTGATGTACAACAGAAAAAGACGCATAACAAGATAAAACTGTGCTAGCTATATAAGGGATTCACCAATAACAAACAAATAATGAGAAGACATATATAGCAAAATAGGAAGCAAAATTAAAGAACACTAAGGAATTTATTTTTACAAGAACAAATATAATAAGAAGATGAAGCTTTTGTATCAAAATACTTACCTTGTTTCTCTTATGATCAAGACACTCTAAAGCTGAATATAGTTTAGCTACTTGTACAAAGTCTTTGGCCACGTCAGCAGCAAGACCAGGATCATTGTATTTACATATATATAACCACACATAAACACGCTAAAAAAAAAAGAAGAGAACAAATCAACAATCAATTATCACTTCATAAAAAGACTAATTACAACCTAAATTTACCACGTAGGTAAAGCAATAAAAGAATCTATTGCTAACAAATTTACCTTATAATTACTGTAGGCAGAACCAGCAGCAAGACCAGGATCGTTGTATTTACATATATATAACCAGCCAAAACCTGCCATTTCATGCTTATTATTACAAATACAATTTTATGCATATAAGACCATTGATATAAAATGTTAATATGCACGAACATTTTGTCGGGTACTATAACATTACATTGTAAAGACATTGGAATGAAGTTTAAAAAAAATAAAATAAAATAGGGAAAGAATATACATCGAGAATCATCACAAGCAACACTATCCATTTCTTCCAGAAAATGCTTCAAAGGAATCATTTTCTGAACGGTCGCTTTTTATACACTCATATGCACCACCATCTAATTAAGGTACAATTTTGTGACATATCTCTGTGACTCTTAACTAACTGGAGAATCTCAATTTGAAAGGAAACCAATTTGAGAGAAAATAGGTCCATGCATCAGATGATAGTTCTAAAGGCCATAGTAATAACAATGAATATAGTATTCAACATGTTGATTCTACTCATTTCCTATCAAAAGAAAATTCTTCATCTCTGGTAATAGATGATCAAGAACAAACAAGAAATCAATAACCTAAAAAAGAGAAAGAAATGGCTTCTCGAACAATTAAGTTGCACTCCTTAGTGATAAGAACTATGTTTCTCTAAAAACTAAGCTACAGTGCCTACAGACAAAAAAGACTCCGTGTCATATCATAATTCAAGAACCATGCTTGTAGTTAGACCTCAAAAGAATCAAATTTGATTCATTAACTATAATATATAAAAATTTAAAATTTAAAAATTTAAAAAAATTCTGGGTAGTTATAAAGTTCACAGCTTTATTCATATAGGGGAAAAACCCATTAAAAATTCATCAAAAAAGTTCACTCACAAATCTTGCATCCACAACCCACACACATCTACACACATACACACAAACACACTAAAAAAAGAGAGAACAAAGCAACAATTAGTTATCATATTGGTACAATAATAAGATTAAAAAAAATATGTAACAAACACATATAAGGGTTCGAAAGGTTAGGAAAGCAAAAGAGACCAATATCTTTACCTTATCTACCACTTTAGTAGCTTCTTGGTTGTATTTCTTTGACACCGATTGAGAGAGTACAGCGTAAAGAAAATTTCTGAAGTTGGTAAGAGACAGAGAGAAGAACTTTCAAGAGAGAAGAAAAGTTTAAAGATAAAGTGTTTGTGTCAGCTGTCTAAATCTGAGCCGTTGGAAATAAAATTTTTACTTTAGTATAGTTAGATCCTAGTCGATGGATGAAGTTAGGGTGATGTTAGATTCCACTAACATAATATAAGGGCATTATGGTCATAAAATAATGCAGTACAAAATAATAAACAAATGGTACAAATCTCTTAATGCATGCAAATGAGCTACAAATATGATTTTGGACAAAGACTTGCCCCTTTCATATTCTTTTATTATATAAGAAAGATATAAATATATATTTTTTGTCTCTCTTTACTAAATCTAAGTCATGCCAAATCCTTCCTCTTTCCAAGTTGCCCTCACACACAATTAAATATCAAATTGAAGCATGAATCTTTCTATAAAACTTAGAAGATGGGTTCCAAACATGAATAACATGATTCTAAAATCAAATAATTTCAATAATTCTACATATCATAATCATATTACATACAGAACATACATAGAATTTTTGAAAGTGAGGATCAACACACTTACTTCTTTGATAAATTAAGCCTGAATCTCAAGATTTTTCTGAGGTTATTAGGAACAATGTGTTCACAACTTGGGAATAGATAGAATTTTTTTTTTTTATTTTGTAGGGAGGTTACAAGTTTAGAAACATTGTATAGATCACTCTAAGTTAGATATAGACTTATAGGACTAGACTTAAATACTTATCAGGAGACCCTTAATCCTAATAAAAAAAAAATTAATATAAGTCAGACACAAAATGCGGAGTGTTAAAACAAATAACATCAAAATAATTTGAATTACATTTAGAGCCCAAGATAAAGATTGGGGGTATTAGACACTCGCTGAGCATCATTTAATTAATGTAATACATATGGCCTAAAAATTTCATATTGGGCATACGAAGCCGATTGTATCTCAGTGTCTAAGCTTAAAGTTCGAACACTGATAAGCACCCCACCACACACAACTGTAAGCTGGCAATGTTCAATATACCTTCTAACTTGATTAGTTTTTAATCAATTACAATTAACAATCAAGCTATACCTTTTAACTTAATCATTTACCCATTTTTTGTCTCTACATTTGCCAATACAGAGATAGAATCAAATTATATTCCTACGTTAGAGAGATGTCATATACTAAGTATATGATTTTTCAGCTATGGTAAGAGTTGGACGTTGATGCTGCCTGGGTGTCATTCTTGGTATCAAAGACTCATTTTTTCCAGTAACTTCTCCTCTTATTGCTATTTACTAGCCATTTTATTATTCTTTTGCTAATTTGTATCTCTTTGAATGCGATAAATTATAATATAATATGTGATTCAATTTACTTGTAATCTAAATCTCTATTCATAATTACCAACAATTAATAACCAAAACCTTATCGTGCATCATCCCAAATAATTGGATGATTGGCTCTCAAAAACATCAGACAAGTTGGTGGAATTTTAGCAAACTTGTCAAAAAGGTAAGATACTAACACTAGAGAAAACATCACACACACACACACACACACACATACAGAGATCAGTATATCTAAAAGGCTAGAAACTTTGGGCAGAAGAGGAGAAATAAATGGAGTCAAAGTCTGTAAGATTCATAACGCTGACCAAAGAGCAAGATGACATACATTCCTGATGGCTAAGGAATTAGGAAAATCATAGTGAAAAGAAGCACGAAACCTTCGAAATCATAGTGATCGTACGTATCTGCAAGGTAATTAGAAAACCTAACGTTTTAAACTAATATTGACAAACAAGGATGAAATTGAGATCAAATTTACTCACATGTGAATTTGCAGCCACATTTAAGATCAAGATGACGTGAGGCCCTGATACGGATGGATAATGACATCGAGCCCCTCATTTCCATACTGCTGTTGTTCTTGGTAAATTTTTATGGCTGAATTTGCAGGAAAGGGATTGCACCACTTCACCTCAATCATCCGTAGGGTGTTAATGTCCCCGACAATAGAAGGGATCTCCTCAAGTTGTTTGTATCTGTACACCACCAGTTTCTCCAGAACATGAAAGTGTTCTTCACTGGAGATATTCCATTGTTCAATATCCAAAGATTCTAATTTCAAGTACTTGAGTTTGGGGAACTCATCATCTCTTGTCTCCTATTCTTTCCCATCAAAGGCTTTAAACAATAATTTCAGAACTTCAAGGTTGGGGAGTGTTGCAATTGTTGCAATGTCACTCCATGGCAAATGGAACTTTGATAAATTCAACTTTTACAGATTCGAAGGGAAGTTGAATCTTCCACAAGATACCTTACTGCCATTGTAAAACACCTTGAGGGACTCGAGTTGAATCAAAGAGTCTAGTTCTGGAAATATGTTGCAACTCTCAGTATTGCTCCAAACTTCGGCAAATATGCACTTTAGTTTCTGGAGTTTGGATAATGAATGTATCACATCCCTTGATTTTGTCCTGTAAGATAGACTAGGTGTGAAAAGGGTTTCTAATTTATCTGAAATAGAATCCTTGACGTCACTCTTCTTCCAAATCAAAGAAGCACACTTATCAATGTGCAGATACCTTAAACTTACCATGCTCAAGATCATATCTGGTATGCCAACTTCACCTCTTATTCCTTTCATAAGAAAAGTTTCAAGGTTTGTGAGGTTGGCAATTGATGATGGGATAAAATTGCTCTGAATTCGAACTGCTAAGAGCCTCAATTGAACCAACAATTCTATTCCACAATTAAGATCTTTTAGCAGCGGCCATCCCAAATCCAATACGTTAAAAAGCTTGAAGTTGCTAAAGAGAAATGAGGCATCATACGGTGATGTCATGTCCAATTGAAAAGGTGCAAAATACAGTAAGGGGCAAACATGCAAACTGGATGACAAATTCTCGATGTCATTGAGCATAAAAAAAGTGCACAATCTATATTGCTCATCAGTTGTGGGATTTGAATTATAAGATTCAACATTTCCATCTACCTGCTGATGAAACTTGAGGTCGGTTGGAACAAATTGTTCAACATTTCCATCTAGTAGAAACAAAGGCTTTTCTTCTTTAGCTTTAGCCAAGCTAAAACTGTGCAGAAGATCATGAATGCGGAACGTTTTGACCCCACCACTAGATCCTCTTTCAACAACTATAACTAGGCTTCTACCAATTAGATCCATCAAGTAGTCTTCCGCTATATCCTCTGAACTTTTGTGTTCAGTCTTCTGTATGAATCCTTCAGCAGCCCATAACCATATGAGCTTCTTTGCTAGAATTTGTTTGTCCTCTGGAAACATTCCTAAATAGAGAAAATTTGGTTTCAGATGCTCTGGTAAATTCTTGTAACTCAGTTCCAACACTTCCTTAACTTTGCAGGTCTCTATCAGTGCGTTGTCTTAATCCTTTGCAATCTTCTGCAATTTGCTTCACAATTTCCAATTGTTCTGTAGGACATCTTTTTCCCCGAAATAGCTTGTTTTGTAACAACTTCAAACTTTCATCATTCTTGAAGGGACGGAGGAGATGAGGGATGCTACGTTCTTGAACTTTTGAGGCTACTTCTCGGAGTCTGAGTTGTGAATATAATTCTACTTTCATTGCAGTCATCACAAAAAAACATATCCTTAAAGCATTCCATGCCTTGATATCCCATATATCATCTATGACAATCAAATACCTCCGTCCTTTTAGAGATTGATATAGTTGTTTGGGTAAATCTTCATCACTTCCCACATTGATATCTTTATTAGGCTCATCAACATAACTTAAAATGTCACGCAACACCTGCCTCTTTTCAAAGAGTTGATAAACATAACACCATGCTAGAACATCAAAGGGCTCGACAACTGAACGATTACTATACAATTTTCTCGTTAGAGTTGTCTTGCCAAGTCCTGCCATTCCAATGATCAAGATAACGGTTAGCTGCTTTGGTTCTCGTATTAGTTGCTCCGTTATATTTTTAGCCTCGTCCTCAAAACCAACAATGTAATGCATAGTGGCGTTGGATTCCAATTCCAAGCCACTAACAACTTTTCTTTTATTTTTTTGAGTAATAATGGCCTTTAGGCCACCACCTTTCCCACTTGCAATAACTTTTTCCCTATACCCAAAAAAGTTGACAACTTTGTTCCTCACTTTTCCCTAATTTGCTCAAAGTTATTTCCCTCAAAATATTTTTATAATCAAATATTTCAATTCTTAAATCTCACCCGTGCAACAATTTCTCTCTCCCTCATTCTACTTTCATTTTCTTCTCTCGACAGTTCCTTTGGTAGAACAAGAAAACCACAGAAACGCATAGTATTTTGACTCAGTGATTTTGGTAAGATTCTAGGCCTACGATCCATTATTTGAAATTAATAGTTTTATTAGGAATATTTTAGTGAAGGTGAGTTATATTAATTTAAGCGTTTTAACAGAAATATGTATTGATTAAAATATGTAGGCTTGTGATTGAACAAAGTTTATACTACTGTAAAATCGAGGTAAGTGGAATTCTTTCATTTTGACTACTAGCCTTTCTTCGGATATATTCAGAATATATTTTGTTCATGTATTCGTATCAATTTCGTCATTTTATCCGTTTGATTATTTCTTTCATAAGCTTGTTTCGTTATTTTTGGTTATTGTGTACGTACGATATTTTTAAAAAAATTCTCTAATTACTAGTCTTCCTTTGAATCTGTCTGGAATAAATTTAGCTCATGTATTCGTATCCGTATAATCGTAGTATTTATATGTTCATCCTCCTCATAAGCTCGTTATTTTATATCCAATTATTCCATATATAATATTACTCGTAGAGAATTTCGATCGTTGAAAAATAACTTAAATTCAACTTTAATTCGTTGAATTTAATGTATGACATGTTCGTTTTATAATAGTTTGATTATATTCATGCCATGACTAAAAATGCCTCGTTGCTTGAGTTTCCTATTTTCTTTTTTCTGTGCTTTCATGGAAACTCCAAATAATATTATATTTTTTGTAATATTTATATTAGCTCATATAATATTTTTATTGGTTCAAATAGTATTTTTATTTTATTTGTCCTTTTTGTCCTATCTAATTTTTTAGAGTATTTTGTTCCTATATCGCGTATTCATACACTTCATTCATCTATTTGATCAACGCGACTATTTTACTCCGGAATAATCTATTTATTTTAGATTACTCGAAGTGATCCATTCGTATATCTTGATAAGTATTTATGTCACACTCATTTTGATTTTCGGTCAATATGTTAGTTTTGTTCTTTTTATTTTTCTTGACCAATAAATCAATTATTACCATTATTATTTTAGTAATACTAATATTATTATTACTAGTACTTTTATGATAATGATTCAAACTATGTAATGTGTATTTGACTTGTCATCAACTGTATACCTTTATATTAAATTGTCTGCCTGAAGAGATCTTTTGCCCGATGAGGGCGTAATACTCATCATCTTGCCTGTCCCGATGAGGGCATAATACCCATCTTTCTGCTAGTATAGCCTAGCGTGCTTAAGAGGTTACACCTCTTGAGTTCGCAGCATGTCACACCTTGAACCTGTTCCACAGGACGATTTTGGGGTGTGACATACGATGGTATCAGAGCCTTAAGTTCCTAATCATTACACCTATGTGGGATATGGGTAAAGTGAAATATAGAGCATCATTTGTGCAAATTTGGTTACACTCTAACTTTTGATTTGTACTGATTGTATTTTTGCATTCCACGTGGCAGCAAAGCAATGGCAAGTTCGAACGACAATCGTCAAGGCGACAACACTATTTTGGTTGACCTTGTCCCAGGAGGTCGTTCCTTACATCCCCGTGTTAGAAACTTGAGTGCCAACCCAACCTCTGCAGGACCCAGTAATCCAGTCCCTCAGCACGATCCAATCCCAGAACCTGCTCCACGCGTTGTTCCTCGAACAATTGATCAGTCTAACCTGGTCCCATAGTCTATGGAAATGGAAATATCTGAGGTAATTCTCACATTGATATCCTAGATTTTATGGATTTCAGGCAAAGGGATTTAACAGTTGAACAATATTATGACAAATTCTTAAGCTTGACCAAATTTGCTCCATAGATGATAACAAGTGATTACATAAAAGCCAAAAAATTTGAAGCAGGATTGAGGCCAGAAATCCAAGAGAGGGTAAAAATGCAACAACACCGCAGCTTTGAGAAGGTCTATGGTACTGCATTGGTGGCAAAATCGTGTATCCTTGAAAAACAATGAAATTTTAATAACAAAGATAACAAAAGAAAAGGTGGCCCAGGAAAGTGGCAAAATAACCAAGGGTCTTCGAGTGGAACAAAGAAGTCAAATACTGCTACTACCAAAAAACTAGAAACTGTAATATGTGAACATTGTGGGAAAGCACATGCATCTGAGAGTTGTTGGAAGAAACTAGGGGCATGCCTACGATGTGGTTCGACTCAACATTTTATTCAAGACTGTCCCGAGATGACCACACTACCACTAGTCATAGCTCAAGGTAGACCCTAGCCGCATATTCGCCCAAACCAGAGGCGTGATCAAGGAAGAGCACAGGTCAACCATACTAGGGTCTTTGCTATGACCCATGATTATCCACCTACTGATGATGCCTTAGTGGCAAGTATCATTCCTATTTCTATTGAGCATGCACACGTTCTATTCGATACAGGGTCAAAATTTTCATTTGTATCACCTAGATTTGCATCATTGTTGTATGTATTGCCTGAACCCTTAGAATCTACTTTGTGTGTTACGACCCCAGTAGGTAAATCTGTTATGACTGATACGGTGTATAAAAATTGTATGGTGCTGATTGCACAATGCGAATTACCTGCCAATTTAGTGGGTCTAGCTATGAAAGACTTTGATGTAATTTTAGGCATGGACCGGTTGGCTTGTTATCATCGTCACGTAGATTGCTTTGCTAAGAGAGTCACGTTTTGTATTCCCGGCGAATCCAAACTCGTATTTGAGGGAAGAAGATCTTTCTCCCCTCATATCATCTCGGCACTAAAAGCACGAAAGCTTTTGAGTAAAGGTTGCATAGGTTACTGTTGTGTGATTTCTAACGCAAGTGCACATATCACAACAAGTAATAAAGTAGTAAGTAAAGATCGTTCTCACGAGGATTGTGATTATTAACTATCGAAATTAAGTTAGCCTTAACTTTATTCGGATAATCAAATACTGAGAGATTGTGAGTAAAAACTAATAAATAAAGTACTTTTGGAATTAACAACTAAAGCGAATACAAAATTAATAAAGATGATAAATCAAGAATTAAAATGTTCTAGGGGTTCCGATTTCACCAAGATTAATCCTATTTGAAACTAGTGATTTAAATCAATTGACGTCTATTTCCTATGTTGCAAGCAATTTCACTAAGGTAAATATTAATCTTTCTCAAGCATCAATAACTTATCCCAATAAGCAAGCTTACTACATCTCTGTAATAGTTGTGAACTTATGGAACGCATTAAACCCTAAAAATTCAAATGCTGCACTAGATCTCATAACTATCTCTAGCTTATCACGATTTAATGGTACTTCACATGTGGTCTAATTTAGTTATCATTTCTCAATCTCAAACTAAATCACGACTCATGTAATGGTTGATCAGGCAACCACAAGCATTAAACTCAACATAAAATACTTAACGTATATATGGAATAGTTCATCAATTAATTCAAATCAAATGTTTCAAATATTCAAAATTCGGCTACATCGTAGCCCTAGAAAAATAATTTAGAACATCATAAGAAAATTAAATAAAATCTCAATTGTAACGTAAAACATGATAAGAGAGATAGAGAAAACTAGGATTTGGAGAAAAATCGTGGTAAAAGTCCGTCTCCGGATTGTTCTCCGATTTCAACTCGCAAATCCTCTCTTTCTCTCCCTCTACAACGTTACTTTTTCTGCCAAAAACCAGCCGCCAGCCAAAAGCCTCCATCTCATGTTCTTTTTGCTCCTTTTTGACATAGGGTTTCTTCTTTTCGCGCCTTTTACAAAATTGCCCTTAAAATTCTTGCGATACTGCACAGCTGCGCTATGACTGCACTACTTTTAATTTCTCTTCAATCTTTGCCTCAAAACATAGCTTGTCTCTTGGAAATTACCTATAACTCAAATCAAAGACAAAACTAATCAAATTACTCATAAATTACTCAAGAACTAACCAAATTTAAATGAAAAGGTGCTGAAATCATATATCAATAATACACCCAACAAACACCCCCAAACTTAAGCTTTGCTTGTCCTCAAGCAAAAGACACAACTAAAGAAAGAAACAACCTAAAACTAAAGACTTGACATACGACAACCTATGAAAGCAATGATGTAGGATAGTAAATTTTTACGACCTCAGTAGCTTTATTTCACAACTCAAGAGGTGACTTTCAGTCATAAGCATGAGAAATATTAACTTCACATAATTTGCATTTTGTTTCAAATCCCTCAAGTGAGTGTGTGAATAGCCTCTATCCTAATCAATTGTACCCGGATGAGTTTATGCAAGCTAAACGAATTTCCAATGTGACTCTTTTATTTTCAATCACTTAGGACTTCATAGGCTTACTTTTCATGCCACTCTCCACTAATATAGGCCAATCATAGCATTAAAGATCAGTAGGACTTTACATTTGGTTGTAACGTGTGGCTAGGGTCAAGGGAGGATGATGGATATAAAACAAGGCTAAACTACCCGTAAGCACACAACTATTCGAGGATTTTTAATGGAGCACATGCCAACTCTACTTCTTACCACCACAATTATTCAACATATCTATTTTCTTTCTTCTTTCATTATACTTCCTCAACATGCATCCACAACATTTATAAATAAAGAATCCATACTTCCCCAAACTTGCATTTTGATATTAACTATAAGGAGTGTGGCTTTTTTTTCATTTCATTCTTTACTTTTCTTTTCTTTTTTCAATATTTCATTTTTCAAGATTTCATTTTTTTTTAAACAAAACAATGCATCACCAAATCATCAAACCTCCCTTCTTCAATACAAAACATGGCTCCATATAATCATCCTAGAACAATCATATGTTACAGGTAGGAGGGTCATGATATGGGAAAATCAAACTTAACAAGGTAAGGAAGATATTGTAGGTTGCAAAAGAAAGAAAAGGCTAATTAAGCTCAAAATGATGGACTAGGGATATTCAATTATCACAAGGGTTGGCTTGAAATGCTCAAACGATCCAAAGATGTCCTAAATCATTTCTCTAATGCTATGCAACCAAGGATTTCGCCTCGAGTGACAATCAAACAAGTTCTAAAGTCCTATGCTCATTTTTCTGTTAACTTAAACTCACATAAACCTTCTCTAAGCAACAACATAACTAGGCGAGGCTGAATGCGCAATAAGCGGGGATTTTCGGTAAAACGAAACTATGTTTTAATCAATTATCCTCATTATTGTCATGTACTCCTTACGCTACTCATCATCGGCCTATTTCTTATCTTTTCAGCATTACTTTCATTTTTTTTAAAAATATAATAAAAATAACAAAACACATAAAAAGAAAAACACATAATACAAATACTAAAAGAACAAGTTCACACAGGAAAACACATAATAACCACCCCTAAACTTTAAACGAGACATTGTCCTCAATGGCGAAAGTAAAGAAAAGAAAGCAGAGGACTTCCCTGAATATCCATGTTGTTCATTGTCTGAAGGCTCCGAGGATGTTTCAGTTGGTATGCGTATTCAGATAAGAAAGAATTTAGATTTTCAATTTATTTTTTTTAACAAACGTCAAAAGAAAGGTCGTAAGCGCTGCTGTGCTACGCCTACGCTGTATTTTTTTCCTTTGAACGTCAACTGAAGAACGTAAGCGCAGCTGTGCTATGCCTGCGCTCTTTTTTTTCTCCAGCAATTTCTCGTGAGCGTAACTTTTAAACTCCGTGAGCGCAGCTGCGTTATATTTTCGCGCAACAACGCTACTTTCACAGCTCTTATTTTTCTTGTGTTTTTCTTCAATGCACGCATCCCCTTCACTTCAAACACCAATTTTTATATATTTTCTCCCTTAATTGACTTGGTAGTACTTCTCTTTGCCTCGGCTCCCCCCAAACTTGTTCTTGAACCTAACATGACAATAAAAATTAACAAATTAACTACGACAATTGTAACTTAAAATTTAACTAAAAACAAACACAACTATTAAATCAAGAAAAGTAAGAAAACTCGGGTTACCTCCCGAAAAGCGCTTGTTTTAACGTCGACAACCTAACAGATCAATTTTCATGATGAGTTAAGGTGGACAATGGTCTTGTGCTTACCGAACTCATCATCCTAATAAGTTTTCAACTGTTGTTTGTTGACCTTGAACGTCTCTTTCTCTGGATGAGTGACTTCCAAAACACCATAGGGCAACACCTTAGTCACAACAAAAGGGCCAGACCATCTTGACTTGTGTTTTCCAGGAATCTGTGGGTTATAAAGAAGTATTTGTTGCCCAGTAGAGAAATCTTTTCCCTAAACGGGTTTGTCATGCAATTTTTTTGTTCTCTTCTTGTAACCTCTTGCTTTCTCATTCGCTTCATCACAGGATCCTTCTAGCTTATTCAATTGCAATAATTCTTTCTCATCCGCTACTTGCACACCCATGTTTTATTGTTTAGTCGACCAATATTCTTTGTGCTCCAATCCCACAGGAACAAAAGAATCATCTTGTAACAAGCTAGCCTCCAAGGGATCCAATTGACCCCTATGGTTAGATACTATAGCGTTTACGGCATCAATGCGAAAACAACTATCACTTGTTTCTGTGTACTTGTGAGCTTTGAAAACATTAAAGGTTATCTCGTCCTCTTGTACTCGCAACCAAAGCTCACCCTTTCGAACATCAATAAGTGCTTTTCTAATTGCAAGAAAAAGTCTTCCATGAATGATAGGAATTTCTTTGTCTTCCTCCATATCAAGAACTATGAAATCTGCAGGAAAGATGAATTTATCGACTTTGACTAGCACATCTTCAATAACTCATCTGGGATGCTTTAGCGAGCGATCAGCTAACTGTAATCTTACAGTTATGGGTTTTGCCTCTCTTAAACCAAGCTTCCTGAAAATAAACAAAGGCATTAAATTAATACTAGCACCCAAATCACACAAAGCTCGCTCAAAAACAACATTGCCAATTTCACATGGAATAGTAAAACTCCCTGGATCTTTGAGTTTTTATGGTAGCTTCTTTTGTAGAATAGCATTGCACTATTCAGTAAGTGCAATTGTCTCATAATCTCCAAGCTTCCTCTTGTTTGAAAGAATGTCCTTCATGAATTTCACATAACTAGGCATTTGTTCAAGCGCATCAGCGAATAGAATATTGATGTAAAGTTTCTTGAAGACTTCAAGAAATTTATCAAATTATTTGTCAAGCTTGTTCTTCTGCAATCGTTGAGGGAATGGCACCACCACAGGTGGTTCCTATGTAGGCTGTTGCTGAGCTTCCACTTTCTCTTCATCTTTTGCCTCATTTTTTGCTTCACCTTTCTCAATCTTTTTGGTTTGCACTGGCTTCTCTAACTTCTTGCTGCTTCTCAAAGTGATCACTTTGCAATGCTCCATGCCATCTCTTCTGGGATTTACCTCTGAAGTACTAGGTAAACTTCCTTGTTGTCTTTCAGAAAACAAAGTAGCCATTTGAGTCAACTGCATCTCTAGGTTTCTGTTTTGTGCGGATTGATTTTGGAAATTGGTCCTTGTTTCATTTATTAATTGAGTTTGTGAAGTCACCAACTGAGCCAATGCTTCCTCCAAGTTTACCTTCTTCTCTGGTGGAGGGTTATTCTGTTCAGGCTGCAACATATTCTGAGTATTTCTCCAAGAGAAATTCGGATGATTACGCCATACTGGATTATATCTGTTAGAGTACTGATTGTGCTGCTGCCCATTAAAATTTCCCACATACTGTGCTTGTTCTGTTGTACCTTATGCAAATAGATTGCTAACTTGACATTCTGCACTATAATGTGGACCACAACAAGACTCACACACCACTGCTGCTTGGACAGCATTAGTAGTTACCTAATTATTCTACAACTATTTCGCGAGATTGTCAATTTTCACTGTCAAGGCAATTATGGCATCAATCTCATGGATCCCAGCTATCTTCTTTGGTCTGACTCTCTCGCTCGACCATTGCTAATTGTTCAAGACAATATCCTCAAGCAACATATAAGCTTCATCTACTGTGTTGTTCATTAAAGCTCATCTTGTTGATGCATCAATCAAAGTACTTGTGGTGCTAATCAGCCTATTGTAAAAATTGTGAATTTGTATCCATTTAGGTATTCCATGATTAGGACACTTTCTCAACATCTTATACCTCTCCCACGCTTCACATAGAGTTTCTCCTTCATGTTGCACAAAATTATTAATTTCTATGCGCAGCTTCGCTGTTATTCCAAGTGGGAAAAATCATGACAAAAACTTGTGCACCAAATTCAAGCATTCTTTAGCTTGATCCCTCAAAGAGAAAGGAAACAAGCGAAGGCGCAAAGCCTCATTAGTGATTACATTGTACTTAACAGTTCCGTAGACTCCTAGAAAATTCACGATGTATTGATTAGGATCTTCAGTGGGAAGTCCATGGAATGGGATATTCTGAATCAACTGCAGCGTCACTATCTTTAACTCAAAATCATTTGTCTGAATCGCTGGCCTTCTAATCACAGGTTGAATTCTAGTGGGTGGTAACGCATACTCTCGCAGTGTTCTAGGCGGATTTTCCTGATTGACTACTTGATTATTTCCTTCTTGTACTTGAATAATTGCAGCCATGGTATCTTGAATATGGTGGGATGTAACTCTTCTCTCCTTTCTGTTCTTCCGACAGGTTCGTTCTATCTCAGGATCGAAGGCAGCAAAGTACCACTTCTCAACTTTTGCATGCACGTAAAGGAATATGTTCCTGAAATACACGTAACGAAAATAAAAGAGTGAAACAAAATTAAATAAAATCCAAAGTAAAATTAAAGCTATTTTGTATCGGTATTAATAGTTGACACAGTCCCCAGTAACGGCGCCAAAAACTTGTTGTGTGATTTCTAACGCAAGTGCACGTATCGCAACAAGTAATAAAGTAGTAAGTAAAGATTATTTCCACGAGGACTGTGATTATTAACTACCAAAATTAATTTAGCTTTAAGTTTATTCGGATAATCAAATACTGAGAGATAGTGAGTAAAAACTAATAAATAAAGTACTTTTGGAATTAACAACTAAAGCGAATACGAAATTAATAAAGAGGATAAATCAAGAATTAAAATGTTCTATGGGTTCCGATTTCACCAAGATTAATCTTACTTTAAACTATTCCCTACGTTGCCAGCAATTTCGCTAAAGTAGATATTAATATTTCTCAAGCATCAATAACCTATTCCAATAAGTAAGCTAACTACATCTTTGTGATAACTGTGAATTTATGGAATGCATTAAGTGTTAGAAATTCAAACACTGCACTAGATCTCATAACTATCTCTAGCTTATGACAATTTAATGGTATTTTACACGAGGTCTACTTTAGTTATCACTTCTTAGTCTCAAACTAAATCACGACTCATGTAATTGTTGATCAAGCAACCACAAGCATTAAACTCAACATAAAATACTTAACGTATATATGGAATAGTTCATCAGTTAATTCAAATCAAAAGCTTCAAATATTCAAAATTCGGTTACATCGTAGCCCTAGAAAAATAATCTAGAACATCATAAAAAAATTAAATAAAATCTCAATTGTAACGTAAAACATGATAAGAGAGATAGAAAAAACTAGGATTCGGAGAAAAATCGTGGTAGAAGTCCGTCTCCGGATTGTTCTCCGTCTTCAACTCGCGAATCCTCTCTTTCTCTCCCTCTGGAACGTTGCTTTTTCTATCAAAAACCAGCCGCCAGGCAAAAGCCTCCATCTCAGGTTCTTTTTCCTCCTTTTTAACATAGGGTTTCTTCTTTTCGCATCTTTTACAAAATTGCTCTTAAAATTCTTGCGATACTCCGCAGTTGCGCTATGACTGCACTACTTTTAATTTCTCTTAAATCTTTGCCTCAAAACTTAGCTTGTCTCTTGGAAATGACCTATAACTCAAATCGAAAACAAAAACAATCAAATTGCTCATAAATTACTCAAGAACTAACCAAATTTAAGTGAAAATGTGCTGAAATCATATATCAATAATACACCCAATAGTTACCTAGCAAGCATCGTGAACACGGAAGCAAAATGAGCCAAACTTGAAGACATACCCGTCATCAATGAATTTCCTGATGTTTTTCTAGAGGATATTCGAGGGCTTCCTCCTCATCGAGAAATTGAATTTGAAATCAAACTCATTCTAGGCACTGCGCCTATCTCCAAAGCCCCTTATCGCATGGCACCAGCTGAATTAAAGGAATTGAAGGTTCAATTACAAGAACTTATGGATAAAGGCCAAATACGCCCAAGTGTTTCACCATGGGGTGCTCCAGTCCTATTTGTGAAAAAGAAAGATGGAAGCATGAGGCTTTGTATAGATTATCGAGAACTGAACAAGGTGACCATTAAGAATAAGTATCTGATACCCTGCATAGATGATCTATTCGATCAGTTGCAAGGGGCTCGAGTATTCTCAAAAATTGATTTAAGATCCGGTTACCATCAGTTACGAGTTAAAGATGAAGACATACCAAACACGGCATTTTGGACAAGATACGGGCATTATGAGTTTGTAGTAATGCCGTTTGGACTGACCAATGCACCTGCAGCTTTTATGGACTTGATGAATCGAGTTTTTAAACCATATCTAGACCAGTTCGTTGTGGTGTCCATCGACGATATCCTGGTGTACTCAAAGAGCCAATCGGAACATAAACACCATGTTGGAATTGTAGTGCAAATTTTAAGAGAGAAAATGTTGTTTGCAAAATTCAAGAAATGTAAGTTCTGGTTGCCACAAGTAGCCTTTCTAGGTCATATAATCTCAGGAGAAGGAATTTTGGTAGACCCACAAAAGGTTGAAGCAGTATCAAGGTAGCCTAGACCAACAAGTATGACTAAGATTCGTAGCTTCTTGGGTATGGGTACTATAGAAAGTTCATAAAAGATTTTTCCAGAATCGCAGCTTCCCTTACTCAGCTAACAAAGAAAGGAGTCAAGTTTACGTGGAAGTCTGATTGTGAGGACAACTTTCAAGAATTGAATAAACGATTAGTCTCTACACCAGAATTAGCTCTACCAGAGGGGATAGAAGGGTTTATGATTTATAGTGATGTTTCCCGTGTCGGTTTGGGTTGTGTTTTGATGCAGAATGAAAAAGTGATAGCTTATGCATCTCGACAATTGAAAGATCATGAGAAAAACTATCCAACACATGATTTAAAATTGACAGCAGTTATTTTTGCTCTTAAAATATGGAGGCACTACTTATATGGGGTCACATGTGAAATTTATACTGATCATCGAAGTATGAAATACTTGGTCACTCAGAAAGAACTAAATATGAGGCAAAGGAAATGGTTGGAATTTTTGAAGGATTATGATTTTTCTATCCATTACCATCCGGATAAAGTGAATATTGTGGCAGATGCTCTTAGTAGGAAGCCACATGTCAACTTAGCAACTTTTATGTCAATCCCCGAAAGATTGGCTCGAGAGTTTGAAAAGCTACAACTGGAAATGAGTTTGCAACCTGTTAAGGGAATGTTTGCTAGGTTGTTGGTACAACATATACTTTATTTGAAAGGATAAAAGAGGCTCAGAAGAAAGATGTTTTTCTTGAAGGGATTCGGTCTAAAATAATGAATGGTGAAAGAATATACCTTAGAATCCACGAGGATGAGACAATAAGATTCGGAAACAGATTGTGCATACCAAGTGAACCGAATTTGAAAAAAGAGTTACTGACTGAAGCTCACAGTTGAGTTTTTATGTGCACCCAGGGAGTATAAAAATGTATCATGATCTTAAGCAACAATTTTGGTAGAATAATATGAAAAAAAAATAGGAGATTTCGTTGCTAAATGTTTGACTTGTCAAAGAGTTAAAGAAGAACATCAAAAACCTTCAGGATTGTTATAACCATTGGACATTCCCGAGTAGAAGTAGGATAGTGTATCAATGGATTTTGTCGTAGGACTCCCAAGGTCGAAGGATAAGTATGATTTCATTTGGGTTATTGTGGATCGCCTTACCAAGACAGCACATTTCTTGCCTGTGAGAATAGATTTCAAAGCGGAGGAATTGGCACGATTGTATTTGTCAAAGATTATTAGCTTGCATGGAGTTCCAAAAGAAATAATATCTGATCGAGACCTAAAGTTCACATCCAAATTTTGGGACAGTTTACAACATGGTCTGGGAACTAAACGGAAATTAAGTACAGCCTTTCATCCTCAGACTGATGGGCAGATAGAAAGAATTATCCAAACATTGGAGGATATGTTAAGAGCTTGTGTGATTAATTTGGGTAGTAATTGGAACCGATATCTACCTTTGATGGAATTTTCTTATAATAATAGCTACCAGGAAAGCATACAAATGGCACTTTTTGAGGCATTATATGGTATAAAGTGTCGCACACCTTTGTATTAGGACTTGGGAGAAAGAAAAGTGTTAAATTCAGACATTCTGGAAGACACCGAAGCTAAGATCAAGTTGATAAGAATCAAGTTAAAACAAGCTCAAGATCGACAAAAAATTTGGGCAGATAAGTGGCAAAAAGATGTCAACTTTCAAATAGGGGATCATGTCTTTCTTAAAGTATCCCCGACTCGTGGTGTTGTTCATTTTGTAAAACGAGAAAAAATCATCCCTCGCTTTATTGGTCCATTCGAGGTACTAGAGATAATTGGGGAGGTAGCCTACCGTCTTGCATTACCTCCATCTTTGTCTGGTGTGCAAAATGTATTTCATGTCTCTCAACTTCGACGGTATGTGTATGACCCTGACCATATTATACCTACGGAAGAGTTATGTGTTCGTGAGAATCTTACCTACGAGGAGCAGCCTGTTGAGCTTGTGGACCAAAAGAACCAAGTGCTCTGACTTAGAACCATTCCATACGTGAAAGTAAGATGGCACAACCAAACAACTAGAGAAGCTCTACGGATGCCTGAAGATGAGGCTCATGCCAAATACCCCAAACTTTTTGAAAATCAAGGTAAGATAAGTTTTGAGGACAAAAATCCTTTTAACGGTGGGAGAATGTAATGCATAGTGGCGTTGGATTCCAATTCCAAGCCACCAACAACTTTTTTTTTATTTTTTTGACTAATAATGGCCTTTAGGTCACCACCTTTTCCACTTGCAATAACATTTTCCCTATACCCAAGAAAGTTGACAACTTTGTTCCCCAGTTTTCCTTAATTTGCTCAAAGAAGTTTCCCACAAAATATTTTTATAATCAAAATTTTCAATTCTTAAATCTTACCTGTGCAACAATTTCTCTCTCCCTCATTCTACTTTCATTTTCTTCTCTCAGCAGTTCTTTTGGCAGAACAAGAAAACCACAAAAACGCATAGTATTTTGACTCAGTGATTTTGGTAAGATTCTAGGCCTACGATCCATTATTTGAAATTAATAGTTTTATTAGGAATATTTTAGTGAAGGTGAGTTATATTAGTTTAAGAGTTTTAACATAAATATTTATTGATTGAAATATGTAGGCTTGTGATTGAACAAAGTTTATACTGCCGTAAAATCGAGGTAAGTGAAATTCTTTCATTTTGACTACTAGCCTTCCTTCGGATATATTCATAATATATTTTGTTCATGTATTCGTATCAGTTTCATCATTTTATCCGTTTGATTATTCCTTTCATAAGTTTGTTTCGTTATTTTTGGTTATTATGTACGTACGATATTTTTAAAAAATTTCTCTAATTACTAGTCTTCCTTTGAATCTGTCTGGAATAAATTTTGCTCATGTATTCATATCCGTATAATCGTAGTATTTATATGTTTGTCCTCCTCATAAGCTCGTTATTTTATATCCAATTATTCCATATATAATATAACTCGTAGAAATTTTCGATCGTTGAAAAATAGCCTAAATTCAACTTTAATTCGTTGAATTAAATGTATGGCATTTCGTTTCATAAAAGTTTGATTATATTCATGCCATGACTAAAAATGCCTCGTTGCTTGAATTTCCTATTTTCTTTTTTTTCTGTGCTTTCATGGAAACTCCAAATAATATTATATTTCTTGTAATATTTATATTAGCTCATATAATACTTTTATTGGTTCATATAGTATTTTTATTTTATTTGTCCTTTCCGTCCTATCTAATTTTTTAGAGTATTTCATTCCTATGTCGCGTATTTATACGTTTCATTCATCTATTCGATCAACGCAACTATTTTACTCCGGAATAATCTATTTCTTTTAGATTACCTGAAGTGATCTATTCGTATATCTTGATAAGTATTTATGTCACACTCATTTTTTTCGGTCAATATGTTAGTATTGTCCTTTGACCAATAAATCAATTATTACCATTATTATTTTAGTACTACTAATATTATTATTACTACTACTTTTATGATAATGATTCAAACCATATAACGTGTATTTGACTTGTCCTCAATTGTATACCTTGATATTAAATTGTCTGCCTCAAGGGATCTCTTGCCTGATGAGGGCGTAATACTCATTATCTTGCCTGTCGCGATGAGGGCATAATACCCGTCTTTTTGATATAGTTGGAGGATTATAATCTGTTAGTTTGATATTATTATTGAAACTATTTTCATATGTACTTGTGTCCTTGTTTTCTTGTCAGTTTGCTAGTTTATCATTTGTACCTTTATTCATTTGATCGTTAAGATTATTTATTTCATCTGTTTCATCATCATTATCGTATTCTTTGAAAAAGTTTTTCCCTTACTGAGCTTTTATTCGCTCACCACTTTTGCTTATGTCTGATTTCTTTTCAGATCTGACAAAGTAAGGGTGATGACTTAGGTTGCGAACGGGGTAGTCAAAAGGGAAAAATAAATAAGACTATGAGATTGAAATTTGGAGATTTGGTATTTCTATTTAAGTTTGTCGGTGTTGCTTGATTAATGTAACGATTTATGGATTAAGCTTAAATTTCTGATTTGGCAAATGATTGTAAGAATGATTTAATTTATTGTGGAATGTAGTACTCTGGTTTGTTCTTATGGTTTGCTAGTATAGCCTAGCGTGCTTAAGAAGTTACACCTCTTGAGTTCGCGGCGTGTCACGACTTGACCCTGTTCCACAGGACGGTTTTGGGGCGTGACAAACAACAACTTTAGTCATTGCTGACAACTTCTTACCAGAAAAATTGTCATTAATCCTTTTTATCTCTTTCTTGATTAGCTTAACCTCTTCCATAACATCATACTACTTCAACATACAATGCCAAAATGGATTCTCTCTCAAGAAAATAGGGTCAGTGGCATATTTTGCTCCGTTTTCCATATTCATAATGCATTCCCTAAGAGTTTTCAAGTTTCCAATTTCAATGCACTGCTCGTCAAAGTTCTCAAGAAAAGATATCAACAACTTTAGTCCATTCTGGAAATTTTCAGTCTAAAGCCTTACAGCTTTTTCAACATGAGGTTTTACAAAACGAGAAATTGTATTAGCCCGACTATTCAACAGCTTATTTAGTTCTTTGAGGAGAATTGTCATACCTCGCTGGCCACTGATCTTCCGGAAGTTAGATGATGTAGCACAGGGTAAGATCTTGCAGATATTTGCCTTGATAAAGTTAATCTTTTCAAGCAATTTAGGTAGGAGATGACTCATCTCCTCAACCATGCCTTCTTTGATTTCTTGGGTGTAGATAGAGTATATGGAGGACCCTGCTTTGAGACCCACAGCTTCAATATGACTCTGAATATTGTCAAATTTTTTATCCACAGTAGAGCCCCTTTGCGTATCAATGATGAATGTTCTCAAGAGTCGCACGTCAAAGCAAAGGGTTTCAAATTGATCCTTCAGATGAGCTACCATACTAGTTTCATGGTTTACTCGCTCCATTATACTCGTTAAATTGATGAATTTAAGCCTTCCAAGCAACCGAACAAGTTTGGAATTTTTCATAGTTTTCCAACATACAAGTCTTCAATAAGACGATCCATTTTATTTACCAGAGCTCCTACATGCTTTTGATATGAATTCTCATCGTCAATGTATTGCATTGGTGTTTTCCTGAGTAAACTCTTCACGAACATCAACTCCTCGCAAAGGCTTTCAACTTGATCCTTGGGTGGAATCTCCAAACTATCACCACGGCTTAGTAGCTCTACCAGATATAGTGCACAAGAAGAGAAAATGAACCATCTGATGCTAATGAATTTGAAGCTTGAAAAATGGCACGATAAAGACTTGTCTCCTTCCGATTGGGCCGGTAGTTTAGCGCAATAGAAAGGTCGTCACGTTCTCTAAGAGGTTCCTCATTTTCATCCATTTTGTTAATCCAACAGCTGAAGAGAAAAGATGACGCATTGACAGCCAGAATTTTGACCTCTTCATCGAGAGCCCACAAATGATGTTCAGCGGCAAATTGAAGGGAATTTCTGAGAAATCCTAGTCTTCTCTCGAGGGTATTAATTAGTTTCTTCACCCGGACAATAGAGTTACCTCAGATCGTAGCATATCCCTCAGATTCTCTTAACACATAGTCATTAATTGTGACCCGGATACAATCATCAATATAATTATATGGCAATAATTGTCGGATAAGATGGTAACATTGATCGACCTCTAGGTTGATAAGCTCAATCTTTTCTTGCATAGAGAACAATGAATGATCGAAACGTATCGACACTTGTCCATTGGGCTTTGATTCAACATAGAGTGAGTGAATGACTTCTCCCACTTCTTGGATTACAGCGTCAATTTTCTTAAATAGGTTGATTAAATCCACGCTCCAATACCACCTCAGTTCTCTGTACACCAAGAACGTGTTGGATTATATGTCATAAAAGTCAATTTTATGACATAATAATTATATTATTTTTTTAATGTGGATAATTTATTTAAATATAATTAATGCGATTAATTATTTAAATAAGAGTCATTAGAATAATATTTATAGATTGTATATTTAAGAGTAAGGATATGAGTGACATAATCTATATTCATAAATATATTCTAAAATAGTCATCAATAGTAGGATAAATTAATTGGGCGTTGATTCATCCGGAAAGATCAGATTGTAGTCTACCATCCAAATAACATGAGATATTGATTTGGGCGATTAGTCTCATATCGTAAAGGTAGATGTATAAGTGCTTGCTAAAAATAAGTAGCTGGACATAACTGCTAGTACAAGGAATTATATGGAATGGTCAATAATTCGTTGTACAATGTAATGGTGCAATTAGTCTTTAGACTTGAGACACCACGGTTATCTTGTGTTAGGGATACCGTAATTTGCTAGTGTAATCAAGTTAGTCCTAATCAAGGATTAGATAATGTACTCAGTGGTTAAGATCTATTCTGGCATAGAAATAGGTGAGTGTAGATATAGAATCTGTCAATTAGGGATTCAATACGATTTATTCATCGAGTAACTAGAAATCCTTAGCCAAGGTAGAATACTGGAAGTCGTTCCACAGATTATTCATAAGTTACTGATTAAATAAATTTGGACATATGATTGAGTAATAGAGTTTGACGATCCTATTCATGACTCTGGCTCAATTGGGATAACTCAGATAGAATGAATTAGTTGCATGATAATTACTAAGGGTTCGTAGAATTTACACTTCATCATTAGTTGGATAGTCGTGATATACTACTAGATATCACTCACGACTTGTGAAAAATAAATTAGAAGAGTTCTAATTAAATATTAATTGGATTAATATGATTTCGCTGCCAATTAATTATTAACTAGAGAGCAAAGAGATTCAGAATTAATCAGCGAGGAAAAATGTTAGAAGAGTCTAATATTTAATTAGACTTAAAATTGATTAGATTGGAATATTAGTCCAATCATTTAATCAGTCAAAGTCCAGTAGTTAGGACTGACCCAAAAGCTAGCCCTAATATGTTTAGTGTTTCCTATAAATAGGAAACTATGATAGACAGAATAGCTAGCACAAATTCTGTCTTTCATAGCAAATATTTTTCTCTCTAAAACTCGTGGTAGAGGTTTTATTGATTGATGGCTCGGATCTCGTGTGGATACTTTCAGAGGCTTTATAATTGAGGAGCTTTGGATTGTTCTAATCCTACATCGGATCTCGCATCGTAAAGGTAATCCAAAATCTATTATGCACAATTAATGTCGATTATTATGCATGTATGTAATCTATGTAAATAGCCATAAACGTGATGCATGCATATATTATTTTCACTGCGTTTATTCTGATTATAAAGTTTTAAAATACCATGCACGATTCCCAACAGGGGTATCAAAGCCACCGTTCATGCCTTTTATGTGGTTATTCGATTTTAGCATAAATACGTATAGCATAATGTATAGTGTCAAATTAAATAGTTTTTGAAACTATTAAATTAATAGATTTAAAATCTATTAGTTGTTATGCCCATAATTTAATTAAGATTAAATATTAGCCCAAAATTCTTCCCCAATTAGTTTCATAAAACTGCTTTATGAAAAATTATTTTATTTCCCTCCGTGAAACAGATTTAAAGAAATTGTTTTATTATTTCTTTTGATAAAACTAGGTTTTATGAATCTGTTTTTGAATTATTAAAAAAAAATTGAAAACTTTCAAATTTTCAAGCGGAGGGTTCCCTTTCACGGCAACGGCACCACCTGTTGGTATTGCCACTGCCAGTGGCCTGAAAGCCACGAGGAGTTGTCCTTGCGGCAGCAGCCATGGCAGCCGCAGCTACGAGGAGTTGTCCTCGCGGCTACAGCCATAGTAGACGCGAGGAAGGCTCCTCGCGGCTGCAGCCATGGCAGCCGCGAGGAAGGTTCCTCATGGCTACGGCCATGGCAGCCATGAGGACAGCTCCTCGCGGCTGCAGCCATGGCAACCGTGAGGAGGGTTCCTTGCAGTTACAGCCATGGCAGCCACGAGGAAGGTTCCCCACGGCTACGGCCATGGCAGCCGTGATGAAGGCTTTTTCACAGCTACGGCCATGGTAGCCGCGAGGACAGCTCCTCGCAGCTACAGTCATGGCTACCGTGATGAGCTTCCTCGTGGCCACAGTCATGACAACCGCAAGGAAGCGTTCTTACGGCCACGGATGAAGCTCGGCGAAGAAGAAGGGAAGAAGGATTTAGGGGAGGGGAGGGGGCGGCGTCGGAAGGGAATAAAAAGAAAAAAAATATGATTTTTGGATTAGGGTTCAGACCCGGTTCGGGTCCGGATCTGGATCTGGATCCGAATCAGATAAGGTCCGCACCCAAACCTGACCCAATGTGTATTGGGTTATTTTTATTTTGGTTTTCTTAATTATTTTAATTGGGCTTGTGGACTTGGGCTGCCAATTAATATGTTAAGATTTTCCTTTTTATTTGGGCTAATGGGCATATATAAATTTGGGCCAATTTGATTCAGACTTTAATAAAATAAGTTGGACTCCTTTGTCGGATCTAGGTTACTTTAAATTTTTTTAAAAAAATTTACATGGACTCCTTTTGTAGTCTATGGTGGCCAAGTTGAATTCGGACTAAATAACTTTTTAGTGTGGACTATCTTTAATGTCTGAATTAGGCTATTTGTTTTCTTGGACTTGAGCTGAAACAAAAATAAGAGTTGGACTTTTATTTTTCTATTTTGGACTAAGTTTTAATTATATTGTTTGACAAATAATTAAAGGAGCCCAAAATAATATTTGACACTTTATATTAATAAATAGTTTATTAATAATTAAATATAATTTGATTATATTTATATTTTATAAATATGAAATATTTATGGAGTATATTTAATAAAGAGTTTATTAAATAGAATAAAGAGTTTATTAACTTAAAAATCTAATATAAAGAGTTTATATTAGAATATTTAATTGTGCTATACTTGTAGTTAATTAATAAATTTGTTATTAATTAATCACTAAAAATATAATGTGATTACATTTATTTAAGTATGAGATATTTAAGAATTTAAATTAATAAGTGAGTTTATTAATTGGATAAACATAATATAATGAGATTATATTAGGAAACTAATTGTGTTATATTCGTGGATTACTTTTCTTTATTATTTGCTATGTTTTTGGGTGATCATGGACTAGTCTTGTGTGTATGAATGGATGAATGTCATTATTTTGTTTATTTACCCATTTTGGGTTTTATATAATATTTTTAAAATGAGGCTTGCATGCCTTTTATCCCTGTTTTAAAGATGTAAAACTCCTATTTCCATTTATGTATCCCCACTAGATTAGAAATCTATGTACATAAATGTAATGAAAGATCAAGATGAAGACATCAAGAGTTGGTGGGCCCAATTCATGAAAAGAGTTTTGTGAAGCGGAGGAGGAGTAGCCCATGAATTCATCTTGTGTGCTATTTATTTGATTTAGGTATTCAACCTAGTGGCTCGGGTTGATAGTGCTCCTAGTCTATGATCATCCCAGTTTATTTTATGCATTTATTTATTTATTTATGGGATAAATATGTGATGAATGCATGTATGTTTTTATTTTATTTATGCGATAAATTGAAATTAGAAGCTTGTGAAAAGTGAGACCTAAATTAAAGACCAGCAAACATTCCCAAATTAAATATTAAGTTAATAATGGTGTAGTCTTGAGAAGATTATATCATTGCCTTCCATTATCGTAGATTAGTTTTGTGTTAGGCAAGTAAGTAGCTGGTTATGGACACATAGGGGTTATTTATTCGTATCAACATATAAACTAAGTCCATATTAGCATGAGATGTGGGAAATTTGGATTCTTGTTGGCCACCAAAAATGTCACGACCCCATTTTCCTAATTAATGTAATAGTCTTTGATACCGCATTAATAAAACAAGAAGGATTACATTCAACTTACGTAGACTTCAAAATCTGGGGTCGTGATGCCACAGACTTAAGAAGATCACTCTTCTTAGGTCCGCTAAGGCACACTATACTAACCCAAGCTCTAACTTCCATAAAACTAAACATCCAAATTGTTAATTATCACAGTTACTGTAGCGTCCCGATCCCTCACGAGACTGGGGTCCCGATCCCAAACCCAAGGCACGAAAATTTAGGGGAAACAGACAAAGTCTCCTCTGTTTATAGGACAATCCGAAAACCTGCGAATAATAGAATACAACTACAAAACTATAATCCAACAGTCTCCATTCATTAGACGCATAATCATGCAAAATACTTAAGCAGCATAGTAGACTATAAGTTATTACATCCCAACTACAACTACCCAGCTATATAAGGGTTGAATTGGTATTATAATCTTCCATACCACATAAATACATACAAGACCACGCAAGGTCTCAAAATAGAACTTATACAAAAGTATCATATTCTTCATATGCATATCTGAACAAGTCAACCTCACAAGAAAGCATTCAAGGGACAAACTCAAGCAGTATTTCTTCTTCTTCAACAACTAGCTGGGGCCCAACCTTAGCTTCTCCTGAAACATGTTAAACGAGAAGTGAGTAACAATGCTGCCCAGCGAGGGAGGTGATGCAACATACCGGGGCATGCAATATGATATGCAAACACAAGAAGTCATATATATATAACATAAAACAACAATATTAAATAGCAAGTGATTAACCACATTAAAAAGGATACGGTTCCACTTCAAGTCTTCAATCTCGAACCATGAGCCTCGAACTTCACGCAAGTGCCGGCAAACCCTTACTCCAACAAGTTGGGATACTCCGGATGTATCCCGATCCTACGACCCTTTCTCTTGAGGTAGGTCCACGCCCAACAAGTGAACTATGCCTCTGGGGTAGTAGAGTATGCCCCAGCGAGAAAGGAATAGGCACCATGGTAGTCAAGGGAGCACGGCAAGCCCGATGCCACCTATGTTTCTCGATGCTACCATGCCCGAAAAGGTTGCGCAACCCCCAGACAAGATCACGAGAATCAAGAATATCAAAGATCACATAAGAGGGATGACAAAGTAGACCGCCCTTGCAATTAAACACAAATAACACGAGAAAACACAAGATAGCGAGTAAATAGTACATATAAACTATTTCAATTGCTAATCATACAATCTATAAACAATAAGATAAGTTAAGATGTACAAAAAAAAAATGAAGACTCCCTCACCTCCAGAAGCCACGAACTCTCCCAATCTTTTCCCCCGTGCTCAAAATTAATAACTCACACAGGATTCGTAATTTAGTTCAACATAACACAACTATACACTTTATAACAAATAACAACATAACATTTGATAATCATGCAAAGTCACATACAAGCAACCCGATAATCAATAGAACAACATGAAAAGTAGCATTCCAAGATATTTTAAACATTAGGCTTAATTTTGACACTTATTCCCTTTTTTCCTTTGGCACAATTCAAAGCATATCCAGCATATAACTTTAATCCATTTAAACTCGATATGCAAATAACTAACTAGTTTTACACATAGACTTACAGGCAAGCTTGAAAATATTCATTAACATCATGAGGGGCAACTAGACTTGATTCAATGTTCATTAACATGCAAAATACTTCAATTACTTTAACTACAACAAACATTAACTTTTATCTACTTAAGCTAACTCCACAATTTATTACAATCCTATTCGATTATGGCACAACACTTACTACAACATTTAGAGTTTAATCTAATTCAATGAATCAACTCAATTAACCACGGAGATGCTCACATACCAATTCAAACAAGGTTCTTATAAGGCTAACACTATAAGCTCGTGGTAATTAAATCTCACAAATACTAATCAACTCATTTATTTAACACATAATATAACTCAATAGACACCTCATAACCATCAATTAGTTCAAATGACCTCATACTCCGAACAAATCAAGGTAGAACTTCACAAAAGCATATACTTTTTCCATTCCTCAAACAGAACCCTAAATTAATCAGTTCGGTTACCCATGCTAATTATCTTCAAAGTTTCTGATTTTTATATATAAATGTAGCTCTTCAAGTTTAGATAACTTTAGCCTCAAACGGATCTTAATTCGGAGCTATATTTCTCAAGTTATAGCTATTTTTGTGTAACTGCACATTATTGTCCAGTTCTAGCGAGATTCAGGCTACAATTCAGAAATTATATGATCAGAGGGCTAAAACGTTAGAATTAGCCTTAGCCCTAGAAATCAACAGTTGCTCTAAACTGCCTAATCTAGCATCTAGATAAATTTTGTTAAGTTTCAAGCATGTTTAATAGGTCAAAAGAGCTTCGAAAGAGAGGGGCAGTGGGCTGACCGAATATGCACTTCTTGTTCTACTTGATGTTTTCATGCACTAAACTAACTACAAGCAATATACTAGTATGCAACGCATTTCTATTCCTCTCTTAAAACTTTCAGCAAACATGTAGCCTACACACAATTGAACAAATTACCTAGCATCCACTACAACATAATACATTAAGTAATTCCACATGATAGCCAAACACGCAAGTAAAGTAATCCATTGAACAATTTAAGGCAAGTCATTCACATAGCACCTAAACTACTTATATAACTCAAGAAACCACATAAACACCCCTTATACACAATAACACTACTCGTGCCCTTAGGTTCACCATACACAGACACACCACATTCACTTTATTTGGAGCAACTAATAAGTGATCCTAGTCTCTACAACATATATAACTCAATAACCAAGCTAAAACTAAGCATTAAGGCTCTAACTTCATTTTTTTCTCCTTTTTAATTCAATAAGGCAATACTTGTAATGAACCAAGTTATCCAATCACGTAGACATATTCTATACCCATATTTGAGAGTAAAATAAGCATAGATAAGCATATATAGTATATTATTTAACCTCAAGAAGCCAAAGAGCACAAAACAAATAAGTTTAACAGTTTCAACGTCTCAGCAGAACCTCGACTTTGGCTACACAATTACCTAAGAAAACGACCTCCTATAAAACTGGTTTTTATGTGTATGGAAATCTCTTCGAAAGTAGATAACTCTAGAATCAAACAGAACTCGATTCTGAGTTAAATTCATCAAGATATGACTAAAACAACTCAAGTGCACAAAGTGGTCCAGATTGGTCACGAATTCTGTCAGGTTTCGGTTTTTATTTTCTTAGAGGCACTAGATTGAAGATTTGGCCAACTTTCCCTAAATAGAACTTGTTCTAAACTAGATTATCTAGGTCCTGTAAAATTTTCATAATTTTCCAAGTTATCTAACTAGGTCAAAAACTCCACGAAATTCAGGCAAGTAAAACTGTCCAGTTCCAGTCAACTACAAAACTTCACTGATTTCAGCAATTAAGAGCAAACAAACGATTTTTCTTCACAATTCTTCCAACATGAAAGTTGTACCTCTACAAGTCTATATTAATATGTGATTTTTCAGATTTTTCCCAAAATAATTAATTGCTCAAACAATACATAAAGTACAACAGCTACAACAAAATCCTGCAAACATATACATGTATAAACTTGTCTAATACAACAATTTCTTACTCAAAAACACATATATATGCAATGTAAGTTCTGAAATAAGTTTTTAAAAGATTTCCCCTTACCTTACACATGCTAGGAACGTGAGCTAAGGCACGAAAATGCGAGAAAATTGGCTCGGGGTTGTTTATTTCTTCTTTTTCTCCTCTTTCTTCTTTTGATCGATTGGTGTGTGTTGTGTGTGGTCTGATGTGTGTGTGTGTTGCAGTATTTTTGTGTGTGTGTGGAGTATGTTGTGTGTGTTTTATGTTAGATAAAAATATCTAGGTGGCTCCAAAGACCAAATTGCCCCCTTAACTAAGTGTATATTTCTAGTTTGCCACCTTATAGTATTTTGACTAATCTAGTTAGCTAGTCTAGTGTAGTGTAATTATTTTATTGCCTACGATATGCCTACAATACTTAGAATATAAAAAAATGCACGTGAATGTACACTAAATAAAACGAATGCACATTTTCCAAGAAATATAAAAAGTAATACTAATAATTATATGCAAACAATTAAGGTAACATGTAAATGTACACAAATGATTAAAATAAGCATATCAATATATGCAAGTAAATAAAATAACTATATGCTCAGGGTCGGGGTATCACAGTTACATCACCTATTGATCACCTAATTCTATTAATATACATTATACAAACTTTATTACTGATAATTAAGATTACAATCATAATCCATCAAATTACATAATCGTTATCACCGGATACATATATACAAGATCTAGGTTCTTTAATTTACATTAGGCATCTCATGTACTTATATAACATTCAATCAAGAAGTCTTTCACGTATTCAATCCTTTCCTTCAACTTGCAAAGTTACTCAACCAGTCTTACCTGTAATTATCATAAAAGAGGGGTGAGTTATATTCTCGCATATAGCTCAGTGAGGGTGGAATAGGAAAATTTTCGTAAACCATTTACATTTCAAAATCATTTGGAAAACCATGTCGTGCACACAAGTTTATAGCAAACAAGAGCTTCATGTAATAACAAGCGTTTGAATAACATGTGGAAGCTAACCATACGGAATGCGATATCACACATAAAGAATAACAAGATTAACATGGATGACAGGGATACAAGAACGAATTAAACAACGTACTAATCAAGCATCTCTACTCTCCGAGAACCTCAAGGGACGAAGCGAGAGTAGGAATCACATAATAAAAGGATACAATATCTCGAACTTGTTAGAGATGGCTGGTCTCGAGTCTTCAATCAATATCTTCCCCTTTCGCCAACAGTAGGTGTTATTCGGATATACACCGCGGTCCATGCTAGTCGATACTGACTGGCAGCCCAATGCTGCCCAAAGATAACGAACTTTACCATGCCCATGAAGTTTGGAACCATCTCGCTCATCATTGATAACAATAGGAACACATGTGAAGGGCAACAAAGTAAGTTGGCTCCATTCATATAAACATATACAAACATTTCAAACATTTGATCATATAGAACATCGTGCAATCATGTGCATATACATAACCTTGAACATATTCCAATGTATAAACATGTAAACAATTATAATATGTTGCATCTAAAATTCATAAAACATAATATGGAGGATAACAAGGGAAGGTGCTTCTTTTGCTAAGCCTCTTAACTCTAAACATTAGCCTTTTCACCTGTGCCCTAATTTGACTTCTACAGCTCCCGAAATCAATAAAACAAGTTCGATGCACGAAGTTGTCAATTGGACATCCGAGCGATACAGCTTCTATCTGGTTGACCGGATAGAAGGCACAACGCCCGACAATGAGCATTGATCCGGGCGATACATGCTCTATCTGGTCGACCGAATGAAGTAGGTAACGACTGGATGGCTCAACGGAAAAATTTGGGATTTTTGCCTAATATCTAATTTGTGTCTCACTTTTCCCACCTTTTCCAACACATGAATATACACCACTACACCACCTTATTAACACCTCAATTATAACATTTGAGCACAATGATTCATATACAAGCTTTACAACAACAACATCCTTAATAAACTCAATATACCTCCAATAAGTTCAAATGCATAATATAACCTCATGTAATCATCTAATCAAGCTCAATATACAAGTATAACTATAAACCATGCTCAATGTAACTTTGAAAAGCATTTGAGAAAACAACTCTCACCTCAAATAGAGCTACAAATGCAAAATAAAGCTTATAGATGGTGGAAAATAGCTTGAAAGTGCCTAGAAATAGCTTGAACTTCTTTCTTCTTCTTCTTCTTCTTCTTTATCTCTTCTTCTTCAAATCGTGTGTGTTAGTATGTGCAGAATTTTTGTGTGTATATATGGCATAATGTGTGTGTCACTTCTCCATCTTCTTAATTACTATAATAGCCTCTGATATCGTACTAATCGGCAAGAAAATAGATATATTTAAACTTATAATAACCTTGAACATCTGGGATCGTGATGCAACGGGCTTAAGAAGATCGCTCCTCTTAGGTCCGCTAAGGCACAAGTTACCAACCCGAGCTCTAATGTCCATAAAACTATACAACCAAGAAGCTAATATTACCATTATAATACCTATTTTTAAGCTAATTCTAGTAAAGCACATTATACAAACTTCATCACTAATAATTAAGTTCATAACCACCGGAATTACACTTACAAGTCCTAGGTTCAATTGTTCATTCATAGTTCTAACCCAAACCAACCCCTAGGTTACAAAAGAATAAAAGAACAAATTAAATACAGTCTTAGAATCCTAAAGGTTAATATATCACATCACGTTGTTTAACTTACAACATAATCTCCTATTACAAAAGTTATAACTACAACAACATGCAGGTAGATCGCAAAAGCATAAGCACGTCCTGACAGTTAGAGAATCTCCTGTATCAACTTGTGAAGTTGGCTTGAATCCAAATTCACCTGTAATTGTTATAAAGAGAGAGTGAGCTACACCTAGCTCAGTGAGGGATATGGAAAAATGGGGTTTTCGCAAACATTTTACCCTTTAGGAAGCATTTTTGAAAAGTCATGTCATGCACATCAAACAGTTGATAAGAAACAAGGTAAAAACCTGATAAAGAATTAGTTTGAGCATGTATAAACAAGTACTACTAGTAGAGAACGTGCATCCCAAACATTTAATGAAGAGGTAACCAAGCATGTTAATAACAAAATTAAGCATGTGAACAAGTAATCAACTCTTCTCCCTGAATGAGAGTGGTTGAACATATAATAAGAGGATACGAGCAACGCTTTCCTCTGAGGACCTCAAGGGACCAAGCGAGAATAGTTGTAATTGCTGGAGGTGCGGGCAACACTTTCCTCCGAGGGCCTCAAGGGACCAAGCGGGAATGGTTGCAAATGTTAGAGATAGCCAGTCTAGCTGCTTCATCAATATCATAACCCCATACGCCAAATTACGAGGATGAAATCCGGATATACACCCTAATGCCACGGTAGCCTATCTGTCCTAGCAAGCCCAATGCCGCCCAGGCGGTACTAGAACTTCTACCATGGGGTCCATTATATTGCTTAATTATATAATTTATATAACTTCCATCTTTCCAAGGAGAATTCACCAAGCGAGAGTAAATTTCAAATGTAGAAACAAGTTCAGAAGCAACAAAGTAAGTTGCCACTGGTTAGTGATAACAATTTAAACACATATCAATATAAGCATAATCCAATTAGAGTTCATGATCATCACCATGAGCTTCATATGTACATATAAACAAGATTAATCAATATATCTATATCCTAAAATTATATGGGCTTTAAAACCATTAAATGAAAATTCCCTCACCTTAGCTTTTGAATTTGAATGGAAGAACAATTGATAGAAAGCTTGTATGAGCAAGAGAATAGCTTGAGGATGACACAAAAATGGCTAAACTTTATTCTTCTTCCCTCTTCCTCTTCTTCTTTCTTCTTTCTTCTTTCTTCTTTCTTCTTTCTCTTTTCTCTCTTCTTTCTCCTTTCCCTTTCGTCTGATCGTGTGTTGGTGTGTGTTTCCTGATGGGTGTATGTGTGGGTAGTGTTTTTGTGTGTGTTAAGTGGTGTTTGTGTGTGTTTTGGTTGGTGGAAAATATCTTATAAGCCCAAATACCCAAATTGCCCTCTAACTAATGAATTACTTCAAGTTTGCCATTCTAGTTTTGTTTCATCTATTTAGTTAGCTAGTGTAATGTAGTGTAAATTACTTAATTCCTACGATATCTAAGACACACAAATTGCGCATTGAATAATACAAATACACGTAAAATGATGCAAACATACGTTAAATGATATAAATGCATTTCTAATGTTGTGAATGCCTAGTATTATCATGTAGTTCTAATTTTAATTATTTTGGTTAGTTAATCTAATTTAGTAAAATTTAATTATCATCTACATCATCAAAGGTTCTCGTATGCATGCTATTGCATTCATATACACGTTAAACGAGATAGATGCACGTAAACCGAAGTAAATGTGCATTAATTGATATAAATGCATGTTAAATGATGCAAAAATATATGAAATGTTATAAAATGCACATGAGCCTCGTGCGGGGTTTCACAGTGTGTGTATTAGTTGGTAGGATATTTTAGAAGGCCCCAAATGACCAACTTGCCCTCATAACTAAATGAAATCTACTAGTTTGCCATTATGTCCATTCCTAACTAATTTGGTTAGCTAGTATAATGCGATATAATTTAATTATTATCTATGTTATCAAAAGTACTCAAAAGCTCGTATGTAGATGCAAATGCATGTAAAATAATGTAATTGCACATAAAATCATTCAAATGTACGTAAATTGATATAAACACGTATTAGATGATCTGATATGCATATGGAGTTTTGTGCGGGGCTTCATAAAAAATCTATAATGTGAGGTGTCAGTGTTGTATTGATCCAAGTTTTCCAAGATAATGGGTTTAACTTAAACAATCTTGAAGACCAAAAATCTATAATATGAGGTCGAAAGGATTAGAAGCAAGAATAATTGGAATTTGTATGAGATACATTGAATAAGAGGCTATTCACCTATTTATTTTAACTTCACAAAAAATCTAAAATGTGAGGTGGGTTAAAGTAAATGGGCCCCCACTTCCACTAGGAAAAAAACCTTATTGTTTTTTCGTTTTCCACCAGGGAAGTGTGGGATTCGAAAAATTTAGTGGGAGTTACTATTTGATTTAAAGACCCAAATCAAATGGTTAATAATATAATTATCTAACATCCTTAGAAATTACTGTCTATATATAATATCGGATGCAAACCCAACTTTCTATTTTTGACTAGACCAAACTTCGATGACTAACTCAATGTTATGGGAATTATTCTCAAATCTGAGAAAGTCACTAGATACCAAAATAAGTTGTCAAAGAGATGCAAGAGAACATAGATAATGTATCCATCATTAATTATTTACAAGAGTTGTGAAGTAAGAAAGATAGGACAACTAAGTATGAGATATCTAGTGGTAGATATGAGATATCTAGAAAAATTGTTATAAAGAATAACTACAGGAATTGATTTGAGAGCATGTGTTATCAGGATGAATATCTTGAGTCCATGAGTTTATTCATAGTTTATCATATCCTCAAAGTCAATTATTAGTTCTCTCTTGTTGTTCATAATGGATTTTTCCGTATGAATACATTTGACACAACCTTTGGACATGAGATTCATGTATCAAGGATAGATCTGGAAAGGTAGAAATTATTTGGTAAAAGGAAATTATTTCTACTACAAGAAAGGAGAATTACTAAGAGAGGAAAATCCAAAGGACTTCAAAGAGTTTGAAGAAAAATGGATGTCCTATATAAATATATCTTGTCTTCTCGTTTACCCATCTGAGTGTTCATTAATTTTGGAATAATTATTGTTCATGTGTTTCATTTATTTGGGAAATAAATGAGTTGACACTAGTAGATTAATGAATAAAGTCTTATATAGATAATGACATAATAAACGAGTAATATGAGATATTTAGAGATCTAATAACTATAGATTATCGTGGCACTTACGATTAGGTCATAGAGGAGAAACAAGAATCACTCAATTGGTGAAAGAAGGACTGGTAAGCCCTTGAGGCCCCGAGATATTCCCAACATGTGAATCTTGTGTTCTTAAAAATGATCAAGTCTCCCTTTGTGGGACAAAGTCAAGGCATCACAAATATTTAGGGTTAATACATAAGGATGTATATAGGCCATTTGGTGAAACAGCCCAATAAGGATTTAGCTACCTTATATATATTTATGATTGTCATAAGTATGGATTTGAATCGTTTGAATTGTTCAAAGAATTCAAAACTAAAGTGGTAAATCAAACTAGAAATGAGAAATAAGTCTCAATGATGAGATCATGAAGAATTCTTAGCCTCATTTTCTAATAGTATCTCAAAGAAAATAACATAGTTATTTCATTAACTCCTTCTGGTACTCCGATGCTTGATGAAGCAATAGAGAGAATAAGTTGGACCTCGTTGGACATGGTCTAGTAAATGATAAACTATATTGATTTATAATTTAGCCTGTGAGGCTATATTCTCCTTATAGCAGTCTATCTCTTGGATAAGCTCACTTCCAAATTAATCTTAAGTACTTCATATAGTATATGAGATAATAGGATACCTAGTATTAAGGTGTTAAGAATGAGGGTTATCCTGCTTTCAGTCAAAGGCTTAAGATTGATAAATTGAAAATGAAATTGGACAAGGTTAATTGTTTTTCCTAAAGATTCGTTGGGATATAACTTTTATTCCCTTGCTTACTAAAGAGTTTGTTAGCAAGTACAATTTCTTCTTTGAACAATAGTTCATCTAAAGAAGACAATGTGGGAAAAAAGTAAGACTCAGTAGGAGTCACTAAACAATCAGTTGACCTGAGTCAAATCTAGGATTTGATTCTAGAAAACCCAATCCAAGAGCAATTGATTATTTCACAGTTTTTCCAGATTAATAAGAAGACAATAATCATGTTGATGATTTTTGTCAGTTATGAAAAGCTATGTTTGACATAAGCTTAAAAGGCTTGAGGCCATAAAATCTTAAATGGATAAAAGTGGAGACCTTTAAGACAAATGGTGAAAGATAATTATCATAGGCAAGGAGTTGACTATGAGGAAATTTTTCACCAATTGTTGAAATTTATTATGATTTATTGGCCATAGTTACACACTACTGTTATGAGATATGGTAGATGTATGTCAAAACAACGTTTCATAATGACTTCATTAATGAAGACATTAACATGGGATAGCCAATATGTTTGGAGTTTAGTGATAAGTCACAAAGAGTGCAGGCTAAAGGGATTCATTTATGAACTTAACCAAGCCTAAAAGAATCTAGAACATTCGATTAGATCGTTTGACTTCATTAAGAATGAAGATAAATTTTGACTACACAAGTAGGTCTAGCTATTCAAATAATTTTCTCCAATTAAATTTTGGGATAATCCCTCTAAATCCTTAGAAGATGATCTATGGCGATAGATCAAAAGGATTAATTAATTTTTCTAAAAAGGTTTTAAATATGTTTAACATATACATAGATTTTTAAAGAGAATTATTTTCTTTTAAGACATGACTTTATCTCTCTAGGGCTATGAGTCCTAAAGACTGCTAAAGAGAGAGAGACTGGACACATAAGGTTCAAAGCTCTTAAGAATCTTATATACGTCATGTTATGTACAAATACATGATATCATATATGCTATAAATATTATGAGCAGATATCTGTCTGATCCAGGTTAAGAACGCTGGAAAGCAATCAAGAACATTCTTAAGTACTTGAGAAGCACTGAAAATGTTCTTGGTATATCGAGAAAGGTAAAACTTAAAGTTTTATAGTTTCAAGCTGAGAGTCTGAAATGGATTATTAGAAATCCATATCTGGGTTTATACTCACCTATAACGGAAGAGCAATTTTTGAAAAGGTTCCAAATATTAATACAATTGTAAATTCCAAAGGTTGAGTGTATCGTTACATCATATATAACAAGAGGAAACAGTTTGGATCTAGTAGTTCGTAACTGAACTCAGGATGATTCTTTCCATTAAGTCAACGAGTAGTGCTGTGACAACAATGGAGTTGTAGCACAAGCTAAGGAACCTAGGTCTCACTAGAGATCCAAGAGCATTAAAAAGGCATTACAACACTGATCGGGGATTGTGGGAGGAATGATATTATGTAGTGAATAACGTCAACAGTTGACGGTGCTAGTCCACTGACTAAGGCAATGATTCAGTAGTCATTAGATTTTCATCTTGAGAAGATAGGTATAAGATACCGGGGTAATTGTCTTTAGTATAAGTGAGGGATTGTTGGATTATATGTCTTAAAAGCCAATTTTAGGACATTATAATTATATATTTATTTAATGTGGGCAGTTTATTTAAATATAATTAATGCAATCAATTATTTAAATAAGAGTCCTTAGAATAATATTTATAGATTTTATCCTTAACAGTAAGGATATGAGTGACAGAATCTATATTCATAAATATATTCTAAAATAGTCCTCGATCGTAGGATAAATTAATTGGGCGTTGATTTATCCAGAAAGATCATATTACAGTCTACCATCCAAATAATATGAGATATTAATTAGGCGATTAGTCTCATATCGTAAGGGTAAATGTATAAGTGCTTGCTGAGAACAAGTGATTGGATTTGACCGATAGTACAACGAATTACATGAAATGGTCAATAATTCGTTGTACAGTGTAATGATGCAATTAGTCCTTAGACTTGAGGCACCACGGTTATCTTGTGTTAGGGATACCGTAATTTGCTAGTGCAATCAAGCTAGTCCTAATCAAGGATTAGATAATATACTCAGTGGTTACGATCTATTCCGGTATGGAGATAGGTGAGTGTAGATATGGAATCTGTCAATTAGGAATCCTATGCGATTTATTAATCGAGTAACTGGAAATCCTTGGCCAAGGTAGAATAATGGAAGTCATTCCACAAATTATTCATAAGTTATTGATTAAATAGATTTGGACATATGATTAAATAATAGAGTTTGACGACCCTATCCATGATTCTGGCTCAATCGGGATAATTCAAACAAAAGGAATTAGTTGCATGATATTACTAAGGGTTTGTAGAATTTACACTCCATCATTAGTTGAGTAGTTGTGATATAATGCTTGGTATCACTCACGACTTGCGAGAAATAAATTCGAAGAGTTCTAATTAAATATTAATTGGATTAATATGATTTCGCTACCAATTAATTATAAACCCGAGAGGTCACACACAAAGAGATGCATAATTAATCAGCGAGGAAAAATGTTAGAAGAATCTAATATTTAATTGGACTTAAGACTGATTAGATTGAAATATTACTCCAATCGTTTAATCAGTCCAAGTCTAGTAGTTAGGACTGACCCAAAAGCTAGTCCTAAAATGTTCAGTGTTTCCTATAAATAAGAAATTATGACCGACAGAATAGTGAACAAAATTTGTGTCTTTCATAGCAAATATTTTTCTCTCTAAAACTCATAGTGGGGGTTTTGCTGATTGATGGATCAGATCTCGTGTGGATACTTTTGGAGGCTTCACAATTGGAGAGTTTTGGATCGTTCTAATCCTACATCGGATCTCGCATCATAAAGGTAATCCTAAATATATTATGCGTAATTAATGTCGATTATTATACATGTATGTAATCTACTAGCCATAAACATGATGTATATGTATATTATTTCCTCTACGTTTATTCTTATTATAAAATTTTAAAATAACATGCACAATTCCCAACATAACGTCCTGAGAAATTTGAGTCCAATCTTAAGGGTATTGATTTAATCCTTCACCGAAGCAGAGCATCTCCTCTGTTCCTCCAGATAGTCCAGGCGTACCGAGGAATCTCTAATGATAATCTTCTCCATCCTCTCTTTGATTCGAATTTCTTTGATCAAGTGAAAAGTATTTGAAGCTTTGCACGTAAAAGAAAACTGCTGTAGTGCGTATTACTTCAACAGCTAAATGTGTTTGCAATAGTGATCAAAGTCTTCTCAATTTTCCCTATTTCCAGTAATAAAATGAACAGAATAGAGAGACAATGATAGCTAAAGTCAACACAAAAAATTTGATTGATTTTTAAGCCATCACATGTCGTAACAATCATTCAATGTTTTCTTCTGTTAAGCTAGTGAAGATAGTAGATTACAATAAGAGCAAATTCCATTTTTGTATTGAATAATAGAATTGTCTCATATAAATTAATTAAGATTTTTAATATCAATATATAAAATTTTGTGCCACTTCACATATCCATCGATTTAGGATGAAATAGCAAGTTAATTAACATGGTATTAGAATTCAGTTATGGTTCTATATTTTATGTTATCTATTTACATACGGCTTATTCATATTTCAGGCATTGACTTTAGTATGTCATTGTTGTCCATTCATGTGTAATTCATTTGTATTTCATGTGTTGACTTTGTTCTCAAATTCGCAATTTTTGTACCACGTTATTCACTAATTACTTTATTCGATCACGTCAATCAATTAATCACGAGTTAAATTAACATTTTTCTTGTGAGTTCTTACTTAAAACACAAACTCCTCTACAAAATTTTTATTTTATCTAAATTCCTCTATAACATTAAACTCTGTCAAACGAAAATTTTGAGGTTGAAAACTATACAAACTTAAGTTGTATGATTCAAGGCGTGATACAGTGATAGCTAAAGTCAACGCACAATTTAATTGATTATTCAGTCACATGTTACTCCAACGATTCAGTGATTTAAACTAAGACATAAATATGAGTAAGATGCACTGTGTGTTTTATTGAAGTTATCACTCCTTCAAATTCGTCCAACTAAATTTAGAAATGTGATCACCGCAAGCTTAGGAAACTAGGTTGCCTTAAAGCTGCAAGGCTCTAAATCTATAATTTATGATAGTATAACTTCAAAATAACTATAGTAACAAGGCTTAGAGCATCTATAGATTTTAGCAAATGAATATAACCTTACATTCAAATCAATACCCTGGAGACAATACAATTTAATTTACATAATTCTAAAGAAACTAAGGGCAACTATAGCAATTGAGAGCTAAAAAACCGAAGAGCTAATCACCATAAAATAAATCCCAAACTTCCACACATCATGGAGGTCAACCAAGCTACGATCCTAGATTTCTTAATTCTATTGAACATGGTCTAAACCTTGTCATCTGCAAAACATTAATTAAAAGATGAGTACAAAAGACCCAGTAAGTGAAATCTCCCTTAAAAATAGCACAGGACCACTATTTGGAATAAGATTAGATTGAAAAAATAAATGTATATATTTCTACCATTTACATATGCATAGTATGGATATTAAAATATGTCCGGATGAACAAGTAAAGGGTGAATAAAACCTTTTAACACTTTGTTCCATTTTCACATGCCCACAATAATTGCTTAGGAATACATTTGAGAGAGGCGTAAAAACTAAAATAAAGTCGGTGCAACAAAAAAATTGATAATAAAGACTTTTAAATTTGAAGACCGAGTTAGATGCTTCAAAAATAATGTAGGCTAGATTTATGAAAACTAAATGGAACACATATATAAAGTAATTGGTTGTTGAAAACATTTACTACTCAAATCATTTTTAGTTTCATATGTCCAAAATTATACTCCTTTTGAGGAATTTAAAACACACTTGATCACTTGATGACTGTGACTACTTTTAACCCTAGTAGCTCAGGTCCATAGGTTGGTGATTTATTTTGTCCACTCACCACAGGTGAAGAAAGGTTCACAGGTTGGTAATTTATTTTGCCCACTCACCACAGGTGATAAAAGGGATCCCGAATGATAGTGCACTATCCCATACTTTTCTTATTATAACTTGACCAACGTATAACCCCAAATTGGTTGGGTTCACATAATCTAAACCGATGTATCCAATCGATTAGGTCCACATAACACACTCTCTTATGAATATTAAATCCCTTTTGAAACACCTTTACTTGAAAGCACTTTAGATCATGGTGATCAATCTGAATATTTATTTATTTATTTATTTCCTAATCACAGTGATTTGTGCAAAATCCTAAAACTTATTTCTATGTATGCTCCAATTGATAAAGTTTAACCCAGTGAGATAATTGTATGGTTGTGAAATCATACGAATGAGCTTAAATTGCTTTTAGGAAAAGGAGACCGTGAATGCTTACACACTGATGGAATCAATATAATCGTTCATTTAGTTTATGATGGCCTCTTGGGAAAATCCAAGACAAAATAATATTTATATATTAATGTAAAGTTAATGATATGGATTAAAAATAATTCCAGTAGCTTTATTGTCATGCAAAGAAAAAATAATTCCAGTAGCTTTATTGTAACGACTTGCCAGCAACTCTAAGGGCCTTTGTTAACACGCTAGTTTCAGTAATAATTTGTTCTTTTCCAATCATAGCGCCATGCATTTATCAAAATCTTCATATTATCAAGATTGCAAGATTTAGAAGCCATTCACAAAGGATTTTGTAACACTTAATACTTGATGCAAAATGGAATAAAATCTTGCTTCGCGGAAATCAAATCAACCATACATGCAGAGAACAAAACTTCAACATACATACTTAAGAATATTACGATAATTAGTTGAAAACAACATATAATTTTGAAGATAGGGAGAAAATCCACTTACCGCAATAAAGAATAATTTCCTAGTCGTAGGATTCTTAGTAAATTGCATTCCAAGCCTTATCATGCAACCCCTAATGCTGCTACTTTGGTTTTCTATGAAGTGTTGCCGAGGAAGAGAATATCCATGGATGTACCTTCCCCTCTAAACAAATTTCTAGCCTATAAAATTGTTGTCACTCAAATATTAAAAAAAAAACCTCCCATACTTAGTTTGATGTAATCCCATTAATTTTGCAACTGTTTCCTTTCTTTAAAATTTTGTTTCATAATTGGCCTTTCATAGTCAAACTCGGGGAACGTGTCTCGGTACAAAGATTTTGAATTAAGGGTCGTTACAGAAGTTGCACATAAAATCTCATATTTTAAAAAATGGCGTAAAACGCCCTGTAATAATTTGAATGTTGCAAAACACAATTCCTGGGAGGAGATCAGGACTAAATATCCCAAGGTACAATGGTTTAAACTCTTATGGAAAAAGGATTTCATTCCAAAATATAGCTTCTGTAGCTGGCTGGCTATTCTGGATAGGCTTTCAACCAAGCAAAAAATGGTGTCATAGGGTATCAATGTGAATAGCCAATGTATTCTTTGTAACATGATGGTAGAAATGCGAGACCATTTGTTTTTTGAGTGTACTGTTAGTAGAAGGATTTGGAGAGATTGCCTTAGAAAGATCCATATGAGAGTCTGGAGTAGTCAATGGGATCAAGTTTTGAGAGGCTGCTGCTTAAATGGAAATGGGACTTCGATCCAAGACTCTATGCTCAAACTTCTTTTCAATTCTTGTATCTACCTCATTTGGGTTGAATGCAAAGCACACATTTTTACCAATGAGTTCTTAAATGATGAACAAATTCTTATGAAAATCCAAGAGGCGGTTCGCTTCAAACTGTTAGCGGGGAGAAAATTCAGAAACAATTCGATCAATAGAGAACTTTGTATTGAGTGGAATCTCTCAGAGATCCTCTCTTAGTTTCAAGGACTTTTGCTTTTGTTTGACACAGATGTACTAGCTTTGCCAATGTTGTTTTTTGGATAGTGGAATAAACTGACTCTTGCTGATTGAGCAAAAAAAAAAATTAATGCGATTTTGTTCCGTATTATGCCTTAAAATGCATTGAAAAAGACTATAATACCCTTTTGACATCATATAACCTTCATATCTGATACAAAAAACGGGCATATTGCTCCCTCTTATTTAAAAAATGGTGCAAATTGCCCCCCAGTCTACATAATTTCAGAGAGAAAATTAGAATTACACAAAACCCATATGCAAAAAAATAAAAAACAAACATACGCATAAGCAAAAAATCCATATAGAGAAAGACTCAAACAATTATACAAAACCCATATGCAAACAAACCGGACAATAAAACCGTTGAAAGTTGAAAGTTTTTTACAAAAATATTGTGCAAAAACAACTTAAGAGACCTAAACTTGAAACAAGTTTTTTTTTTTTGAAAAAAAAGAGAAACCCAGCTGGCCCAACCATCAATTTGTAAAACCTTAAGTGCAGAGCCTCAACCGAAAGGATACACCAGACAAGTCAAGAACGGAATCTTGAAGGCAGGGTAGGGATTCGAACCTATGACAAACCAAATGACTTTCCTACACCTTAATTACTCGAGTCATGCCCTGGGGCAACTTGAAACAAGTTTTTTCTTGCTGGATGAAACAATGTACTTTCTCTCTCAAGAGTTTTCTTTCTCTCTCTAAAAGAAAATAAAAAAGATTTTTAGAAATAGTGAAAGTGGTAAAATTAAGGTTCTTATTTATTTTTAAATAAGACTATTTTCATCTTTTGCAGACTAAAGTTAACGAAGATTAATGGAAGTTAAAATAGGGGAGAGTATGCAACATTTGAAATATCGCAGAGGTTTTACATGACTTTTAAAAAAATTGAGTTTTATGTGCAAATTCAATAAAATATAAGAGGGTGTTGTGCATTTTACTCTAAACACATTGTTGTTTATGTCGAGATAATGACAAGTAAAGTCTTTCTTCAGAAAAGCATTTGTAGAAAGATTTTATTCGATCTATACTTATCATATAACAAATGTGAATATATTTTGTAGGAAGAATGTGAAGAACTATAAATTTTTGGGACCGTTGCTTTCTAGTTGGTTTATATGTGTACTGAAATGTAGACGATCTAATGTTGTTTTATACATATACGTATTTCGTTATTGTTATTGAAAAGGGTAAATTTCAAACTTAGTCCCTATTATTTACATGCTTTCTCAATATAGTCCTTAATATTTTAATGGTCTCTAATGTTTATAAAAGTTATTCAAAATGGTCCCTATTGTTCAAACTTAGCTAATTTAGTCATTATTATTTTCCAAAAAATTTAATTTAGTCCCTATTATTTCCTAAAAAATTCTATTTAGTCCCTGCACATGATATCTATTTTAGGACTAAATTATATTTTATGAAAAATAATAGGGACTAAATTGACTAGTTTTGAACAATATGAACCAATTTATATCACTTTGTAAACATGAGAGACTAATATAACTTTTTTAAAAATATTAAGGATCAACTTAAAAAAAAGTGTAAACAATAGGAAATAAGTGTGAAATTTACCCTTATTGAAAACTATACAAACTTAAGTTGTTAAATTTAGACTTGTAGTGAATAGATTATTAATCTATTAAGAGATCTTTAGGTTGAGATTCGAAGCCGGGCACAACGACAGCTAAAGTTACCACATAATTTTGATTTATTATTAAGACACCACATGTAGCTACACTGACTCTATGATCTTTTCTGTTAATATAATAGAGTTATTTGTTTTGGGTCAAAATATAGATTGTAGGTTAAAATAAAATGTACAAACATTGTTGTTCATATCAGGACAACGACAACGAAGAGATTGTTTGGAATAAATGAATTTCACGAAATTTATAATTTCACAAAATTTTGTGGAATTCGTTTGCAAATCCGAGTTTTTTTTATTTGGTTACACATTTTAAAAAAGTTACAAATCCAAGATTTGTAATTTTTGGATTTGCACAAGTCTTACTCAAATCCGAGGCCAAGAGGTGGAATTTACAAATCCACATTTTCTAATTATGTTGTTAATTTTTTGATGACAAAACTACCCCCAAGTTAAAGAAAAAAATAAATGTCTTTTTCACTCTTCTTCCCTACTCTTCTGTTTTCTTCCAAATTGACAGCAAACATATAAAAAAATTAACATGTTTCATTCATTCATCTTTCTGGTATTCGTTTAATTTTTCTTGCAAATTTATTCGTGATATCTTTTCTATTATGTATTATTATTTTTGTTATTATTATAGTTCTATTATGTTGTTGCTATTGTTGTCCCTTCTTATTTTTAAGATAATAATATGTAATAATTATCATACCAACTAAAATTGGCCAAACTCTCACTTAGCAATAGTTTACTATTTCATTTGCCTTCTGTTTGTCTTCTCAAATATCTTTTCTATAATTTGTGGATTTTCTTAATTATTTACTGGTGTATATATGTTGTTTATATGAATTTTTTGCCTTGTTTACAACTAAAGGACGGGTCCATAGTTATTTTTGTAATGTTGAATTGATGTTTGAATTGGATGAATAATTTGCATTAGTTAAAGCTAAAGTTATTTTTTCATGTTAAACTTATGGTTGAACTTAAAGTTATTATGATTATTTTGTGATGTTTAAATTTTTTGAAAATATTTCTTTGTTTTTTATTTTTTCTTGTAGATTTTTATAATAGTACCAGAAATCAATAATGAATTAAGAAAATAACACTTATATAATAACCTAATTTAAATTGAATAAAAGAAGCGTATTAAAGTAAAATATAACTATTAATTTCAATTTCACTTGTGTTCTAAACACAATTTGGATTTACAAATAACATAATCGACTTAATATTATTTTTCAGTTCCAAACAAGAGAATTCATTTGTATGAATTACTTATGGAATTCATTTATAAATGAAATGAATTCCACATATGAATTGATTCCAAACACTATGTAAGTCTTTTTTTTTCCTCAAATGACAGCTAAAGTCAACCCATATATGACCTGACTAAAAAGAAGAGCTTCTTTGTTTCTTTCTTGTCTTCTTTTTGTCTACACATATACCAAGTCAGTTAAGGATGAAACTCTAGAGTAATTAGGAGCGTTCGAACTAGCAACCTTGTAGGAATGATTTCACCCTACTACCGATAGACCATGCCCTGGGGCATTTCTTGTCTTCTTTTTGTCTAAAATAAAGAGAAGAATTTCAGCAATTTAAACCAAGGAACAAGTTAAGAACGACAACCCGTGTAAAAATAATGATACATGGTAGCTATTGTTGATATATGTTAATATCCACCTCTTCATAATAAGTATCGTTAATTATATGGTAGCATAAATTAATAATTCCGACTTAAACGTCGATGAGGTCAAAAGAGATCGCGATGGCTACAAGAAAGAAGTTCGGGAATTTGAAATTACCTAAGATGACGTCAGGATGATGCAATGCTAAAGTTAGCCAATTTGACCAAAGGAAACTTCCTAGAAGTTGACTTGGATGCTAGCCACCCATGTGGTCAATTGTAGCCACCCATGTGATAAATATGGGTGGTTAATACTTTGAACATGGTTGGTAAAGCCAACCAAGATTGAAATATTTGATAGGAAAGTCTCCTGTGACGGGCTAGCTGAATTCTATAAATAGGCATGTATTAGTTCATCATTTTCATCCACAACACAACTCCAAACACAATCCTAAGTTAGTCTTTCTTTCTTGTATTCTTCTTGTAAGTCCAGAAGCCATTGAAACTCTAATCTTGAGAGCGCACGGTAGGACAATTATCTTGTAAGTGTTATATTGAATTGTTATAACGAGTAGTGTTGTCTTTCTACTTGATTGTTGTTAAGACGTTTCTGAAAAATTGGTTATATTCTTATATGGTATCAAGAGCTCAAGGGGCTCTTAACAACAATCTTGTCTAGTAAAGCTCAACATGTAACGCCCCGACCCAACCCCGCGCTAAAGGTTAAATCCGGATCCGACACACGGACAGAGTCTCCTCTGTACCGTGGACATTCTAAATACCTGTAAACTCTCAAATAAATCCTCAACAAGATAAAACAAGATTTTCATAACTAAATATTTAAAGGTTCAAGGCCATCCGAGCCTTGAAGCATCCAACAGTTCCAAAACCACACAAGCATGCAGATAACTTGATTTCAACATAATCTAATAGCCATGCCATTCTAAGATAATATTAAAACATTATTAAAAGATGAAACATCGTACATTAGGTCATTCACTCCCAAGCATGCAAAATGATTAAAAGCAGACACATAAGTTATTACAAGTCATAGTTTTCCAAATCTACACCACAACCAACTATCCTTCAACTTTGTACAACAAGCATATACATAACCCTTAGGCTACAAAATAGAACATAAGATAAACAAATGAGTCTTCCACATAGCAGCAAGAACAATAACCACCTCAAGCTATCAGGCAGAGCAACTAAGGTAAAGGATCAGTCTGAACTTCCTCCTCTTCTACTATCACCTCAACTAGTTGGGGATCACCCTCAGCACATCCTGAAACATATATCGAGGTATGAGCAACCACTGTTGCCCAATGAGGGATAAAGTCTCCCGGGGCGTGCAATGCAACAAGTAAAGCAATTGGACAATAAAGCAGTTAACCATTCAGAAATAACAAGCTCTAGTAACCACACAATAAAAGGATACATTTCACTTAACCCCAACACCAAATCTTCAATCCACGAACACGTTCCACGAACCACGATCACGATCACAATAAGTCGGCATAATCCTAAACACTCCAGTGGGTGTACTCTGGATGTACCCCGATAATCCTATGACCCAACACCCCCTGGCAATCTTCGGACCAGGCGAGTGAGGGAATAGAGCATGGAGTTTGAATATCTACTGGCAAGCCCTTTGCCGCCCAGCCGATATTCAACACATCAGCCCCTGACACTATGGTTGCGCAACCACTATACAATGCATTTTACAATGGCAAGTTAATATCAATAATGTAGGCAATAACACGTAGGAGGATCAACAAAGTAGGTTAACCTCAATGCAGTTAGAATAGAAGCAATTTATTCAACAAATAAGCAGTTTTACAAAGGAGTATATACAAGACAAGCATAGAATCATTCTAAGAGCTCTAAAACAACTTGAAGTCCCATTTAAACACTCAAGAAGTCGTGCCAAGGTCTTAGAAGCACGAGACAACCGAATTTGCACCTAAACCCCTTTGTTTTCCAAGCTATTTCTCTTCCAAAGCAAAGTTAACGATTCAATTTCAAAGGAAAACTATACCAACCTTCTAACTAACCCTCAAGGAACCCTTTCAACCCTCAAACACATTCAAAAGCCCACAATTACCTCGAAAGCCCCAAATTCCCTATTCTAGCTTTTAACTACACATGCCTCATCCGGGCTTCAAACAAGGGCTAGCAAAGCTTCTATAGCACCTAGGTAGCCTAAGAATACTAAAAGTGAAGCCCAAATCCACCCGGAATCGCATTAACCCCGAAATCCCTTTGTTAAAGTCGACTATTTCACGTTTTATGCGATTTTAGAGCAATTCAAGTATACGGGACTATTAGACTATCTTCATTAGCACCTAAAGCATCTATTAGGAGTGTTGAATCAAGCTAATACGTGCAATTACACAAAACCCTAGAAAAAAGTCACTATTCACCTCATAAATCAAACTAACGATTCTAACCGTTTAAAAAGCAAAACAATGGCTCAAATATGTTCTCTAGCACTCATATACAATGTATAATAGCATAGATAATCAATACAATAACATTTGGTCACATTTTCAACAAATCAAGAAATTAACAACTATTTTAAAATGCGAAAATAAGCCTTGAAATCCCTCACCAATGCGCGTAGGAGTACCTAGGAACCTTGCACACACCCTAAACTACTTGCTCTAGGCTTGGCTTGGCTTGAATTGGAGAGTTGAAGAGCAAAATCACTTTTTTTCCTCTCCTTGAAGCTCTCGGCCCTGCTACAATGTTTCTGCACAATTTTTTTTCTTTTGTTTTGTGTTTTTTGGAGCTTAGGTGGGTTATATAATGTGGTTAAGTTGAGGTGGGGTCAAGTGGTTGCTTAAGTGGACTTCTAAAATGCGCGTTGCTAACTTTAAAACGAGCCTAAGGTGTAAAACATAGGCTAGCTAATTAAAACACTAAGTTGGTTACGTAACACTATTCATTGAACTACGAAAATCATTTTCTAAACGAGCTCTCCTATCGCTTCTAGCTCAATTGCACATATTTTTCACTCCTCTAACAATTAATGTGATTTAATAAAAATGCTAATTCACTAATAGAATGTAGTCTGAAAATGGGATGAATAGTAGCTAAAGAAGACAGTTAATAAAACACAAAAGGAAATGCGCAAACAATGGATGCAACAGTAAATGAATGTACGGCTAAAATCTCGGGCGTCACACAACAACTATGACTACTCAAGGTACTAGTTCTTCTTCTACCAGTTCTAGTTCCGGTTTAGTACCAACAATTCGTATCCGTCCCCCTACCTTCACAGAAGGAAAGCTTGATGGCACGAATTATCTTTTGTGGAAGTTCAAAATCACTACAGTTCTGGACTCTTACGAACTCCTTGATACAGTGTTAGGCACATATGCAGAACCAGTCGCAGTCCGAGCACAAGATGACACAAAAACGGTCGCACCCCCAGATCCTCACCTTGTTAAACAGTCGAGGAGACGAAATGCTGATGCCCTTTGTCCAATTGTAACAACTGTTCAAGATTCCGTCCTTCCTCTAATTCAATACACAACCAAGGCAACTGAAGCTTGGAACATAGTGAGAAATCAGTATGAAACAAGGAACCAGACTCGCATTCAGAACTTGGAGAATCAGTTAGTTGCTGAGAGATTAAGTGAAGATGAAGCAACTAAGTCATTTCTCAGTAGGATGAAAAACCTACGTGATCAAATGGCTGCAGTTGGTATTTCCAAATCAACCGAGGAACTAGCTCGAAGGTGCATTAGAGTGTTGCCTCCAAAATTTGACGGCCTTGTGACAGCACTCAATACACAATTTTGCATTCCTCCTTTGACGTTTGAAGAATTCACTGCCATGTTGATGGAGGAGGAGATGAGGCTAAGGAACAGAGAAAATCAACTTGACTCTGCCTTTACAGCCAAGGTGAGAAGTAACCAAGAAGAAAAGAAGAAAGCAAAGAAGAAGACGTTCTCTGGATCGTGCTACTACTGCAATAAGAAATGTCATGCTGTCAAAGATTGCAGGAAACGAATCCATGACGAGAAGAACAGAACTTTAAAGCCAAATTGGAGAAATAAAGAATCTGCCAATACGGCTGAAACGGAAGTGCATCTGTTTACTGTAACAGATGTATTGGAAGAAACGTGTACTAGCGCACATGTACATCAAACAAGTGCATGGGTGTTAGATAGTGGAGCTTCCCGACACATGACCAGCAAGAAGGAGTTATATGACTCCATAAAATCTCTACAAGAACCAATGAATGTTATCGTCGGGAATAATGCTAGGTGTCCCGTTGAGGGCACTGGAACCATCTCGCTTGTGTCTAAAGATGGAGGAAGCAAGAAGTTGTCCAACGTACTCTTTGTACCCCAGATCACCAGAAATTTGCTATCTGTAGCTGCTATTACAAATAATGATCTAGAAGTACAGTTCAAGAAGACGGAAGCTTTGATTCTTGACAATGATCAAAATATTGTAAGTAAAGGTATTCACAAAAATAATCTTTACGAAATCAGCTCTCTTTCTGCTGTCGTGGATGTCAAAACAAGTCAACTTTGGCATGAAAGGTTCGGGCACATTTCCTATCCTGTGTTAAAGGAAATGCAAAAGAAGAAGATGATAGCTGACTTGTCTTCAATTGAAGAAATTGAAGGACCATGTGAAGCTTGTATGTTGGGCAAGCAACATAGACAGTCATTTCTCAAAGAGAGTCATAACCGATCAAAGGCTCCTCTAGAGTTGGTAAATGCTGACCTTTGTGGAAAAATGACTACGACGGCGTTAGGAGGATCTTTCTACTTTATGCTGTTAGTCGACGATTATAGTAGGAAGATGTGGTTGTACTTCCTTCGGGACAAGGCTGACGCTCTTGAAAAATTTAAAGTGTGACACAAACTTATGACAAATGAGAACACAACTCAGTTGAAGAAACTTCGTACCGATCTTGCGGGGGAATTCTGTTCTACAGAGTTCACCAACTACTGCAACAAGCTTGGGATTAAGCGCCAATTGACTGCTCCATACACACCACAACAAAATGGAGTTGTGGAACAAAGAAATCGAACAATTGTAGAAATGGCTCGATGCATGTTGAAAGGTGCTGGCCTACCTGACACAATCTAGGCTGAAGCAGTCAACACAGCGGTATACATCCTCAATCGGTGCTCAACTAGGGCACTCAACGATAAGACTCCTAATGAGGCTTATTATGGTACAAAACCTTCTGTGTCTCATTTAAGAAAATTTAGGTGTGAGTGTTTTGTACACATTCTAAATGAAAATCGAAAGAAATTGGATGACAAGAGCAAGAAGGGCATTTTCTTGGGATATAGTGAAGAGTCTAAAGCATACAGACTCTATGATGTAGAGGCCAAGAAGGTGATCATAAGCCGAGATGTGGTGTTTAATGAAAGACCACACTCGATGGAGGATAGCTGTCCTGCCATTTCGTCATCAATCGATGAAGTAATCCACCAAGTGCCTGAACAATGACCGTTGAACAACGAAGAAGTTTCTAATGATGAGGAGACTGAAGACCAACCTGTTGTACCCACAAGGAAGCCACAACCGAAGTGGTTCCAACAGCTCTTTGATGGAAGAAATCTAAGAATTACTGATGATAGTCCACGTCCTGATGGACTAAGACGATCGAAGAGAATAGAGAAGCAGAACAGAACAGGACAATAACTAGTAAACATGGCTTTGATGACCCAAATCATCAAGACGGTAAAAGAACCGATAACTATGGAGGAAGCCATGTCAGATCCAAATTGGAGAGCAGCTATGCAAGCCGAGTATGATAGTATCATGAAAAATGATACTTGGGAGATCGTTGAAAAGCCACCGAACAGAAAAATTATCGGCACCAAATGGATCTGGAAAGTGAAGTACAAGGCAGATGGAAGTCTTGAAAAATACAAGGCACGCCTTATAGCACATGGATTTTCACAAGTCGAAGGTTTCGATGTATATGAAAGCTTTGTTCCAACAGCAAAAATGTCAACAATCAGGCTAGTTGTTGCAGCTGCCGCGTATTATGAATAGATTGTACATCAAATGGATGTCAAGTCAGCTTTTCTTAATGGGCAACTTGAAGAAGAAGTCTACGTTGCACAACCCCTTGGCTTCCAAATACCAGGTGAAGAAGAAAAAGTCTGTAAATTGAAAAAGGCTTTATATGGGTTAAAGCAAGCACCACGACCTTGGTACAAACGTATAGACTCTTTCTTCTTGCAACATGGTTTCTATAGAAGCAAATCAGAGGCCAACTTGTATGTTCTAAGTGAACAAGGAAAGAAGGTAATTGTAGTCCTATATATGGATGATCTTGTAATCACTGGTGACCATGAAGATAATATTCGGAAGACGCAAGAATGGTTGAGCCAAGAATTTGAAATGACAAATCTTGGTCTTCTTCATTATTGCTTGGGAATCGAGGTATGGCAAAAACCTCATACTATTTTCATCTCGTAGCAACGATATGTTCGTGAGTTTCTGACTGCATTTGGTATGTTCGAGTGTAAACCAGTTGTCACCCCGATGGAAGTGAATACAAAGTTATCAATTGACGATTCTTCAGAATAAGTTGATAACAAGCTCTACAGAAGGTTGATGGAAAGTTTAATCTTCCTTTGTAACACAAGACCTGATATTAGTTATGTTGTGGGAGTTCTCAGTCGGTTTTCAAATAAACCGAAACAAAGTCATTGGCAAACAGGGATGCGGATCCTCAAATATCTCAAAGGCACGTTGGAGTATGGGATATCATACAAGTCTGGAGATACTTTATCTGGGTACTGTGACTCAGACTGGGCTGGTGATATTGACTCAAGAAAATCTGTACAGGTTACGTATTCACATTCGGTGGTGGAGTCATCTCATGGGCTAGTAAGAAGCAACCCACCGTTGCACTTTCATCAACGGAGGCAGAATACAAGGCTGCTTGTGTAGCATCTTGTGAAGCTGTTTGGCTACGACGCATCATGACTGATATTGGCATTCCAATAGAGGAAGCAACAATGTTGAAATGTGACAGTCAGAGTTGTATAGCCATGTCAAAGAATCCGGTATTTCATGCTAGAACAAAACACATAGAGATTCAGTATCACTATGTGAGAGAACTGATCGAGGAAGGTGAAATCTACATGGAGTACTGCCCTACAGAAGATAATTGTGCAGATATCTTCACTAAAGTGTTAGGGAGCGTCCAATTGAGCAAGCATCTTCAAACATTGGGTGTTGGCCCAATAGCTTAGTCAACATGAGGTGAACATTGAGAGGGGGTGTTGATATATGTCAATATTCACCTCTTCATAATAAGTATCGTTAATTATATGGTAGCATAAATTAATGATTCCGACTTAAACGTCGATAAGGTCAAAAGAGATCACGATGGCTACAAGAAAGAAGTTGGGGAATTTGGAATTACCTAAGATGATGTCAAGATGATGCAATGCTAAAGTTAACCAATTTGACCAAAGGAAACTTCCTAGAAGTTGACTTGGATGCTAACCACCCATGTGGTCAATTGTAGCCACCCATGTGATAAATATGGATGGTTAATACTTTGAACATGGTTGGTAAAGCCAACCAAGATTGAAATGTTTGATTGGAAAGTCTCATGTGGCGAGCTAGCTGAATTTTATAAATAGGCATGCATTAGTTCATCATTTTCATCCACAACACAACTCCAAACACAATCCTAAGTTAGTCTTTCTTTCTTGTATTCTTCTTGTAAGTACAGAAGCCATTGAAGCTCTAATCTTGAGAGCGCACAGTGGGACAATTATCTTGTAAGTGTTATATTGAATTGTTATAACGAGTAATGATGTCTTTCTACTTGATTGTTGTTAAGACGTTTCTGGGAAATTGGTTATATTCTTACAACTATCAGTAATACAAGATAAAATAACTGTGACACGTTACAAAAATGGCAATCATTTTGAAAATTTTTCCTTAAACCAAACATATGTTAATAGATTATATAATATAGAAGGAAAGGAATAACAGGGTAATCAGATGCTCCAGTAGCAGCACTCTATTTAGAGCAGTTTTTCACAGGCCAAGCGTAGACCAACCCGCGTGGTACCCAGTCCCTCAAGGCCAAGGACGGGGCCAGCTAGCCACACAAGGTCGATAAGCATAAATACACGAAACATAACAAGGTTAGGAATGTTGGTGGTAGAGGTTTACTTTTATCATGGAAATTACATGTTAGTAAACAACAAACATAAGTGCAACACGTGTGGCTAGAGGCTATCCAACTCAGTGCCCAAGTCATAGGTCCCTGTTAGCACGTGACAAGCTAACCCACCCAATTTGCCAAAGCCCTCATTGCTACCCAGCACGAGTTCACTCTTTCTCTACCAGACTAGGCCTACGATAGTGACCACTTGGTAATGCAACAAGCAAGGCACCAGGCAGTGACGACCTTTTGCCACACATTTTACATCTCCAACGATCCTGGGTTGCCTCCATCAGAGTTACCTATTGACCACCCTTCAAGCACAGCACACTTCGACCGCCCAAGACCAACTCTCTAGGTCACCCAACAAGAGTAGATGCGACTGACAAATAGATCTCCCAGGTAGGTATCCTCTGGGCCACCCAACCACATTGCCTTCCTCGCAACACTAGCCCCCTAATAAATGACATGTTGTCATCCCCACTCCTTATTGAATGAGCTAGTGAATTGGCTCTAATACCATATTTCATGGGCCAAGCATAGACCAGTCCGCATGACACCTATTCCCTCGAGGCCAAAGACGGGACCAGCTAGCCACATAAGGTTGACAAGTATAAATACACAAAACATAACAAGGCCAGAAACGTCGGTGGCAGAGGTTTACATGTATCATGGATATTGTGATGCCTGAGACTTTCCTAATATTCATAATTAATTGTTACGTATCTTAGTTGTGCAATTATTCACTTTTTAGTAAAAGTCATTCACAGTGAAAATCGACTATCTTATTTTTCTAAATTTATATTTTTGCCCTACTATATAACTTGTAAGAGGAATGTGAAAAGCGTTATTTTGAGCATTTGATGTTGGGAGTGTGTGTTTAGAAAATATTTCTCTATCGTATGAATAGTGAAATAGAGAGTTATTGATATATGATTAAACTAGTAAACTTGTATGCATTTTTTAAGCTAAAGTTGACCAAGTCTAGCTTATTTTGACCACTCAAATCAGCCCACACATATTATATATCACATATACCATACATATAAGCATAAAACACTTGGGAAAAAAAAGGAGAACCAACCCCTCAAAAGCCGTCAGTCACCACCACCAAGGAGGAGAGAAATTCTTCAACAATCCTTGCCATTTGATCTTCCTAGCTTTGCATTGGAGTTAATTGGAGCATCCTAGAGCCTTAATAAGCATCCTACAACTTAAAATTGTGAGGGAGTTCATCTTATTTGCCTTCTAAAATTCTAGGGTTTATGTGAGATTTTGTATTTAATGATTAATGCCTTGACTATGCTTATATATGCTTGAAATACATCCTATTAGACTTGTAGAACATTATTTTAAAGCTTGTTAGTATTTGTTGTGGTTAGAAATGGTAATTGAATTTAGTAAGAAGACAATAAATATTAAATTTTGCTCAAATTGGGGATTTTGCATTTCTAGTTGTTTTGTTGCTCTATTAGATGCTAGAAACCCTAGGAATGCTATATGTACCGGAAAATTAGCTATAACTTGGCTAGAATTTGAAATATAGCATGATTTAGAAAGAGGACTTTGAAACGAACTTTTGAATTTGACCCGTTTGAATGAGTAGTTAGTCTTAGATATGGTTAGAAGCTCTTAAAAGGTAATTATGATGCTTATTTGATAATCGGATTAGGTAGGGCCGGAGGGGAGGGGGCGGGGGGGCCACGGCCCTCCCCAACCTCTTAAAAAAAATATTTAATGTATATTTTTTTTAAAAATAGATTTGGCCCCCCAATAAATATTATAAAAGTTGCTAAAGTGCACAAGGTGTGAGTAAGCTTGGTGGTTAGTCACAACTGAGTTTACATGATTGTCCCAAGCTCGATTCTCCACGGCTGCATGTTACATGTTTTTTTTGCTAGTATTCTAACTCAAGGCCCCACCACCCTCTAATTGAAAAAAGAAAAAAAATGAAAATGCACTATTTCCTTGTCAACGTGATTGTGTGTTAAAGTTACCTGATTTCACATGTATTTTAGATAATACAGATTGTTAGTATACACCCGAAAAAAAATTAAACCCACTTTAATTTCTATTAAAAAATTCTAATTTCTTCTTTTGCTTCTTCTTAGTTCTTCCCAAAACCCCATTCCCTTTTTCTTCACCATCTTCAATCCCCAATCCCTTCTTCCTAACCATCTTAAATTCTTAATTCTTACATAATAAAACGCACTCCAACATAGTCACGAAGATAATATATCATGAAAAAATTGTATTATGCTTATTTACTAATTTTTCTTAGCTATATAATTTTATGAATGCATAATTTTTTTTTAGAATGTCATAATTCAATACACCATAAGCGACTAAGGTAAGCAATTTGAATGAAATACTTCTCATAATAATTTTTAGTGTATATTTTTTTGTTACTTATATTTAATAGTCAATTTGTTGTAATAAATAGATAATTTTTAGTGGGTTATTATGTTTGTTTGATTAAATGTAAACATATCATTGTGTTTGATTAAATTTTTTAATTAATTTCTTATTATTTATTTGTCAATAATAGCTAATTAAGAATATTTATTATGAATTAACAATGACCAAGTCAAATTTATTTAGTCTTGCTGTGATACTGAGTTTATTTAATTATTTACATGACTAGCTAGCGTAATCATACTGAATGTTGCTTTAACGCAAAATTGTACAAAAAATATTGTACAAACTACAAAATACCTTGAAGTAGTACTAACTAAAAAATATCATACAAAAAACATCTACACTCTTTTATACTAACAAAAAAATATTGTACAAAAAGCACAATAAAAAAAATCTTGGCCCCCCTAATATTGATTTTCTGGCTCCGCCCCTGGGATTAGGTAATTGTAGTTCAAACCATCTAAGAGGTTTTTCGGAGTTTTCGTGTAAACATGTTTTAATGTGTGATTTCCTGGCATAAATGTGTGTCATAAAGTAGCTATATGAGAATAGTGCAGTTAGATTAGAAGTTGGTTATCATGTGTTAAGATTAAAAGCTAATTTGTAGACATTTGAAAGGGGTTTCGGGTGTAAAGTGAATCCGGGTGGATTTGAGTAATATATTGAGTATTCTTAGGGGGAAGAGGTACCAAATGTGTGGTTATGGCGCTTATTTGAGCATCGAACCATCTAAGAGGTTCTTGTAGTTACTACTCATAAAGGGAAAAATCGGGCTTTTGTGGCTAATGAGGGGTAATGAATAGTTTCAATGGCCTTAAGTGTGCCATAATGTGTAACTGAATGAGTAGAATGATTAGTTTGATAATCTTGATCCTTAGTTTTCGATTTGGAGTTAAATAACTTAGAGTAACAAATGGGAAATTGCGGGAATTGGTTGTTTAGCATTTGTATTAACTTGTAGCTGTTTGTTGTGTGTCTAAGTGCATGTCTAAAGTATACTTGAGCTATTTGTAGAGTTTTGTGAAAAAAATGTGTTGATGATCCCTTTAAGCACATATAGTTATTTTCATATTTAACGCTTATATCATGTTATAATGTTAATATTGCTTGTATTTTGTGTTGCATGGATGAAGTTATGTTTAAGACTTGTACACTAGACTACTAGAATGGTTACTTGGAACATATGTTAAGTTAAAGCATACAAAGGTGGCATTTTGTTAAAGATCGAATTCTAATAGATATTGTATGTTAAATGAGTGAGACTATAAGTTAGCTAATATGGTGGATAATTGATAAATGTTATAGTCAAAGGATAATTGAAGTAATGTTTGGTCTTAGGTACAAGGTGATTGAGAGTGATGTAAATACAATCTTGCATCTTGAAGCTCGGTAAAGGTGAGGGGGTCTTCATCCTTTTTGTGCATCTTAGCTTATTTTGTTACTTTTAGATTATATGATTTAGCTTAATTGATAAAGTTTATATGTACTATTTACTTGTTATCCCGTGGTTTCTCATGATATCTCGTGTTTTCTTGTGTTTATTTGATGTTACCTCGTGAAATCTCGTGAACTCTTGAATTTGTATTGAGTTGCGTAACTTTTTTGGACATAGTAGTATCGAGAAACACAGGGGGCATTGAGCTTGCCGTGCTCCCTCGGCTACCATGGTGCCTATTCCTTTTCTCGCTGAGGCATACTCTTCTACTCTAGAGCCGTGGTTCACCTCGTTGGGGCATATGGACCTACCTTGGGAAAAATAGGTCGTAGGATCGGGGTATATCCGGAGTACCCCTTTAGAGGAATAAGGGGTTTGTCGGCATTTGCTTGAAAATCATGGATCGTGGTTCGAGATCGAAAACAAGGAAGATGAACCGTATCCTTTTTAAATGTGTTTAAATATTTGTTCAATTAGCTTGCTATATTGTGTTACTTGTGTTATTGTCTTTTTTGCATTGCATGAAATCATTTGTGAAAACGTCCCACGGTCTACTACATCCCCTCCCTCACTGAGTAACTTTAGTTACTCATTCCTCGTTTTAACATGTTACAGGTGCAGTTAGAACGACTACCTTGACTGCTATGTTGCTAGTTGCTTATCTTGCTGAGGTTGGATGCCTTTGAATATGTGTGTTATTGTAATATGTCTTATTTTGAGACCTTTGAGGTCTTGTATGTATTAATGATAAATTTGGTGGGTTGTAATTGAAGTTATAATCTTGAATAGTTAGTGGCATAGTTGGTATGTAATAGTTAATGATAGACTTTACTGCATTTTGACTGCATGCTTGTGTGCTAAAGGAAGTTGAGTGGTGGACTTAATATGTAAGTAAGTACGGTAATTAGAATTAGAGTGCTATGATAAGTGAATTTAAGAGATAAAATTTCAATGGATTTTAACCTTGCATTTGTAACTACCGTGCTCCCTTGGCTACCATTGTGCCTATTCCTTTTCTCGTTGAGGCATACTCCTCTACCCCAGAGGCGCAGTTCACCTCGTTGGGACATACGGGCCTACCTCGGGAGAAATGAGTTGTAGGATCGGGGTACATCCAGAGTACCCTATTGGAGGAATAAGGGGTTTGTCGACATTTGCTTGAAGATCATAGATCGTGGTTCGAGATCAAAGACAAAGAAGATGAATCGTATCCTTTTTAAATGTGTTTAAATATTTGTTCAATTAGCTTGCTATATTGTTACTTGTGTTATTATCTTTGTTACATTGCACGAAATCATTTGCAAAAACATCCCCCGGTCTACTACATCCCCTCCCTCGCTGAGTAACTTTGGTTACTCATTTCTCGTTTTAACACGTTACAAGTGGAGTTAGAACAGCTACCTTAAGTCTTATGTTGTTGGTTGCTTATCTTGCTGAGGTTGGATGCCTTTAAAGATGTGTGTTATTGTAATATGTCTTATTTTGAAACCTTTGAGGTCATGTATGTATTAATGATAAATTTGGTGGGTTGTGGTTGAAGTTGTAATCTTGAATAGTCAGTGGTATAGTTGATATGTAATAGTTAATGATAGGCTTTACTGCCTTTTGACTGTATGCTTGTGTGATAAACGAAGTTGAGTGGTGGACTTAATATGTAAGTAAGTATGGTAATTAGAATTAGAGTGGTATGATAAGTGGATTTAAAAGAAAAAATTTCAATGGATTTTAACCTTGCATGCTTATGTGTTGTAATATTGGGTTCCAAGGCTTGGATGGCCTTGAAAAGTTTGTTGGTTGTAATGATGGTGGAAGTTGGGAAGTACGGAGAAGGTTGGACTTTGATTTTGATATTATACCTACTTGTACAAGTTTTGGATTGTCCTATAAATAAAAGAGACTCCGTCCGTCTTCCCTTATTTTTTGTGTGTGTGACCTCGGGTATTGGTTAGGGGCTCCGGTCTCATGAGGAATCGAGGTGTTACATATATGACATATTAATAAACAACAAACATAAGTATGTCTCGTATGGTAAAAGGCTACCCAACTTAGTGCTCGGGTTATGGGTCCCTATCAGCACGTGCAAGTTGTTGCTTCATCAGAGAGACATTGAAACTAACTTCCACGGGACTAGAATCAAGAAATGTATCATAAATTTAAGGGCAAAATGCAAATTAATGCTCTTTAAAAAATGTGTAATTTACTCCGTCATGGTTTTACTAACAATGCATTTAGCCTCCAAAATACCCCAAATTCTCTCATTTACTAATTTTATGCAGAAACCAAATATAATTTTATGTAATAATATTTTGGATATTCTGGGGTCAAGTATACCTTCTTAAAAATCACAAGTGAGTAAATGGATATATAGTTTCATATCAAAAGGAAATAACTTGCATATTTGATCTATAAAGAAATATTAACTAAAAATAAAAACAAAATATTGAAAACTTGTTTGTGTTTAGAGCATGCTCGCACGGGTTTCACAGCAATGTATATTTGGGGATTTTTTTTTTTTTTGTTTTTTTCAAATAGAGAGAATGCATGATGAAATGCTGGAGGAGCATTTCGATTTTAACTTATTTTAAGCTATAATTAATTTTATAAGCTGTAACAAATAATAGAGCTACAACTCATTTTAAGCTACAAGCTATAAGCAAATAAAAAAGAAAAGCAACAATCGGACCAAACTGCCTAAACTTATTTGATGAATAACACAAAGAAAACACCCGTAGCTCATTATCTTCTTCTTCCCTCCTCCCACCTCTTAATCAAACACTCCTCTTACATCAGTCGTTAGAAGGAAGAGCAAATGCATTCACCTACTGAGCATCATTTGCTTAATGTAATATACATGGCGTAAAAATTGCATATCGGGCATACGAGGCCAATTGTATCCGAGTGTCTAAGCTTCAAGTTTGAACACTGATAAGCACCCCACACGCAGAATTATAAGCTGGCATGTTCAAGATGAGTTCCTCTGAAATAAATCTAAGAAGAATTAAGTACCTGCTATACCTTCTAACTTTATTAGTTTTTAATCAATTACAGTTAACAATCAAGCTATTTACTTGCCATTTTACTTTTCTTCTCTTAATTTGTATCTCTTGTAATCTTCCGAATGCGTCAAATTATAATATAATATGTGATTGGATTTACTTGTAATCTAAATCTCTATTCATAATCTAACCAAAACCTTATCGTGCATCATCCCAAATAATTTTTCTTCGGTCAAGAATAGTAAATCATTATAAACTAAAGGGAAAATCATCCTACACCATTAATTGGATGATCGGCTCTCAAAAACATAAGAGACGAGTTGGTGGAATTTTAGTAAACTAGTCAAAAAGGTAAGATATTAACACACACACACACACACACACAGAGATCAGTATCTAAAAGGCTTGAAACTTTTGAGCAGAAAGAAGAGAAGTACATGGAGTCAAAGCCTTTAAGATTCATAATCCTGACTAAAGAGCAAGATGGCATACATTCCTGATGGCCAAGCCAAGGCTTCTACCTGAAGGCGTTAACTGCTTCAGCTACTCTTGAATGGTAGCTTGCTCCGCTACCACTTTGCACTTTATGGAGCATATCTTCCTAGTTTTGAAGTTCATGTTCAAGGAATAATTACTGCAATTTAAGATCTAAATGGCCCGCTGTAATCGAGGATGGGGAAATATCATCTGCAAAATTTGAGAAAAGCTAATATACCAACTACTTCAAGAGTGAATGGTTATTACCCACATAGTGATAGAAAGAGCAAAACACAAATTCTATTATGATAATAGAACACTGAATACAACCATGAACCTTGTCCATTCAATTTTTCAATGATAGAAGGAAATTGACAGAATCAAACCATATTAAACTCCAAAATACAAGCAAAAGGTGCATAAAAAACATGAGAGAAACATATGCGCTGACAAAAATTTTCTGGTTTGAGAGAACCTTACTGCCAGCTTATTAATGAACCCAAAAAGCCAATTGAGAATGTAAAAATCCAACAACAGTAACAGAAAATCCATCCTTATTTCCACTTCTGCTTAGTGTTTCCTTCATTTCCAGGAAAAAGACCATAAAATCATTGAAACCATAGTGATCTTACCTGCAAGATAGTTAGGAAGTCTAAGACTTTAAACCCATGTTGATGAAAAGGGATGCAACATGGGCAAAATTTACTTACACGTCAATTTGATTACGAAGCTTTGTCCCATCCACATTTAAGAAGATGATGCGAGTCCCTGATCGGAAGGATGAGGATGGATAATGACCTTGAAGCCCTCATCTTCCATGTCATCACGACGCTGTTGGTAAATTTCTCTGGCTGAATTAGCAGCAGAAAAGTTGCACCACTTCACCTCAATCATCTGTAGGGTGTTAATGTCCCCAAAACTAGAAGGGATCTCCTCAAGGTGTTTGCATCTGTGCACCACCAATTTCTCCAGAACAGGAAAGTGATCTTCACTAGACACATTCCATTCTTCAATATCGAGTGATTCTAATTTCAAGTACTTGAGTTTGGGGAACTCATCATCTTTTGTCTCCCATTCTTTCCCATCAAAGGCTTTAAACAATAATTTCAGAACTTCAAGGTTGGGGAGTGTTGAAATTGTTGCAATGTCACTCCATGGCAAACGGAACTTAGATAAAGTCAACTTTTTCAAATTCGAAGGGAAGGTAAATCTTCCGTGAGATACCTTTCCGCCATAGTAAACCACCTTGAGGGACTCGAGTTGAATTAAAGAGTCTAACTCTGGAAAGATGTTGCAACTCTCAATATTGCTCCAAAATTCGGTAAATATGCACTTCAGTTTCTGGAGTTTGTATAATGAACGTATCATATCCCTTGAATTTGTCCCGTATGACAGAATAGGTGTGGAAAGAGTTTCTAGTTTATCTAAAAGGGCATCGTTGACATCACTCTTCTCCCAAATGAAAGCAGCACGGTTATCAATGAGAAGATGCCTTAAACTTACCATGCTCCAAATCGTATTTGGTAGAGAAACTTCACCTCTCATTCCCTTCACAAGGAAAGTTTCCAGGTACCTGAGGTTAGCAATTGATGATGGGATAGAATTGCTCTGAATCCGAACTGCTAAGAGCCTCAACTGAACCAAAAATTCTATTTCAGGATTAAACTCTTCTAGAACCAACCGACCCAAATCCAATATGTTAAGAAACTTGAAGATGCTAAAGATAGATGATGACGATGATATCATATCCAAGTGAAATGAAGGGGCAAAATGCAGTAAGGAGCAAACATGCAAGCTAGAAGGCCACTTCTCAATCTCATTGAGCTCAGAGTAAATGCACAACCTATAATGCTCATAAGTTGTGGAATTTGGAGTATAAGATTCAACATACCCTTCTTCCTGCTGATGAAACTTGAGGTCGATTGGAGAAAACGGTTCTTCATTTCCATCTAGTACAAGCAAAAACTTTTCTTCTTTAGCTTTAGCTAAGCTAAAACTGCGCAAAAGATCATGAACGCGGAATGTTTTGACACCACCACTATATCCTCTTTCAGCAACTATTACTAGACTTCTACCAATTAGATCCATCAAGCAGTCTTTTGCTATATCCTCTGAACTTTTCTGATCGGTCTTCTGTATGAATCCTTCAGCAGCCCATAACCTTATAAGCTTCTTTGCCGAAATTTCTTTGTCCTCTGGAAACCCTCCTAAATAAAGGAAGCATGGACGCAAATGATATGGTAAATTCTTGTAACTCAGTTCCAGTACTCCCATGCTTAAATTTTGCATGTCCCCACCAGTATGTCGACTTAAACTTTCTGCAACTTGTTTCCACTTTTCTTTCTTTTTCCTTGCAAGAACGCCAGCCACCAGAACAACTGCAAGAGGTAGTCCTTTGCATCCTTCTGCAATCAGCTTCAGATTTTTCACTTGTTCTTTAGGACATCTTCCTCCAAGAAATAGCTTTTTCTGTAACAACTGGAAACTTTCGTCATCAGTGAAAAGACGAAGGTGATAAGGAATGCTACGTGCTGGAACATTCGAGGCTATTTCTTGCAGTCGAGTTGTGAACATAATTCTACTTCCATTGCAATCATCATCAAAACATCTCCTTAAAGCAGCCCATGCTTTAATATCCCAAATATCATCTATGACAATCAAATACCTCCGTCCTTTCAGACATTTACGCAACATGTCTTTTAAATCTGCATTAGTGTCTTTTAAATCTGCATTAGTCCTTTGATAGGTACCTTCAGTGAGCTCAACAACTTGATCTAAAATGTCAATCAAAACCTGCCTCTCCTGAAATACTTGGGAAATACAACACCATGCTCGAACATCGAAGTACTCCACAATAAGAGGATGACTATACAGCTTTTTGGTCAGAGTCGTCTTGCCAAGTCCTCCCATTCCAATGATCGAGATAACGTTTAGCTGCTCTCCTCCTATTAGTTGCTCTATTATATTTTTGGCCTCATTCTCGAAACCAACAATCACTTCACCCATTGTCAAGGTATCATGTTGTGCTGTCTTCTCATTGATTATTTCTATGTTTTTCTTGATTAGCTTAAACTCTTCCATGACATCAGAAAACTTCAACATACAATGCCAGGCCGGATGTTCTCTTAAGAAAATGGGGTCAGTGGCATATTTTGCTTCATTTGCCACATTCATTATGCATGTCTCAAGAGTTTCTAGTTCAATGCACAGCTCTTCAGAGTTGTCAAGAAAAGATATCAAGAGCTGTAGCTCATTCTGAACATGTTCAATCCAAACATTTGCAGCTCTTTCATCATCAGGCTCTAGAAAACGACACATTATAGCTGCCCTACGATTCAACAGCTCATTTAGTTCTTTGAGGGAAATTGTCGTACCTTTCTGGCCACGGGTCTCCTGGAAGTGAGATGATGTAGCACAGGGATAAATCTTCCTCATATCAGCCTTGATAAGACTAATCTCGTCAAGCAATTCAGGCAGTAGACAGCTCATCTCCTCAGCCATGTCTTCGTTGATTTCATTGTTGTAAAAAGAGTAGATGGTGGACCCTGCTTTGAGACCCACAGCTTCAATTCGACTCTGAGTATTCTCAGTATGAACCGTTGACTCAACAAGAAAGGCTCTCAAGGGACGCATGTCAAAGCAAAAGGCTCCGAATTGATCCTTGATAGGATCTAGTATGCTACTAGTTTCATGGTTCACTCGCTCCATTATACAAAATAAATTCACAACCTTAAGCCTTTCAAGCAACTGAAGAAGTATAGCATTATTAATCGTCATATTTTCCTCATTCATATTGCCGACATACAAGTCTTCAATAAGATAAGCTACATTATTTACTGGAGCTCCCATATGCTGTCGATAAGATTTCTCATGGTCGGCGTGTTGCATTGGAGTCGTCATCAGTAAAGATGTTAGGTGCTTCAACTCCTCACCAAGGCTTTCAAATTGATTCTTTGTTGGAATCTCCAGCTCTGCCACATGTTGGAGGAGAAAATCAATAAAGTCCACCAGAAGACCATTTGCAGCGTCTGATGGTAATGATGCTAAAGCTTTAAAGATGTCACGATAAAGACTTGTCTCCACCTTTCGATTGGTCACCCTATAGTTTAGCGCAAGAGAAAGGTCAGGGTCTCTACCAGGTTCATTGTTTTCATCCATTTTGTTAATCCAACAAAGGAAGAAAAACGATGCTGCTATGGCAGCCGCATATCCAACCTCCTCCTTGAGATCATAGAAAGCCCACTTGTCTAATTTGAGTTTAGCAACAAATGGAAGGGAATTTCTTAGAAATCTTAGCCTTCTCTCCAGGGTGTTAATAATTTTCTTCACCCCAACAATAGAGTTTACCTCTGATTGTATCAGATCTTTCATATTCTCTAACACATAATCAATACATTTCACCTGGAGATCACCTTCAATACCCCCCTCTGGCCATAATTGTTTGATCAAAAGATGATAAACTTGATGGACTTCCAGCTTAATAAGCTCAATCTTTTCTTGCACAGAGAACAGCCAACTATCCAAATCTATGGGCACTTCTCCACCCCCAAGTGAGAGAATGACTTCTCCCACATCTTTTTGGATTGCAGCTTTAATTTTCTTATATCGTTCTTTTAACTCGCGCCGAATCCACAACAGTTTTTTGGACATGAAGAACGTCCTGAGAAATTTGAGCTCAATCTTAAGGGTCTTCATTTGATCCTTGAGTGAAGCAGAGCTGCTCCCCTGTTGTTCCAGGGAGTCCAGGCGTTCTAGTGAATCTTTAATCACACCCTCCATCTTCATGCTCTCTGTTTCACTTCTCTCTCAGTCGAATATCTTTGATTAAGTGAGAAAAAGTATTGGAAGGAAGCTTTGCACCAAAAAAGAAACTTCAGCAGTGCGTATTACTTCCAACAGCTGAAGAAGGTGTTTGCAATTGCGATCTCAGTCAGTCTTCTCAGTAAGTCATTTTCTTTTTCCTTTTTGCGTATTCCCAGTAATAGAATAAAAGATTACCCTTGTGTTGTTCAAAAAATTAATTTATCCTGTAATTTTAAAATAAGTTCATTATTTTTTTATATTTTTTTTAATTAAGTTAATGCATTCACAATCTCTTATTCTATTAATAAACGTTACCAAATTAGTTAATTAATCGTTATATCCTTACATAAAGTTAAAATTGAAAAAACACAGGGAGTAATTAACCTATTTTAAAATTACAGGGAATGAATGAGTATTTAGGACAAAACTCAAAGGGGCGGTAAGTAATTTATTAAAATGATATTTTTATTCAGCAATGAATTTATTTAAACCAAAAGTATAAAAAATTGTATTTTAAACGCGTGTCTATAATTGCAGTTAAATTAGATGACTTTTTTAACAGAAAGACACATTTAGCTATACTTTAAAAATTATAAAAAAGTAATGAATCTATTTTAAAAAAATAAAAAATAAATAAATTTTTTGAACAAAAGACAAAACACAGTAACAGCAAATAATTTACTCTAGAATAAAATAAACACAACACGGAGGCAATGATAGCTAAAGACAACACAAAAAATGCTATTAATTTCTTAGCCATCACATGTCGCCACAATCATTCAATGTTTGCTTCTGTTAATCTAATGAAGAGAGTAGATTCAAATAATATATAAAAAATTTGTTGTTCACGTCGAGAAGAAAGAAGATTGCAGCGAGATTCTCGCCACCAAAATATGTTAATCTAAGTGATGTATGAGCTTAGTACAGGAAGATTAGATTCTCGTTAATGCCATTTTGTCCCTTTTTTCAAGTATCAAGTTTTTAAGGAACTAGCTAATGATAATTTGTCTTTTGTGTAATGACAACTAGGTAATTAAATTTGTAGATAAAAAAATTATTTAGAGTAAAATGCACCATATGCTTTTGTGTTTTTAAAAAGTTGTATCATAAACTCTGTATTTTAAAAAGTAGCGCTACAAATCTTGTGTTTTTTAAAACGTTGCAAATAAAACCCTGCTATCAGTTTTTTCGTTATTTTTAATACCAAAAATAACAAAAAAACTAACGGCAGAATTTTATTTGTAACGTTTTCAACAATAGAGAGTTTGTGGCGCTACTTTTTAATACCAAAAATAAAGAAAAAACTGACGACAAGGTTTTATTTGCAACGTTTTCAAAAATATAGGGTTTGTAGCGCTACTTTTTAAAACACAGGGTTTATGACGCAACTTTTTAAAAACACAAGGGTATATGGTGCATTTTACTCAATTATTTAACCTTCGTCCGAGGTCAACACTCCTTTTGTAACTTACTTTCTTACGGTTAAAATCGATGTTTGGAGAAATTATATCCATTCAGCATGTTATATTCTAATATAATTTGCTGCGTGACTTCATTTGGTACCATTTTAGTTACGAAATTGAATAGCCATCTTCGCGGATCTAATATCCATATGATGGGATGCCCCTACGATGGAATATATAATTATCTTTGATTGTGATAAGGTATTGATCACTCGACCTGCTTCCTCGACAATAAGAATCTGTAAAACAAGAAATATGTGAGATGTGAGATTCATTTCGAGAGATAGTTTCGACACTAAAATCAATATCAAGATTAAATGTCGAACTTAAATGATTAAATGGGTTATTTTTAAAATAAGTGTATAAGATAACCGTTACCTTTTGTGGAATGAAATAGGTCTATATATACTTGTCCTGAAAATTGGTCCCACCACCATGTGTTTGGTTCTACAAGATTTGGCAGCTCCTTGGGAGATCATTTCACCTCGGGAGACCATTCCATCTCGGCACCCGTCACTTGTCCATTTTATTTATTCCTTTAATCTATTAAATTTGTCATTTATTAAATGACCTTCTTACCCTTATAACGTACATCATCCCTTATCAGTGTTAGGATGTAATTATTGTCTTTGTCCCTTCCCTTGCAAGAGGTCATATGACTTATTTTTGGGCTATCGTGACGGCTTGACTTTCATCAAGAAATGTATCATAACTTTAAAGGCAAAATGCAAATTAATGCTATCTCTTTAAAAAAAAATGTGTAATTTACTCCATCATGGTTTCACTAAGATGCATTTAGCCTCCAAAATACCCCAAATGCTCTATTTTCTAATTTTATGCAGAAACCAAATATAATTTATGTAAGAAGATTTTGGATATTATGGAGGTCAAGTATACTTTTTTAAAAATCACAAGTGGGTAAATGAGTATTTTGATATCAAAAGGGAATAACTCACATATTTGATCTATAAAGAAATATTAACTAACAATAAAAAGGAAATAATGAAAACTTGTCTATGCTTAAGCATGCTTAAATAAAATGGAGAAGTAATCTAAAATAGTAATTCTTGGGTACTTTAGGAAGGGGGGGGGGGGGGGGGGGGAGCAACTTATATTAAGCTACAAGCTATAAGCAGTTAAAAAAGAAAATCAACAATCAGACCGAGCTGCCTAAACTTATTTGGTGAATAATACAAAGAGAACCCCCACAACTCGTTATCTTAAAATTAACACGACAGAGTCGACACAATCTCATCGAAATACAAACTTATAATCAAGCATACAATTAATTTTGACAAGCTGCCTAAACTTATTTCCATCAAGATTTCAATCCATTCCTTTGTCTTCAAATATGAACCATGTAACATTTTAGAAAAGGAACTTTGAGGAGACTATGAGATAGTTGTTGTTGTAACAATCTATGATCTATCCTGTGGAAGGTGTCATGTCCACTAATGGAAAGATACAATCCAGTTCAGACTAAAGAGGACGATAAGCAAAATAATTAGAGGATGCACAATGGTGCTGCTTATATAGCTATTAATCAAGGGAAAGTTCACCTACAAAAGGAAAGAAAAGATGGACAGAGATTGACAAAGTTTTAACATATCTGGAAGTTCTCATATACCCAGGGTAGAAACATAAATGCTGAAGGCCCACTGACTCAAAATTCAAATTGTTCTTTATTTTGTAGATCCAAGGTCCTTAAGGTTATATAAATACTACTTCTTTGTGGGTGAGAATAATCAACATACACCAATCAATAGAATACTTGGAAAGGACTGCCAAAGACCACGACAGTAATGCAAAAAGCTGCATAAACTTCCGATAGACTCAAGCCTTCTATTCCTGAAAACCAGCATAGAAAGTCAAGGTAAAACTAAAAATACACATGGACCCAGGCTTTGCTTATCATATATGAAAAAAATTAAATAAACAAGTGAAACAAAATACTAATTGCAGAATGTATGCTAAGACTAAATATATTTATGAAGCAGAAAATGTAAGATTTGAATTTAGGGTTAATTAGGCTGCAGAATCCATAAAGGATCAGTCAGGAAAGAACTAACTTTCAGTCAGATACGTACTGATAGGAGGCAACCTATAATGAAAATTCTTAGAACAGTCCAGAGTGAACCTCACATGTTGTGGGGTCCACATGTATGTGAGTGGTTTGATGGTCAATCCAGCAGTGTTAAGTACCATGGGTTTTCATCTTAAAACTAATTGGTGTCAAGTGGTGTTTGCCTATAACATTATTAATTGGTCTTCTTTGAGATGAGAAGCCGATGTGGAATTTCTTAATAACCCCCTCATGTCAGCGAGAGCGAAACAGGATGGGTCAACCTATAATAAAAATTCTTAGAATAGCCCGGGGTGAACCCCCTCACATAGTGCATGACCTTATTAATTGGTCTTCTTTGAGATGAGGAGCTGATGTGGGATTTCTCAACAACCGGACTAACCAAAGAACTTCTCCAACCTTATAACATTGTAGGTTCGTCAATTGAACAATAAATTTAATTTAGGTCAAACATCTATAAAGATTAAATGATAAACAAATATGTTTGAAAAAAAATTAAAAAATAAGAAGAAAAGAATAATTTTTACCATAAGAAGAAAATGTCATTGAAAGAACAAGACACCGATGAGCCTACCAAAAAAGGCCTTCCTTGACCCAAAGAAAAGGCCTTCTTTGAAAGGAGTGCCATCGGAGTTTGAATGGAATATCTTCCAAGATCTAATTTTACCATCTTTATGTGGCAACTTACACCCTCAATCGAGAAGTAAACATTGAGTAAGAAACTAAATGACAAAGATTCTAAAAGTTTCTTGATTCGTTTATTTAGCTACGCAAAGTATTCCATTAACCTTAATAAAATCAGGTTACAAGAACTTCAAGTAAACCAAAAACTTGCTAAGTAAGCAAAGATTTCATTTGGGTTGAAATCCAATTTTACCAATCCAATTTTTTAATTATTCCATATAGCCTGCATATACTAGATGACTATTGTGTTTGGCTTTAATAGCATCAAATTTTGACATAATCACATTTTGTGCAAAAGGTAATCCTAAGGTTGAGGGAGGGGATAAGATTTTTTTATCTCGATGTAATATGTATTCAGCTTCATTAAATTGAAGAAGATCTAAATATCAAATTTTGATACATTTGCACCGAATATAAACCGAGGGAATGATTTTAGGTAACTTATGTAATACCCCAATATTATAGTGGGACTAATTCATATTTGTGCTCATTAAACAAAAAAAATAAATCATTGTCAGGCCAAAGTTTTTGTTGCTTTTAGTTTTTGCTAAGATGTTCATCATTTCAATAACCCATTGTAGAAACTTTTCATTAATCCCACCACAATCTCTTCTATATTTTATATTTGGCATTTGGCTATTATTTTAGTGATTAGATTGGGAACAAAGTTGAGTGATTTTCGTAAGTGGTTATAATGCTAAAGCCACCAATTTGTTCAAGATGGTTTATTTTAATGCTTAGGTGCAACACTTTTGGGCTATAAATTAAGTACCATATTCTTTTTTTTGTTACAAAGAATGAAAGTTTGCAGAGAATCATCCTACCGTGCAAGGCTTAAGAATTTAGGAACTCAACTTCTATTAGTTGGATTTGGTGATTTTTTTGGCATCTAAAGCTTTTGGTTAAATTCTGTAAGTAGTCCTTTTGATTTACCCTATTTATTATTCTGCAAATATCGTTCAGTTCGTTATTATGTTATTTGTTCGTAATCTTTGCTAATTATCTGTATCGATCCTTCTGATAAGTCAAATTTGAGCCTTTGATTCAGGTCCTACGAACTATACAAGCTGTGTATCGAACCCTATGCGGTTGGGAGTTAATTAGTCGTCTCTGCTTGATATCGACTACGATCGTTTTCTATTATGATCTGTGAATCTGTCTGAACTTGTGATCGTGCTGCTATTAAGTAGTCACGGCTTGTCATAGTGTCCTGCAGCGCCTGATATTACTTCGTGATTATTTGATCATTTATTGATCTTTGAACTATCGCTTTCTTCGGAGTAAATCTACTTATTGAGCATTGTTCCGCTCACTCATTTCATTTTCTCTTTATAGACAACAAAGTTTGATCGGGGTTTATCGGTTAGAAATCATGTGACCAGAGCTAAGAATTCAAGTGAACTTGTTGAGATATATGATTATTATTATTTTTAGAGAATTCTTTTGTAATTAAAGTTATAATTCTTATTTTTCGGCACTGTAGAAGCTCTGGATTATTTATTTATTAATAGATTATAGCTTGTGTTATCGAGAGATTTGAGTCTTGCGGGCTTAGGAGGACTTGTCTTTCTAGGCACGTGGCGGTCTCGTCCCGAATTTACCTTGTTAAATTTCGGGTCGTGACAACTTAGATTCGTTTAAATTTTGTATCTAGATTGTAATTGGTTTTCGATTTCAGACTTTGGATCATGGACTTGTGGTTGGTTTTAAACAAGGGTTTTAGGCTTACTTCTAGTTTATATTTGAGCTTGTTTATGAGCTCTGTCTATCTTATTGATTTTTTTTTTTTCAATCCAAGTTTTTTACCCATCTATTATTAACTTCTGATTATTTTTTATTACTCTATTTTTACAAAAGAAACAATAATAACTTTGTGCCTCTTGCCCCTCACTTTATGTGACAAACATGTTTTGACAGCACTTTAATTTTGTTGAACATCTTTAAACATGTTTGTTGGGATTATCAAATTATGATACTTTAGTCTACCCATTGTTTTATGAGAGTGCTCATTTTCCTCAAGGACATGTAAATGGAGGAAATTTATGTGTATCTTTGTTGACTGATTTGACTTGTATCTAGTCTATAATTAAATTTTGAATTTAGCGTTAATATTGAATATACCTCTAAAAAACTAAAAAGTAATGATAACAAGAGATTCAATTGAGTTGTTCGTCATATAAAATTATTACCTCTAGAGTTATAGAAATATGAAGAAGACAATTATTTTAAACACCAATAAAATCAGAAGTTGCTCTTTTTTCAAAGAGACGAGGACGATCCCCAATGTTACTCCACGTAAGAGTCTAAGTCGTGTCTCAATCCTAATTTGAATAGTATATATATATATATATATATAAAAGTATGTATGTATGTATATATGTCATCAGGTCAAGGTGTATGTCTATAATTCGTTTGCCCGTTTTGCTTGTATCAAAAAATTATGAGACAACGCCAAGTACTAGAAGTTGAAAAGAAAACTATATTTTGAGAACAAATTGGCATAATGCAACATAACGAGCTAAATTGCAAGAACGTTGACTATTAATAACCAAAATATAATCATGCGTAGTTAAGCAATAAACAGCCAGATTTTGAGACCTTCTAACAAATCTAAAGCCTAATACACTCAACCTGTTCCTACCCCTTTTATGATGCAGCCGCCAGGTGACCCGGGGGGGGGGGGGGTGGCGCGGCGCGAGTCGGGGTGGGAGAGAGTAAACAGATGTAAACCCGTCAACAGAAAGGCACTATCAACATGTAGCAAGCTCATGAAAAAAATTTACAAGCTAAAGACTATTGTCCAGTAACTTTTCTTATGATAATTTACCAGCCATTTACTTTTTTTCTTTTAATTCATATCTCTTGCAGTCTTTCCAAATCCATAACTTTAGCATATCTAACTTCAGAATAATTGCAGCAATTTAAGATGTAAATGGACTACTGTAACTGACGATGAGGAACTACTATATGCATTTGCGATGAAAAAACATACACAAAATTTGAGAAAAACTATTGCCAGCTTAGTGAAACAAAGAGCAAAACACAAATTTTATTCTGACAATAGAACATACAACCATGAACCCTGTCCATTCAATTATTAAATGATTCGAGGAAATTGACAGAATCAAGCGACATTAAAGGCCAAAATACAAGCAAAAAGGTGCATACATGACATTAGAGAAACACAAGTGCTGACAAAATTGCCTGGTCTGAGAGAACCTTAACGCCAGCTTATTGATGAACCCACAAAGCCAACAGAGAATGTAAATATCCAACTACAACAACGGAAAATTCATCCTTATTGCACTTCTGCTAAGATTTCTCCTTCATTTTCCCCGTAAAGGAGCATGAACTCTTCGAAATTGTAGTGATCGTACCTGCAAGATGAATAGGAAGTCTAAGGCTTTAATCTAGTGTTGATAAAAAAGGATGCAACTGAGACCAAATTTACTTGCACGTGAACTTCAGTTGTCTCATCCACATTTAAGAAGATGATGATGTGAGGCCCTGATCGGAAGGATAAGGATGGATAATGACCTTGAGCACCTCATTTCCATACTCCTGCAGTTCTTCGTAAATACCTTTGGCTGAATTTGCAGCGGCGAGATTGCACCATTTCACCTCAATCATGTAATACCCCAACCAAATGCGAGTTAAAAATAAGTTATGAGATTGTGAAAGAAAGGCCCGTTAACAATAATTGTTATATCGCGTTTCATTATATTCGAGTTAACGAGTTAGTTTAGAAGTGATTAAAGTTTAATTATAAGATTAATTAAAGAAGACAGAAATATTTGAAAGTTACAAATCAATTTAGGGTCAAATTTGAAATTAAAAATGTGGCAATTGAGAATGAATTAAATGATGATCTATATATAGTTGGAAAGTTATACGAGTCTAGTTTTTAATACTTCAAGCGGTGAATCAATTGGAGGTTACTAGAAAACATTATGACCATTTTCGTAGAGTGTGTCCGAGTTGTCTACAAAGTGAGAAAATCGAGTTTTGAATATTATTTTGTCTCAATTCTGATTTATTCCAACTGTGAGCAGGATTTATTTTAATTAAGTATAGTTTTGGAGATAATTGGGTAAATAACACCAAACCCCCTATACTTTAGCAAAAGTGCACATAACTCCCCTGTGATTTAAAAAGTGCACCGGAATCCCCTATGGTTTTCAAACCGTGCACACGCACCCTCTCCCTAATTTTCCGTCAACAAATTTAACTGAATTGTATAAAAAGACTAAAATGCCCTTCAATTTTTTATTTTTTATTTCTCTTTTTCTTTTCTTTTCTGTTTACAGACACACACACACACACAGACAGACGCACACACACACACACATACACACACAGACACACACTCACACACACACACACACATACATATATATATATATATATACACACGCACATACACACATATATATATATAATATACACGCACACACACACACACACACACACACACACACATATATATATATATATATATATATATATAAAGATGTGTGTGCATCTGTGTGTGTGTGTGTGCGTCTGTGTGTGTGTGTGTATGTGTGTCTGTGTGGGGTGACGGGGTGGGTGTGATGGTGGGGTGGGTGGGGGTAGAGGGTTGACGGTGGGGGTGGGAATGGTGAGGGTGGGAGGGGGGTAGGGGGTTGACGGTGGGGGTGGGGATGGTGAGGGTGGGAGGGGGGGGAGGGGGGCGGTGGTTTGAGGAAGATGGGTTTTTTTTTTTTTTGTGGTGAAAATTGCATTGGGAGAAAAAAATATATATATAAGGGCATTTTTGTCCACTTAAGTAATAATTTAAGCCTAAAAATATGAAAAATCGCACCAAACGCGCGTATAACACACTCTCCGTTAAAAGTAACGGTTTTTTTAACGGAGGGGTCTGTGGTGCTACACTTTTAAAACCACAGGGGGGTCCGGTGCACTTTTTAAACCACAGGGAGGTCATGTACACTTTTACTAAAGCACAGGGGGTTGTGGTGCTATTTACTCGAGATAATTTGACATTAAGAAAAAATAATTTCTTCACCGTATGAGGAACCGCCCCTTACAAAGAATAAAAGAAAGAAAAGAAACATAAGTAAGATGAGTCAGCTTGGTGTCTTCATCCCAAAGTTATTGCTTGGCACGAATTTGGCTCTTGGAGAATGAGGAAGATAATAAGGAAGCTAAAGACAATAAAGAGTGCACGATAAAGATGTATGTTTGCATGCCACCTCATGCTTGCATGGTTCCGGTCAGCCACATCCAACTATAGTACACACACGTCAGTTTATGAGTTAGCCACATATAACATTAGTCATAACCACACTTAACATCTCAAAGCTGCTGCGTGGGTTATCGTTAAGTATTTTGGTGATGAGAATGGTTAAAAAGATAAAAGCAAGATAGTAGTCTATTAAAAGAGGAATAAAACAAAAGGAAAGATCAGACAAGAAATGATAAGAACAAAAGAGAATTATACAAACAAAAATGAAAGACCAGTGAGCGGAAAAGAAATCGAGAAGCATAGGAATAAGAAGAAAATAGGAGAAAATGTTCACTGCTCAAATATTGAACTTCATACAATATCACATTAACGTGAGATTATAATGTTGAAGAAAGAGAATTAAATAGGATTTAAAGCTCGATCGAGGTAAGTTTGACAACCTTCTTACGCTTAGATCCCTTTTGGTTTTATCCCTACTGTTTCAGTTTAATGTTTCATATTCTAAAAATTCGTTGATTTCGTTCCGATTCGCTTGTCATTCAGAATCTTGTACTCGACTCGAAGTGAGGGACTATGATGTCTAAGTACTGATTATGTTATTATCTAATAACTGAATGTATTAATTGTTATGTGTTATCTCTAGAGCTGTGACACCCATCGGTGGCCATTCTGTGATTTAGCTATGACTATTACGGCTCTAGGTGATATTTATGTGATATGTGATTTTGAGATATTTATATTTTGATAATACAGTCAAATTTGTATGATACTTCAGTACAGATGGAATTGTGAGATAACTACACAGGTTTTGTGATACCTGGTTACGTAATTCTGGTATTAGCTTTGAGTGTATATTATGTATTGATCAGGTTATGGTTCAGTTCTGGTCTTGTGTGAATTAGCTATTTTCATCCCTTTTGTACTTTGACTTTGTATCGCGTCTTTGATTTAATTCCTATTTCTATATTGCATCTTTTTATTCAGATAACCCTCAGAGCCTGACTTCGGGTGTCCCTCTTACCGAGCATTATTTCGCTCATTATATTATTTTATTACAATTATGCAGAGACAGGAGTTAATGAGCTGCACAGGCTACATGGGTTTAGAGGTCACCCAATGAGATCAGTAATATTTTTAGAAAGAATATTAGTTGTAAAATGTCGTCTTTTTGTAATATATATTCAGAAGTATTCTATGATTTAATTAAGAGTTTTAGTCGCTCTGGTAAAAAATTTTGTGGAATTTAGTTTTCTGTATTGTGGTATTAAAGCCTTGCAGGTTTAGGGAGAGAAATTTTCTTAGACTCGCGGCATCACGTCTCTGAGTTTGGTCCTGTGAATTTTGGGGACGTGACAAATCATCTCTAGGGTATTAATGTTCCCAAAAGTAGAAGGGATCTCCTCAAGTTTTTTGCATCTGTGCACCACCAGTTTCTTCAAAACAGGAAAGTGATCCTCACTGGGCACATTCCATTGCTCAATATTGAGAGCTTCTAATTTCAAGTATTTGAGTTTGAGGAACTCATCATCTCTTGTCTTCCATTCTTTCCCATCAAAGGCTTTAAACAACAATTTCAGAACTTCAAGGTTGGGGAGTGTTGCAATTGTTGCAATGTCACTCCATGGCAAACGGAACTTCGATAAAGTTAACTTTTTCAGATTGGAAGGGAAGGTAAATTTCCCGTGAGATACCTTTCCACCATAGTAAAACACCTTGAGGGACTCGAGTTGAATTAAAGAGTCTAATTCTGGAAAGATGTTGCAACTCTCAGAATTGCTCCCAGATTCAGTGAAAATGCACTTCAGTCTCCGAATATTGGGCAATGAATGTATCACATCTCTTGATTTTGTCCCGTACGATAGAATTCGTGTGGAAAGAGTTTCTAGTTTATCTGAAATGGCATCCTTGACATCACTCTTCTCCGAAATCACAGCAGCACGGTTATCAATGTGCAGATGCCTTAAACTTACCATGCTCAAGATCGTATCTGGTATAGCAACTTCACCTCTTTTTCCTTTCACAAGAAAAGTTTCCAGGTTCCTGAGGTTGGCAATTGATGATGGGATAGAATTGCTCTGAATCTGAACTGCCAAGAGCCTCAAATCAAGCAACAATTGTATTTCGCAATTAAGATCTTTTAGAACCAACCGTCCCAAATCTAATACATTAAGAAACTTGAAGCTGCTAAATATAAATGAGGCATCATGCGATGATCTCCTATCCAACTGAAATGTAGGGGCAAAATGCAGTAAGGAGCAGACTTGCAAGCTGGAAGGACACTTATCAAAGTCATTGAGCATAGAGTAAATGCACAGCCTACATGGGTCATAAGTTGTGGGATTTGAATTATATGATTTAACATACCCATCTACCTGGTGATGAAACCTGAGGTCGATTGGAGCAACAGGTTCATCATTTCCACCTAGCAGAAGCAAAATGTTCTCTTGTTTAGCTTTAGCCAAGCTAAAATCACGCAAAAGATCATGAATGCGGCACGATTTGACCCCACTTCTGGATCCTCTTTCGGCAACTATTACCAGGCTTCTACTGATGAGATCTAACAAATAGTCCTTTGCAATGTCCTCTAAATTTTTATGCTCAGCCTTTGGTATGAAACCTTCAGCAACCCATAACCACAAAAGCTTCTTTGCCAGAATTTCTTTGTCCTCTGGAAACGCTCCTAAATAAAGGAAGCATGGTCTTAAGACGATCTGGTAGATTCTTGTAGCTCAATTCCACTACCTCCCAGCTTAAAATTTTGAGGTCTCTATCGGTGTGTCGACTTAAACTTTTCGCAACTTGTTCCCACTCTTCGTTCTTTTTCCTCGCAAGAATTCCAGCCATCAGAACAACTACAAGTGGTATCCCTTTGCAATCTTTTGCAATTTGCTTCACAATTTTCACTTGTTTTATAAGATATCTTTTTCCAAGAAATTGCTTTTGGCGTAACAACTCGCAACTTTCATCATCATTGAAGGGGCGGAGCTGATGAAGAATGCTACGTTCTCGAACTTTTGAGGCCATTTCTCTTAGTCGAGTCATAAAAATAATCCAACTTCCTTGGCAGTTGCCATTGAAACATCTCCTTAAAGCATTCCATGCCTCAATATCCCATATATCATCTATGACAATCAAAAACCTCCGTCCTTTCAGAGATTTATACAACAATTCAGCTAAAGCTGCAACGCTGTTGACATAAATTTCTTCAGTCAGCTCAACAACTTGACCTAAAATGTCAATCAGCATCTGCTTCGATTGATATTCTTGAGACGCACAACACCATGCTCGAACATCAAAGTATTCGACAACTGAAGGATTGCTATACATTTTTTTTGCTAGAGTTGTTTTACCAAGCCCCGCCATTCCGATGATCGAGATGACGTATAGCTCCTCTGCTCCTCCAATTAGTCGCTCTTTTATTTTTTCAGCCTCATCTTCAAAACCAACAATCACTTCACCTATTGCCAAGGTATTATCTTGTGATGACAACATCTCACTTGAAATATTCTCATTAATTCTTTGTGTCTCATTCTTGAATAGCTTAACCTCTTCCATGACATCAGAAAGCTTCAACATGCAATACCAGGCTGGAAAATCTCTGAAAGAAATGGGATCGATGGCATGATTTGCTTCTTTTGTTGTATTCATTACACGATTCTCAAGAGCTTTTAATTCTCCAATTTCAGTGTCCTGCTCTTCAGAGTTCTTGAGAAAAGATATCAAGATCTTTAATTCCTTGTGGACATTCACCATCTGAACCTTTGCAGCTATTTTCATATGAGGCATTGCAAAACGAGAAATTACATCATTTCTCGTTTGATGATGTAGCATGGGAATAGATCTTCCTCATTTCTGCCTTGATAAGCTTAATCTTTTCAAGCAAATCAGGCAAGAGACTGCTCATCTCCTTAACCATTCCTTCTTTGTCTTCATCGACTTGAAAAGAGTTTATCGCATGCCCTACTTCGAGAGCCATAGTGTCCATAAGACTCTGGATATCCTTGAATTTCTTATCAACATTATCACCCTTTTGCGTATCAACAAAAAATGTTCTCAAGAGTTGCATGTCCTCACCAAAGGTTTCAAACTGATCCTTAATAGGAGGTGGCAAAGTATTCTCATCGTTTACTCGATCCACTATACGAAATAAATGGATGAGCTTAAGCCTTCCAAGCAACTGTAGAAGTATAGCAGTATTCATGGCCATCATATCTTCATTCATATTGCCAACGTTGAAGTCTCGAATAAGACGAGCTGCCTTATTTACCAGACTTTTTGCATGCCCTAACCATGATTTCTCATAGTCGGCATACTGCTTTGGGGTCATGAGTAAAGCTCTCAGGAGCTTTAACTCCTCGAGAAGGCTTTCGACTTGACTCTTCGTCGAAAGCTCTAGACTGCCATCACAGCTTAGTAACTCTGCCAGATGTCCGAGGAGAAAGTCAATCTCACTAGAAATCTTCTTATTAGTTCTTTGTATCTCATTCTTGAATAGTTTAACCTCTTCCATGACATCAGAAAGCTTCAACATAAAATACCAGACCCGATTATTTCTGGAAAAGACAAGGTCGGTGGCATATTTTACTTCATTTGTTATATTCACGGCCCGTTTCGCAAGAGCTGTTAGTTCTCCAACTTCAATCCACTGCTCTTCAGAGATCTCAAGAAAAGATATCAAGATTTCTAGGTCATTCCAGACATTCTCCATCTGAAGCTTTGCAACACTTTTTATATGAGGCTTTAGGAAACGAGAAATTGCATCAGCCATCCTATTCAGCAGCTCATTTAGTTCTTTGAGGATAATTATCATACTTTTTCGGCCATGTGTCATGGGGAAGTTAGATGATGTAGCATGAGGATAGATCTTCCTCATATCTGCCTTGATAAGCTTAATCTTTTCAAGAAAATCAGGTAGGAGACTGCTCATCTCCTCGGCCAAGCCTTCTTTGATTTCATTGACGTGAAAAGAGTATACGGCAGACCCTGCTTCAAGAGCCAGAGCGTCCATAAGATTGAGGATATCCTTAAATTTCTGATGCACAGTATCACCCTTTTGCGTATGTATAAAAAAAGTTCTCAAGAGTCGCATGTCCTCACCAAAGGTTTCAAATTGATCCTTCATATGAGCTGGCAAACTAGTTTCATCATTTACTCGATCCAGTATACAAAATAAATTGATGAGCTTAAGCCTTCCAAGCGACTGCAGAAGTAGTGCATTATTCATGGTCATCATTTCTTCACTCGTATTCCCAACATAGAAGTCTTCAAGAAAACGAGCTACTTTATTTAGCTGTGAAAGAAGATATAAAGAGAATTAAGCAACGGAAGACAAACGTAGATTATGTTGGGTATCGGCGCAGCGGAATGGTCGGGGACAAGCAGTATCACGCAACTAAAATATGAATGAGAACAGAGAAAGTAGAGACACAAGATTTACGTGGAAAACCCTCAAACAAATCGAAGGAAAAACCACGGGCAAGTAATAGAGGATTTCACTATGATGTGGAGTATTTTACAATAACCTTTCTCTCTAATATAAGGAGAGAATAATATCACTCTCTCAAATAATAGGAGAAACTAACTCTCACTCACAAATATAGAACAACAAAAGAGGAAGAAAACTACTCAAGAGAAAGCTTATGTTTTCTCTCTAATTTGCTATGCTTGGATGATGCTAAATGGTAAGGAATGCGCTTCTATTTATAGGCTCATTCTATACCCAAAATCAAAGCAAAATAATAGTGTGAAAATGATTTTTATGTGCCTAATTTTGCACCAAACTTTGATGCATAAATCTTCCTTTCCCATTGCCTTTTGTTTTCTTTTGACCAAATGCTCAAAGTGATCTTTAACTAATTCACATTCTCCCACATAAAGCTCACTTTGGATGATCTTCAAATCTCTCCATACTTGTCAATTCCATGTTGCTTACGTATTTGCTAGGCCAAATGAGGATCTACTCCAAACAAACTTGTCAACGTTGATTGGCTTTGTCATGACATCTGCTAGGTTCTCGTTGGTGTGAATCTTCTGCATATCCACACTCCCTTCCTCCACTACTTCTCGAACAAAGTGATATTGAACACCTATGTGTTTCGTCCTGGAATGAAATGCTGGATTCCTTGCAATGTGCAAGGCACTCTGACTGTCACAAAACAAGGGAATTTTCTCTTGTTTGTGCCCGAGCTCCTCCATTAACCGTTTAATCCAGATTGCTTCTTTACAAGCTTGTGCAGCTGCCATGTATTCAGCCTCTGTTGTAGATAGGGCCACAACAGTCTGTAATTTAGATATCCAGCTTACCACGCCGCCTGTAACTGTAAACACATAGCCTGTAGTGGACTTCCGTTTATCGGAATCACCTGCAAAATCCGAATCAACAAAACCCTTGACAGTAAATTCTGATCCTTCAAAACATAATGCAACATCCGAGGTTCCTTTGATGTATCGTAGGATCCTCTTAACAACATTCCAATGCTCTCTACCAGGATTCGCCATGAACCGACTGACCGCACCAACTGCTTGAGCAATATCTGGTCTCGTACATATCATAGCGAACATGAGACTTCCCACTGCTGATGCATACGGTACTCGAGACATTTCTATCCTCTCCGCTTCAGTGCTAGGGCACATACTTGAGGATAATTTGTAATTGACAGGAAGCGGGGTCGAGATTTCCTTACAATCTTGCATATTGAAGCGCCGCAAGATTTTCTTCAAGTAATTCTCCTAGGAAATCCATACCTTCCTACCTTTTCTGTCTCGGTGAAATTGCATCCCTTAAATCTTGTTTGCTGGTCCCAAATCCTTCATATCAAACTCCCCAGCCAACTGTGCCTTCAGTTCTTGGACCCGATCTTTACTGGGACCTGCTACCAGCATGTCGTCCACGTACAACAGCAGAATGATAAAATCATTATCGCCAAACCTCTTGTAGTACGTACAATGGTCTGAATTGAGTCTGTTGTACCCAAGGCTAATCACGAAGGAATCAAATCTCTTGTACCAACACCTTGGTGCCTGCTTTAAACCGTACAGAGATTTGGTCAACCTGCAAACCAAGTTTTCTTTTTCTTTCTCAACAAAACCTTCTGGTTGAAGCATGTAAATCTCTTCTTCAAGCTCTCCATGAAGAAAAGCCGTCTTTACATCTAATTGTTCTAGATGTAAGTCTAACACATCACACATGGCCAAGACTACTCTGATAGTTGTAAGTCTTACCACAGGAGAAAATATCTCGTTGAAGTCAATTCCTTCTTTCTGAGCATATCCTTTCACCACCAGTCTTGCACGATATCGCTCCACTTGGTCATTACCATCTCGCTTGATCTTGTAGACCCATTTGTTACCAATGGCTTTCCGTCCAGGTGGTAGTGGAACAAGCTCCCACGTCTTGTTTCTATGTAGAGCTTCAATTTCTTCTTGCATTGCTGTCATCCACAGGGCAACATCGGGGCTTTTTATAGCCTCGTGAAAGGTAGATGGCTCTCCATCCTCCGTTAGAAGACAGTATGCAGCATTGCTCGCCATGACAAAATCTGAATGCCAAGTTGGTCTTGTTGTCTGACGCAATGAACGTCGGACTTCTATAACCTCAGCATTATCTGGTTCTTGTTCCTCGTGCTCCGGTGCAGTTTCAGAAGAAGCATCTCCTTGTTCTGACTTATCTTCAATTTGTATTGTAGTAGTCTCCTTTGAAGTGTTGCTGTCGTCTTCACTTTGCAGTTTATCTTCTGCAAATATGACATCTCTGCTGATGACAACCTTGTGGGCAGTGGAATCCTACAGGCGATACCCCTTAACACCATCAGCATTTCCCAAAAATACACATTTCCTGGATTTTGGATCCAGCTTTCTTCTTTCTTGGGAAACATACATCACATATGCCGGACACCCAAATACATGCAAGGTAGAATAATCTGCGGGTTTTCCGGTCCACATTTCCATTGGTGTCTTCAACCCAATTGCAGTTGACGGTGACCGATTTATCACGTAACAGGCAGTTCTAGCTGCTTCTGCCCAAAATGATTTGGCAAGACCTGCAGTTTCCAACATAGCTCTCATTCTTTCAAGAAGAGTTCTGTTCATCCGCTCTGCTACACCATTTTGCTGAGGTGTATGTGCAACAGTAAATTGCCTCTGAATACCCTCTTGCTTGCAAAATGCCAAAAAGCTCCTGTCAGTATATTCTCCTCCGTTGTCCGTCCTCAAACACTTGATCCTTTTCCCGGATTCAAGTTCCACCAGCGCTTTGAAAGTTTTGAATATTGGAAACACATCTGACTTGTTCTTGATTGGATACAGCCATAGTCTCTTGGAGTAATCATCAATAAATGATACAAAGTATTTGGCTCCTCCTAGGGACAAAATCGGTGATTCCCAAACGTTTGAATGGATCAAGTCTAGAATGTGTTTGCTTCTAGCAGTAGATCTCCCAAATTTCAGTATATGCTGCTTACTGGTAACACAGTGCTCACAAAAAGGTAAGTTTACCGTCTTGAGCCCGGGTAGGAGATTACGTTCAGCAAGAATCTTCAAGCCTCGTTCTGTCATGTGGCCCAATCTGCGATGCCACATTATAGTTGATTCTTCTTGACCGGCTGATGCAACTGATACATCTGCCTCCTGCAACGTATCTCCCAAAAGCATGTATAGATTTACCCCAATCTTTTCTGCCTTGATCACCACAAGCGCTCCTTTGACAACCTTCATGATCCCATCCTCGATATGGGTCTTGCAACCAAGGTCATCCAATTGTCCAATGGACAATAAGTTCTTCTTCAAGCCCTTCACGTGTCGTACCCCTTGAATGGTGCGAATGGTACCATCATACATTTTAATTTTGACGGTACCGATACCAGCAATCTCCAAGGCATGATCATTACCCATGTACACAGATCCTCCAGAGACAGGTTCATAGTTGTGGAACCATTCTCTACGAGAGGTCATATGCCATGTTGCTCCCGAATCCATTATCCAAGCATCAGTGAGCTCCTTTCTGCCTTTTGATACAGTTGCTGCTTCGCTGTATAAAATATCTCCATCATCTGGTGCAGTCGCCACACATCCCTGAGAATTTGTCACCTCGGGATTCTTTTTGTTGCTCCAACAATCCTTCTTGAAGTGCCCTTTCTTGCCACAGTTGTAGCATTTGATATTCTTTCTACTCTTTGATTTTGATCTACCTTGGTTGTTGTTCCCACTAGAGCCACGTTCCGTTGATCTACCTCTCACCATTGATAATGCCTCTGCTTGTTGTGAACTTTCGATTCTGTCTTCCTTACTTTTGCGCCTAGATTCCTCTTCCAGAACAGCGGCTGCAACATCATCAAAAATAACAAAATCTGAAAGAACATTGTTAGTGTAACTAATGATGAGTTGATCATACGAATCAGGTATACTTTGAAGTAGAATTTCTGCATGTTCAAGCTCCGCTATTTTATGCCCAATTGCAGTCAATTGAGAGAATAACGTATTTAAGGTATTGATGTGATCTGTCACCGATGTGGACTCACTCATCCGAAGGGTGTAGAGTCTTCTCTTCAAGAAAATCTTGTTGTGAAGTGACTTGACCTCATACAGTTTGGTCAGCGCATCCCAAATTTCTTTTGCTGACTTCTTTTCCTCAACGCTTGACAATACCGAATCTGCCAATGCCAGGTGCAGATTAGCCATAGCGTTGTCATCCATCTCTTTCCACTTGTCGTCCATCACCTCCGCTGGTCTGTCTCCAATTGCTGCCAAGCAATTCTCCTTTCTCAAGATTGCCTTCATCTTCAATTTCTATAGGGAAAAATTTTTCCCGTTGAACTTCTCGATTTCAAATTTTGCTGCCATAGTATTAACGACGATCTGCTTTGTAACTTGAACCAGCTCCCACTATTTCATTGTGAATAGTACTATTTACATGAATAGTACCGTATACGTGAATAGTACTAAAACCGTATACAAAAATAGTATCGATACCGTATAGGTGAATAGTACTATACCGTATGCGTGAATAGTAACCGTGAACAGTAACCCCGTATGTATACCAGTGACCCGTAACCAATGGCTCTGATACCACTGTTGGGTATCGGCGCAGCGGAATGGTCGGGGACAAGCAGTATCACGCAACTAAAATATGAATGAGAATAGAGAAAGTAGTGACACAAGATTTACGTGGAAAACCCTCAAACAAATCGAAAGAAAAACCACGGGCAAGTAATAGAGGATTTCACTATGATGTGGAGTATTTTACAATAACCTTTCTCTCTAATATAAGGAGAGAATAATATCACTCTCTCAAATAATAGGAGAAACTAACTCTCACTCACAAATATAGAACAACAAAAGAGGAAGAAAACTACTCAAGAGAAAGCTTATGTTTTCTCTCTAATTTGCTATGCTTGGATGATGCTAAATGGTAAGGAATGAGCTTCTATTTATAGGCTCATTCTATACCCAAAATCAAAGCAAAATAGTAGTGTGAAAAGGATTTTTATGTGCCTAATTTTGCACCAAACTTTGATGCATAAATCTTCCTTTCCCATTGCCTTTTGTTTTCTTTTGACCAAATGCTCAAAGTGATCTTTAACTAACTCACAGATTATTGAAGAGAGGTGACGTTAGCCATACACATCTGATACCATGAAAGAAGATATGGGAAAATATTTTCCTTGCTTTACTGTGTTAACAGATACACTATTTATAGTGTTGTACATGATTAAGAGATTGTGTAAAAGTAGAAGACTACAACAAATAACAGCAAGATTACAACAAAGAAATTGATTATAGCTAATCTTATCAAATACAACAACTAGATCGATACTTTGTTTACCTGAGGTCCTATATGCGCTTGATATGATTGCAATTGGTCAGCGTGTTGCATTGGAGTTGTCGTGAGTAAAGATATCACAAGCTTTAACTGCTCGCAAAGGCTTTCAAATTTGTCATTTGTTGGAATCTCCACACTTCCATCACGGCCTGGTAGCTCTGCGAGTTGTTCGAGGTGAAAATCAATAAAGCCCACCAGAAGAGAAACTGCTGCATCTGATGAAAATGACACTGAAGCATACAGGATGGCACGATAAAGACTTGTGTATACTTCATTGGGCTTATAGTGTAGCGCAAGAGAAAGGTCACTATTTTCATCCATTTTGTTAATCCAATAACTGAAGAAAAACGATGCTGCTATGGTAGCCACATATCTGACCTCCACCTTAAGATGATACAGATGGTTCGAGATTAATTTGAGTTTAGCAACCAATTGAAGGGAATTTCTTAGAAATCTTAGCCTTCTCTCCAGGGTGTTAATAAGTTTCTTCACCCCAACAATAGAGTTGACCTGATCGGATTGTATCAGATCCTTCATATTCTCTAACACATAACCAATACATTTCACCTGGAGATCACCTTCAATAAACCCCCGTCCACGTAATTGTTTGAAAAGATGATATCATTCATGGACTTCCAGCTTAATAAGCTCAATCTTTTCTTGCACAGAGAACGATCCAAATCTAAGGACACTTCTCCACCCCCAAGTGAGAGAATGACTTCTCCCACTTCTTGTTGGATTACAGCTTTAATTTTCTTATATCTGTCTTTTAACTCCTCGCTCCCAATCCAAATCAGTTTTTTGGACATGAAGAACGTCCTGAGAAATTTGAGCTCAATCTTAAGGGTGTTGATTTGATCCTTGAGTGAAGCAGAGCAGCTCCCCTGTTCTTCCAGGTAGTCCAGGCATTCCAGTGAATCTTTAATCACACCCTCCATCTTCGTTAATTTTTCTTCGTTAACACTCTCTTCTCCTCCACAACCACCTTATCTTCAATCTTCTTCTCTTCTGTTTCCTCAACCTTCTTTTGTTCAGCTTCCGCAACTTTTTTCCTATCAAACTTATTGCTCTTTTTCTTTTTCGTCTTTTGTTTTACCACCTTGGTATCAACTGAAGTATATGAGGGTTCAACATAATCAGGGGGCAAAACAATTTCCTTTTCTTCTACCTTTATTCCCTTCTCCTCGATTGCCTTTTTCACCCTTTCTGCAATCTTTAAGGTTCCATACTCAATATATTGTTGACATCCCACAATGCAAAATCAAGCCTATTTAAAGCATCATAACACCTTGCCCTCTTCAACAAAGCCTTGCTATACTTGGGAGCAACTTCAAGTGCTAAATTGCACTCATGTATCGCTCTTGGATACTCACCAAGACCCATTTGCATATAGCAAGCAGCCATATTACTACGCAAATAAGCAACATCAATATGGTTTCTTGGTAGCAACTTAATAGCCTTTTCATAGACTAGCATAGCACCCTCGTGATCGCGTTTTTTGAACAATTTGTTGCCTTCTTCCTTTAATTCTTTAGGCATATTGAAAAAGACAGCAGTGTCTTCATCAAATGCTTTATGTTGGGTATCGTCGCAGCGGAATGGTCGGGGATAAGCAGTATCACGCAGCTAAAATATGAATGAGAACATAGAAAGTAGAGACACAAGATTTACGTGGAAAACCCTCAAACAAATCGAGGGAAAAACCACGGGCAAGTAATGGAGGATTTCACTATGATGTGGAGTATTTTACAATAACCTTCTCTCTAATATAAGGAGAGAACAATATCACTCTCTCAAATAATAGGAGAAACTAACTCTCACTCATAAATATAGAACAACAAAAGAGGAAGAAAACTACTCAAGAGAAAGCTTATGTTTTCTCTCTAATTTGCTATGCTTGGATGATGCTAAATGGTAAGGAATGAGCTTCTATTTATAGGCTCATTCCATACCCAAAATCAAAGCAAAATAGTAGTGTGAAAAGGATTTTTATGTGCCTAATTTTGCACCAAACTTTGATGCATAAATCTTCCTTTCCCATTGCCTTTTATTTTCTTTTGACTCATCAAAAATGTAAAGCTACCAAATGTGACTTTATCTCATTAAAAGTCTTTGATGGCTCACACTTTAGAAGTCTTTTCGGTACCTTTACTATTATTACTACGCTTCAAATTTGCATCACTTGATTTTGAGCCTACTTGACTTTTCTTTTTCCCAGTAGGCTTTCCCATTGCTCCAAATAATCCAACAAATTCGGAACAATATATCCTAAATCAAATCTAAAAAATATTCTATATTAATCCAATACACACCTCACAACTTTATTCTCTAACGGGAGCTTCATGCACGAGCTGCCCAATTATTTTCTTCCCAGCAAGAAAACCCTGAAAACAAAGTAAGAATGAGAAAAAAAAAAGTATTGGAAGGAAGCTTTGCACCAAAAAAGAAACTGCAGCAGTGCGTATTACTTCCAACAGCTGAAGAAGGTGTTTGCAATTGTGATCAAAGTCTTCTCAATAAGTCTTTTTTTTTTGGCCTTTTTCCAGTAATAAAATAAACAGAACACCGAGCAATGATCAGCTAAAGTGAACACAAAAGAATCACCAAACATCATCATTAGATTATAATAAGATTAGTAAAACTCGGCGGCTGCTGTCTAATATAATATAGGGTTGATTCTTTCTAATACCAAACGCTCAGAAAACAACAAATGAATATGGCATCTCCACGGCCGAATCAATGTCCCTTCACGTTTTGTCATAAGCAAGTTTTGTGTCTGCGCGCTTCTAGGATTCCAAAGAGCTTACTACGTATGACTTCAAAGAGCTTCAGGTATTGCAATAGTGATGAAAGTCTTCTCAGTAAGTCAACAATGAAGCATCAAGCGATTTCATCTATACTCTTGTGCATGTTGATAGTGGGTATATATGACTCTGGTGATCATTTAGTGTTGATATCAGCCGATTGGTGGTTTCATTCGAAAGATTGAACATTCGTGCCTACATGGAAGTATGGCATAAATCATAACTAAAGAGACTGTTAGCAATTTAAATCAAACACACATAATTGATTGCATAATCACGAAGGAAAGGAATAATAGGGTAGGTGTGACACGAAATTATAAACAATAATGAAAGTTGGATTAGTAAATCCAAGCGGCTACTACATAATATAATTAAAGGGTTGATTCTTTCCCTAGAAAATCGCAACAAGTCACTTTCTTTGTTTCTCTGCCAAATATTACCGTTCCTAGTTTCGATCTAAGCTTGTACTATACCTTAGTTTTGCATTTGTGCTATTATAGCCGAAAAAGACAATGCGTTTTAGATTGATGCGTGTTTGTTTGTTATTGTTATCGAATTTTTATGGACCTAGTTGTTTGTTGGATTACAAGAATGAAAACTAGAAACTATTATTATTCAAGTCCATTTTTATTGTGAAATGAATAATTAGTTTTTGTGACAATTAAAAAAAGGTAATTTATCGAAATAGTCCTAAATCTTTGTTTTTTTTTTTACATTTATGTCCCTTATCTTTCATTTTAGATAAAATGGTCATTCATATTTCATTTTAGTGACAACCGTTAGTCCTTGAAGTAAAATCGGAAAAAAAAAAATAACACTAGTGAACTCGTGAATGGCATTTGGCCGCAAAATGCACAAATCTTCAGGGGTGAAATTGTCATACGGTAAAATATAAGAAACCTAAGGTTTATGTATTTTGTGGCCACGTGCCATCCATATGCTTACTAATGTTATTTTTTGACAGATTTTATTTCAAAGACAAACGGTTGTCACCAAAATAAAAGATAAAGGATCATTTTGTTCAAAATGAAACATAGGAGACTTAAATATCAAAAAATACAAAGATCTAGGACTATTTTGGTAAATTATCCTTAAAGAAATTTGTATGACTTCACAAGAAATTCCTTGGTTAAACAAGTCATACAAAGATCTATATAGAAGCATCTGTCACGTTCTGAAAATGTTCAAGGTAACTCTAATGACATGGTTGTCGTAAGTCTAAAAAAGTCATTTCCTCAACCTACTGATGTAATTGTATTTGTAGCACTTAAATCGTGAAATTTAATCTACATTGCATTACAATATAAGGCATAAATGCTACAATTTATATAAATTTTGGTGCAATGTATGTTGAACGAAATAGTGAATAAATGGGAACCCCTAAAGAGGACACGCAGTACCCTACGCCTATCCTTCTTGATCCAATTGAAGATGAAGATCTCTCAACTCAGGCAAATTTATCAATTGTTGGTAGTGTTGTCGCTAACATACCTATCCCCCCTGGTATTGTTAAGAAAGTTGTTAACGAAAATTGGGGCCTTCAAGAGCTCGCCGAGGTCCAACCCCTTAAGTGCAATACGTACTTAATCACTTTTCTTTGTGAAACAGATAAAAGGAAAGCATGAAAGTACAAACCATGGTCAGTTGAAGGTTTTCATTTTCTCCTATAGCCCTACGAAGAAGAGATCGCAGTTGAAGATTTGAAACTTGATTCCTTTGTGTTTTGGGTTCAAGTGAGTGGTCTTCCTACCAGATATGTCTCCACAGAAAACGCTTGTAAAATTGGGTCTAGATTGGGTGAGGTTGAACAGGTTGAAATCACTAACACTAGAGGACTGATAAGAAATATGCGAATTATAATCATCTGGGATGTTTAAAAAACCCTTTTACCAGGTCTTCCTTTTCTAAGGAAGGATCATCCTAATGCTTGGATTTTCTTTAAATATGAAAAACTTGGTGAATTTTGCTTGAAGTGCAGAAAACTTGGGCATGATTTCAAATTTTGTAAAGATAGAAGACCTGGGGAAATCATTAGCAGTAGAGTGGTTGACCTCAAGAAATTTGGTCCTTAGATGCGAGCTCCGCCAACGAAAAATCGTCGAGGGTCGAGTATAACAGTTAGGCAATCTCAGTCAAATAATTCCGGTGAGGTGGCACGTGGAAATCTGAGGCATGGAAAAAAAATTTCTCAAGGCAGTAGCTTACGTGTTGAAGCTGTGAAGAATGATGAGGGGTTGTCAGATGAACAGTACTCGGAAGACTATGTGTCATAGCAGTTTAATGAAGGAGAATAGGAGTTTGATGTGGATATCTCTAAGATGTCAGGCCAATATCTGGACCCAAATGCTTGGGAACTCACAAACAAAATCAAAAAAGACAGTGATCAGTCTTCTTCAAACGTTCAACAACTGGAAACAACCAAATTGAATGTGGGGACTAGTGCCCAACCAAGTAAGTCATTTTTGAACCAAAAGTCCAACCAAGTTGGCTCCCCTAATTCCTTCAAGAAAACTAATGAGATGGTGTCTGGGCCCTATGTCTTTAGTGGGGTCTGGATAGAAGAGAATAGCCCATTTAAATTCAAGGCTCAAACTGAGAAATCTGGTGGACTGAAAATTAAGGGCCCAAACCGAGGTAATACCCAACCCAACAAATGCAAAAGTGCAGAACGAAACAAAGCTCACCTAACGTTTTAATGAAGAGAAAAATAGAGGCTCTCTTCTCTGCTGATCACTCAAAAGATGGTTATGCTTCAGCAAGCTTGGATACAGGTAAGTCTCTGGTGGAAATTCCAATCCTTCATGAGTTCAAAATGGAACAAAATGAAAGACAAAAAGAAAACAAGCAGAAAAGAACGAAGGAAAGTAAAAGCTCTGAAGATGGCTTTGTTGATGAGGTTGAAGTCGATATTCACTCTGGGAATGAGGAGGTTGTTATTCAACAGCCCCTCACAGACAAATGAGAATCGTTTCTTGGAACTGTCAGGGGTTGGGCCCTGCCCTGACAGTTCGCAGCCTTCGAGATATTGTATCTCGTGAAAGGCCCTTCATCATTGAATTACTTGAAACCAAGATGAAGAACACTAAAATTCTGAATGTAGCTATAATAATAAGGTTTGAAGCTATTTGTACAGTAGAACCAATAGGCTGCTCTGGGGGTTTGGCCATTTTTGCAACAGTGATGTTGAGGTAGAAGTCATTGATGTTGACAAGAGCTTTATTCAGGTTAAAGTAGATCCAAACACTCAACATTATTAGGATATTTGTTTTGTGTATGCATTTCCAAACCAACAAGAGAAACATAGATTGTGGAGTTTCATTAAGCAGATGCAACATGATGAGAATACGCCGATGGCTTTCATTGGTGATTTCAATCGTATTTCATGCCATGAAGAGAAATCAGGGGGGAACAGAAAAGTAGACAAGGCTATCTTTGAGTTTAATCAACACATCAGTGATGCTAGTCTAGTGGAAATAGCGGCTAAAGGTTGCAAATTTTCTTGGCTCAATAGAAGAAAATGAGAAGGTCTGGTTCATCAAAAACTGGATCGAGCTCTTGCTAATTTGGGTTGGTCAGGCTTATTTCCTGAAGCGTGGGTTTTTGTTCTTCCGCCAATAGGTTCAGACCACTCACCCATTATTCGCTCAATAGAGGTGGATTGTGCCTTGAAGTGTAAGAAATGGTTCCACATTGAGAAATTCTGGCTCGATGATCCTAAGTGTGAAGATATTGTAAAAGAGTGTTGGAATGAGAATTGCAGGGGAGAACCATTTCGCGTTATCAAAAAGAAATAGTCTAGGTGTAGGAAGAAGCTTATCCTATGGAGTAGAAGAAAGTTTGGAAACAACAGGAAGATTGTGGAAAGATTAAAAGATAGACTTGAGGAGATGATGAAGTTGCCACAAGATGAATTCAAGATGGAAGAATACAAACTCTTAACTAGTGAGATCGAGAGAATTTGGAACAACGAAGAACATTATTGGGTTGCAAGAGCGAGAGTTAAATAGCTTCAAGAAGGGGATAGAAACACTGAATTTGTCCATTCCACTACAAGGCAAAGAAAAGTGAGTAACCGTCTGGTTAGGCTTCAGTTATTAGAGGATACGTGGACTGAAGACCCTGTGGTGATCAGAACTCTTTCCAAGAGTATTTTTCTGACCTGTTTAAATCTGTTGGAGCTAGAAACTTTGAGCCTATGCTGGAATGTATTCAGCCAGTCATTACTCATGAAGAGAATGAAAGATTGGTCCAACCTATCATAAGGGAAGCGATAAAAGCTGCTGCTTGGAGCATGGAACCTAACAAAGCGCCAGGACCAGATGGTTTCTCAAGTGCATTCTTTCATAGTTTTGGCATGTCATTGAAAATGATGTTTTTCTGTTGTATCAAAGCTTCTTGCAGGGACGTAATGATCTGAATTGTATTAATCAAACTGTTTTGATCCCCAAAATCAAGCATCCCCAATGTGTGAGTGACTTTAGACCAATTAGCTATTCGAATTTCATTTATAAAATTATGTCTAAAGTTTTGGTGATGAGATTGAAACCCCTTATGAACAAGATTGTTTCACAAACCCAATCTGCTTTTGTTCCTGGAAGAGTCATTCAAGATAATATTCTCATTGCACAGGAAGCTACCTTTTGGCTTAAAAGGAAAAGGAAAAATTCAAAACAATTTCATGTTATCCTTAAAGCAGATATGAGTAAGGCATATGATAGGGTTAAGTGGGACTTTTTGAGTGCAGTAATGAATAAAATGAGATTTCACCCTTTGTGGATTGATTGGATTATGAGATGTGTTTCGTTTGTTTCATATAATGTTGTTATTAATGGTGCTCCTCAGGATACCATCTTGCTATCTAGAGGGATTTGATAAGGAGACATTTTATCCCTTTATTTATTCTCAATCCTTACTCAAGTTCTTTCAAGTCTGATTGATTGGCAGCTTCGTAGGAACTTCCTTTCAGGATTCCGTATTACGAAAGCTTGCCCTCCTTACTCATCTGTTGTTTGCGGATGGTTCAATTTTCTTCTTGAAAGCCGACTATCGTCAAGCACTGGCCTTGTAGGATGTTATTTACAGGTATTGCTTTGCCTCAGGACAATGTATTAATGTTAACAAATCCTCGATTGTGTTTAGTCCAAACACTCCTGATGGTCTACAGAAAGGTGTTGCTAACATTCTGATAGTTAAATGCTCTAATAAATTGGGGAAATATCTTGGTCTCCTATCTGAGTGGGGAAGATCAAAAATTGAAGCCACTAGTTGGATTCAAGAAAGATGTGTAGGAAAACTTCAAGGCTAGAAGAGTCTTCTTCTCTCGGATGGAGGAAAAGATATTTTAATCAAAACGGTACTCCATGTTATTCTTCGTATGTGATGTCAACCTTGTTGTTGCCGAAAGTTGTTTGTCAAAGAATTACTACTTTGGCAGCTAACTTTTGGTGGGGAAAAAATGGTATGAAATGTATTCATTGGCTTAGTTGGGAGAAGCTGATGGAGCAGAAACAATAGTTCTTCGTTTTTTTTTGCTTGTTTTATTTATTTTGTAAATAGTTAATATTTGATCAGTTCTTTTATTTTTTATAATAGTCTAGTTATTTTTGGTATAATATGGATGAAGTAATGTCTGAATTAAGGAGTGGAGGAAAAACAGAATCTCGTAGCTGTGTTCGTGAATCTTACTTCGGATCTTTCATTGTCAACATACAAACTTCATTTATAGGAGAACATCTCTTTAATCTCATTTATATTTGAATTTCATGTTTATTTTTATTATACTCGTGTAATTTGTATTTATAATTATGTAATAATGGTCTTTTGATTTACCGGTCTCGAATCTGGACTGATTTGATTTAATGTTATATATGACTTGATTTATTTATATTCTAATTACCTGTCATTTTATTATACTTGTAGCTAATAATTTGATCGGTATTCTTTTGTGTCATATATAAATATTTTAATAGTGAATCTACTGGTTGTACTGTAGTTTCCACATTCAAAATTATTAATTGTCATTTTTAGTTGTTACCTTGGTTACTTATGATTATGTGGACAAAACTATACTCCGGCTAGAGAAGGGACACAGAGATAGAATTGCACCTACAATTAAGGTTAAATCGTAATTAATTAGACTTAGATAATTAATTGGATTAAGAGTTTGTAGCTTAATCCCAATGTTAAATTAGAAAATCCTATTTTTGAGCCTAGATCATTGCCTTAGTATTAATATGACTTTTAGAATATTTTCTCGTATTAGTAATCCCGATTCTAGATTAATTATATTTCTTTGTTTACTTTATTTTTAATTAATTTATAAACCACCAATCTATCCCTTATTTGTTTCTAGCATTCACACACTTACACCAAAATATCCTTAGGAGTCTCCCTGTAGATTGGACTTTGCACTCAGACTTTGCACTCAAGCACACTACACTGCATTAATCCGTGCATTTGCAGGTTTAAACTTAGTTAATTTTTGCACTCATTTTATTTACCGACCAAGTTACGATCACCTGCAAGGCTAATTCTACAAAAAATTTAAACCAGACCAATCTAAACTAGTACACTATACATCAACAGAAAAAAGAAAAAAAAAAGTCACATTAACTAAACCAGGCAAGAACTTGAGAAACAAATAAAATATCTAGGACGAATTGAGCAGTCATATGGGTTCAAGGGGTTAGTAAGAATTTGCTATTAACTAAACAAGGTAAGAGCTTGAGAAACAAATCTTGAATAAAACAGAGTAATATTCCTATTCAGGTATGAACATAACATTACAAAGCATAATGGAGACAAAATAAAAGTAACATATTAGTTAATTCATGTAGATGGAATGAATAACAGTATGTACCAAGTATTCAAATATTGAGCTTAGCTACAGTATTGAAGACAAAATAATAATTTTATGTTAAGTGAACACATGATAGAAGCAATCGATTCGAAATTATGTAATTCAAAATCTCCGGATTCAAGTTATCACAAGGAGCGAGTCGAACGCAAAATCAAAGAAATTGCTTTTAGAAGGGTGTAGAGTAACGAAGAGGAATAAAAGAAAACTTGACCAACACAAATTTCTGCAAAACAACTTTTGACATACAACAATCTGGAACTTAACTCAAAATCTCAAGAAAGTATGTATTACAACATTGGTTTATTATAATAGGAGCTCAAACTATCATAAAAACTGAATGGTCATCAAAGAAAGCGGGAAATTTTTACTTAACTCAATCAAAGCCATTTACAAACCCGAGGCCATGATCACCATCATACCATATAAATGAAACTTTAACTAGCCATTGATCAATATATTACTTAGCCAAGAAATCATAATTCCCAACGAAATAATCTTTGATACTATAAGGACCAAACTTTACCTTAATATATGCCATGTGTTTCTTCTTCAATAGTGTTAAATCTCTTGCTTATGAATTTGGGAAAGTTGAAGACTTGGCAATGCCCCTCTCCCTCTCACTCACAGTTGAAGACCCAACAAAATAAAAAGAGAAAAAGTGATAAAAAAATAAAAATAAAAATTTAGCGAATTATATTTTGACCCCAAGTTAAAGTTTATGGTTTTAAACTTTGGGCCTTATCAGATTTGAGGCATTACAGTATCACAGGTAGGATTTGGGCAAGATGTCTTCGTAATACAAACCTGCCTACAAACGTTAAGGAATGGATCGTAGCCATTAGCCATAGGCCGACAGCAAAACTAATGAACCGTTTGTTAATAAGTGAAATAAAGAAATTATATATCAAATACGTCTCTCTAAAAGTGATGATGAAATTCAAAGGTGAGAAAAAGACGAAGAGAAAAAAAAGAAAAGTATCAAGGACTCATTATGCTATGGGCATCTGTTGGGTAAAAAATCCAAAACCTCACTAAATTTCATTTTTTCATTAGAAGGGCTCATTTATAACCAAAAACAAGTCATTTATGGTCATTATTCATTCTTGGGAGAGAATCGCATTCATTCTTGCGGGACCTGCTCTCTCCAAAAAGAGCCTCTCTATTTTTGCATTGGAAAAACAAAAATGCGCTTCTGTAAATTAGAAATTAGGTTGTTAGCCAAAATGGGTGTTCATAATTTCTATACTCAGCAAATCCAGCAGGGGTATCTGAGGGTCTACTTGCTTGGCTATCATCACTTGATCTTCAATTGATCCAGCTTCAAAACCATTTTTATCATTGTCCGAGTACAAGAGCTTAATATGATTCCTTGAAGATTGACGTTATATTTTGACCCCAAGTTAAAGTTTAGTGTGGTTTGATACGCACAATACTACCAAAAGGCCCAAATAGAATAACGTCGGATTACTGTTCACGTGAGCAGTACATTTTTTCAAATTATTAATTTTTTTTTTTTAAAAAAACTCTCTTGTGCCAAAAATCCCCTTTTTTGCCCTCACATATAATGTCAAACTCGTAAATAAAGCTAAGAAGTATAATGTATCTTTTTTCTCAAAGTGAAGGCCGCAGTTAAAATGTTCAGTGATATTCACGAAGTCACTATCCAAAGCAATTCTTTCTTTTTCTTTTTAATTTCAAAATCTTTTCTAAGCCTTTTTTTCGTCTTTCTTTTCTAAATCTAAGTCATGCTAAATGCTTCCTCTTTCTAAGTTGCTCTCACATACAATTAAAAATTAAATTGAAGCATGAATCTTTCTTTAAAACTATTGTGGCGAGCGTAAAGAATCTGATAACAAATGGGCCTTAATACCTATGTGTAAAACTCAATTATTGACCAAAAAACTTAAGATATTGGGTCTTGAACCTCTACATATTTATTAATAGCTCATTATTCTTCTAATCTTTCTATGTGACAAAAATCCTTCTCTTTGCTCTCTAATTCACTATGTGAAACTCCTAACAAATCTCCCCCTTTTCATATGTGAACTCCAATTGGACATTAACTCTTCCTTGATCCACATTCATCACTGATGAATCCATCTTCACTACTTTCACAAGTTATTTAGATCTTCTTTTGCACCTTAACTACTACCATGCTGGCCTAGTAGCTCTTCCCCATGCACCTCGCTGTGCACCCTAGATCAACCATGCACCTCACCGTTCACCAACTTTAACTTGTGATTCTGGTCACCATCAACCTCCGATTTTGACGAAATCACCACCAACGGGCTCCTCTTTCAACGATAAAGCTTTTGATATACTTCACGTCTCACGAGACAACTCCGAAAAAATTGACTCCAACGAGACCCACTTCGATTTTTCCTTTTTCGGGGGCTCTACGACGACTTTCAGACTGCACAAATGGTACCACTAGATTCTTTGAGTTGAGATGAGTCCGATCATATATAGTTTGTCAAGTTTTGCTCATGAAAAATTTTATTGATTTTCGTGAGCTTTTCGGGTTTTTTTTTTCGCAAAGTTTGATTTTCGCGTCACTCTACCCTCAACCAAGCTCTGGATACCAGTTTATTAGGATAATTCAGGGTAATAACGCATAAAAACAAGAAATTAAGGCGAACACATGATTTACGTGATTCGCCTAAAGCTTACGTTCACGGGAAATAAAAGAATAATTAACTATATGATGATCTAAGCTTCAAGTTTGAACTTTAATAAGCACCCACCACACACAACTATAAGCTTGCCATGTTCAATATACCTTCTAACTTGATTAGTTTTTAATCAATTACAGTTAACAATCAAGCTATACCTTTTAACTTAATCATTTACCCATTTTTTGTCTCTACATTTGCCAACACAGAGATAGAATCAAATTATATTCTTACTTTAAAGTCAGACGTTGATGCTGCCTGGATAACATTCTTGGTATCAAAGACTCCTTTTTTCCAGTAACTTCTCCTGTTATTGCTATTTACTAGCCATTTTACTATTTTTCTATTAATTTGCATCTCTTGTAGTCTTCCGAATGCGTTAAATTATAATTTAATATGTGATTGAATAAAATATTTTTCCTTCGTACACCATTAATTCGATGATTGGCTGTAAAAAACCTAAGACGAGTTGGTGGAATTTTAGCAAACTAGTCAAAAAGGTAAGATATTAACACTAGAGCAAACATCACATACACACGCAGATCAGTATCTAAAAGGCTTGAAACTTTGAGCAGAAAGAAGAGAAATAAATGGAGTCAAAGCCTTTAAGATTCATAACCCTGACTAAAGAGCAAGATGGCATACAATCATGTGTTACAAATTAGTGCAGATTATTATCATGCTTTGTCCTAGTCTTCAGGAATAATTGAACAAGTCTAAAGAGTTTGTTTTTCTCTTTAGCTTATTTAGTAGTTAGTTGAAGATTTTTTGTTATTTAGTTGTTGAATATTTTTAGGAGCAGTAGTTGTTTCGTTGAGTTTTTTATGGAATTTCTTCACTATAAATAGAGCTTGTAACTAGAGCTGAAATATACACTTCAGCTTCTTTTCTTGAGAAATAATAACCACTTCTCTGTTTTTCCTGTTGCTTCTTTTATATGTTATGGTATCAGAGCCAGGTTGTCTTAAAACAACAAAACTTTGAACCTTATTGCCTGCAGTGTTTCCTTCCTTTTATTCTCCAAAATGATGAATGGTGTTCCGCAAACCTCTGTAGATAAGCTGGTTAGTAACAATTATAGTTACTAGAAGCTATGCATGAAAGCTTATCTTCAAGGGCAGGATCTGTGGGAGCTTGTCTCTGGTGATGATACTGTAATTCCAGAGGACATTCCCCAAATTGCGGAGTTGCGGCGAAAGTGGAAGATTAAGTGCAGCAAAGCTTTGTTTGCGTTACGAACCTCGATAAGTAAAGATTATATCGAGCATGTTCGTGATGCAAAAAGGCCAAATGAATTATGGAAGACACTTGCGAAGTTATTTTCTCAAAAGAACACGATGCAACTGCAATTTCTGGAGAATGAGCTTGCTAGGATGACCCAAGGAAATGCTTCTATTTCCTAGTATTTTCTAAAAGTGAAGAATTTATGTGCTGAAATTTCAGAGTTGGATCCGGAGGAGCCTATTAGCGATGCACGTCTGCGTCGTTATCTTATTCGCGGTTTGCGAAAGGAGTTTATGCCGTTTATTTCTTCAGTGCAAGGATGGGCAAATCAACCTTTGATCGTTGAGTTAGAGAATTTGCTCTCAAATCAAGAAGAGTTGGTGAAACAAATGTTAGGCAACAACAACAAATCTCTAGATGATGTCCTTTACACTAAGGACCAAGAAAAAAAGAATTCTTTCTCCAAGCACTCTTCAAGCAGTAGTAAGCATTCAGGAACATAAGGGAAGCCTAAAAGTAACTCGAAAAATTGCTATAGGTGTGGAAATCTGGGACATTTAAAGCGCGATTGCCGAGTAAAGGTACTATAGCTTCTGTTGTGCATCAGACCGACGCACAAACAGATGACTTTGGCCCCATAGATTACAGCAAGGAATGGATTATTGATTATGGTTGCTCTCATCATGCAACTGGAAATGATACCTTACTCTCTGATGTTCGCCCACATTGCGGGAAAAGAGTCATTGTGACAGCTGATAATTCACTACATCTAGTACTGAAAGAAGGAATTTTCAATGTCAAGGTGAATGGCTCGAAGGGTGGGGATGTCTCTCTCAAGGAGGTTTATCATGTTCCAGGTTTAAAAAAGAATCTTGCCTCAGTTTCTCAAATGACTGACTTTGGAAGGTATGTTCTTTTTGGTCCAAATGATGTAAAAATTCTTTCAAATTTGAAGAATATTGAAGCTGATATTTTGTTTACTGGGAAGAGAAAGGATTCATTATATGTTTTGTCTGCAAGTGATGCATATTTTGAAAAGACAAGGAAAAATACAAATACAACTCTTTGGCATGCTCAGCTTGGACATGTTGGTTATCAATTGTTGCAGCAAATCTCCACGAAAAAACTGCTTGAAGGTGTTCCTCCTTTTAAGGAAATGTATCACAATGTGGTTTGTTCGGGTTGTCAATATGGAAAATCTCAACGTCTTCCTTTTCCTATGTCAAAGAATAGAGCTTATGTAGCATTACAACTGATTCATTCAGATGTCATGGGGCCAACAAAAACACCTAGCTATACTGGTCTTTACTATGTGATGGTTTTGGTGGATGATTTCTCACGATTCACATGGGTCTATTTTCTAGAACACAAAAGTGAAGCTCTATCCAAATTTATTGAGTTTAAATAGGATGTAGAGAAAGAATTTGGGTTATCAATAAAATGTTTGTGCACTGATAATGGGGAAGAGTTTATGTCTGATAAATTTTTCGAGTATTGCAGGAAATATGGGATTCAACGTCAAATGACTTGTCCACAAACCCCTCAACAAAACGGGGTTGCTGAGCGCAAGTTGGCACATCTTACAACCATGAGTTTGTCATGGTTGCATGCAAAGAATCTCCCAAAAGAATTGTGGGCAGCTGTTATTCAAACTGCTTGTCACGTCATAAATCGCCTGCCCCCATGGCCAGGAGCGGAGCTGTCTCCTTTTGAAGTATTATATCATATCAAACCCAACGTGAGTTATTTTCGAGTCTTTGCCTCAGTTTGTTATGTTCATATTTTGAAATGTAACAGAACTAAACTTGACCCAAGGGCAAGAAAATGTATTTTTGTTGGTTATGATATTCATAGGAAAGGATGGAGATGTATGGATCCAGAAACAAAAAAGGTATTGGTGTCTTGCGATGTGGTGTTTGACGAGGTGACGCCATATAAATTTTCAGAAAATGAGGACACAACTCATCTAGCACCTCTCTTTAGCGATACTACATCAATTGAAAGAGAAAATAATTTTTCTCCAAGGGGAGAAAATATTCAACAAGATGAGATTACAATTCGAAGGTCATCTAGACAAAGAAGGCAGCCGGATTATTTGACTAACTATGAAGTTCAATTAAATCAGTGCACTGTTGTATCATGTTTTCTTATGGGAGATGCATGTGGAAATGAACCTCAATGCTACAATGAAGCTATAGGTATTCCTGAATGGGAGGAAGCTATGCAAGAGGAAATATCAGCCTTGCACAAGAATTGCACATGGAAGCTTGTTCCGAAGCCGAAAGGTGCTGATATAATTACATGTAAATGGGTTTACAAGCTGAAGAAAAAGGCTGATGGCACCATTGTACAAAGCTCGTCTTGTTGCACGTGGTTTTTCTCAGCAAGATGGTCTAGACTACGAGGAGACTTTCAGCCTCGTTGCTAAGATGGTGACGTTACGAACAATTATTTCCTTGGCTGCACATAAAGGCTGGAAATTATGGCAACTAGACGTGAAGAATGCTTTTCTGTATGGGGAGTTAGATTGTGATATCTTCATGGAACAACCGCATGGATTTATTTCTAAGGAGTTTCCCAATCATGTGTGTCAACTCAAAAAGGCGTTATATGGGCTCAAACAAACTCCACGTGCTTGGTTTGGTAAGATTGCTCAATATCTTGATTTTTGTGGCTTTAAGTCTTCAAATATAGATCCAAGCTTATTTGTTAAGAAAACACCCACAATGTGCACAATGCTTCTTCTCTATGTGGATGATATGATAATCACCGGAGACGACAATGTTGAAATTACTCGTCTCCAAGATGCTTTGTGTGTTCGTTTTGAGATGAAAAGTTTGGGTGAAGTTAGTTGTTTTCTTGGTCTGGAAATTAAGAAATCAGGTGGCTATTTTGTTTCTCAAAGTGGGTATGCAGCAAATCTATTGAATCGTTTCAATATGAAGGAGTCAAAGACAATGACAACTCCTATGGAACCAGGCTTCAAGCTAACTAGAGAAGAAGGACAACCACTGGAAAATGCAACACTCTTCCGACAACTTGTTGGTTGTTTATTCTATTTAACTATTACAAGGCCTGGCATTGCATTTTCTGTAGGAGTCATTTCTCAGTTTATGGACAAACCATGTATGGGACATTTTATTGCAGCAAAGAGGATTCTTCACTATGTAAAAGGGACTCTAAATTTTGGGTTAATGTATAAGCAACATATTCCATTTTATTTGAGTGGTTTTGTAGATGCAGATTGGGCTGGTGATGTGAATGATAGATGATCCACAAAAGGCTATTGTTTTAGTACAGGTTCAGCCACAATTTCATGGTGCAGTAAGAAACAAGATATTGTTGCTCTTTCAAGTTGTGAAGCTGAGTATATGGCAGCAAGCATGGCCACGCAAGAGTGTCTTTGGCTTAAGAGGCTTGTTCAAGAAATGATCTCTGGACTCAACTATCCAGTTTCCATTAAGTGTGAGAATGAGAGTGCAATTAAGCTTGCTGGAAATCCAGTGTTTCAAGCACGCACTAAACACATTGAAACTCGTTATCATTTTGTTCGAGAAAAGGTATTATCACAAGATGTTGTATTGCAGAAAATACGAACCGAAGAACAAGCTGCTGACATCTTCACCAAAGCACTTGGCAAAGCTAAATTTGAAGTGTTTCGAAATGCTCTCGGTGTCGTTAAATTATAAGTCTGCACTAAGGGGGAGTGTTACAAATTAGTGCAGATTATTATCATGCTTTGTCCTAGTCTTCAGGAATAATTGAACGAGTCTAAAGAGTTTGTTTTTCTCTTTAGCTTATTTAGCAGTTAGTTGAAGATTTTTTGTTATTTAGTTGTTGAATATTTTTAGGAGCAGTAGTTGTTTAGTTGAGTTTTTATGGAATTTCTTCACTATAAATAGAGCTTGTAACTAGAGCTGAAATATACACTTCAGCTTCTTTTCTTGAGAAATAATAACCACTTCTCTGTTTTTCCTGTTGCTTCTTTTTTATGTTATTCCTGATGGCCAGGCCAAGGCTTCTACCTGAAAGCCAAGGTTATTATGGTGGGAGTTTCAGATGGTTGGGTAGGAGAGGATGTGGCTGAGGCGTCAGTAGCCATTGACATAGCAGAAAACAGCAAAGTGAGAAAAAAAAAAAAAATTAGGATCGTTGCTCGTGAGAGATTTAAGCTCTGTATACCATAAAAAGAGATAAAAACTCAAATGTATTTGAAAGGTTTCGTATATTATTGCTTTACAGATTATGAGTTTATATAGAAAAGTAATACAATATGATAAGATTAGATGTACACAGGAAGAGATAAAAACTATCTACGATGCTATCTATTGATCATGCTATCTACGCTGTGAGTTATGTTAGTCTATTGATCAGGTATGCAAGATGATTGGGACTCTTTCTCAATAGCGATTTAAACCAAGGAAGAAGTTAAGAACGACAACTATTTTAAAAATAATGATACATGGTAGTCATCATTGATACAAGATAAAATAACTATGACACGTTACAAAAATGGCAATCATTTTGAAAATTTAAACCAAACATATGTCAGTGGATTATACAATCTAGAAGGAAATGAATAACAGGGTAATCAGAGAGTAATCAGAGGCTCTAGTAGCAGAAGTCCTATTAGAGCAGTTGTTGCTTCATCAGAGAGACATTGAAACTAACTTCTACTAGAGTAGAATCAAGAAATGTATCATAAATTTAAGGGCAAAATGCAAATTAATGCTATCTCTTCAAAAAATGTGTAATTTACTCCATCACGGTTTTACTAACAATGCATTTAGCCTCCAAAATACCCCAAATGCTCTCATTTACTAATTTTATGCAGAAACCAAATATAATTTTCTGTAAGCAATGTACGCTTGGGATTTTTTTTTTCTTCTTTCAAATAGAGAGGATGCATGATGAAATGCTGGAGGAGCATTTCGATTGTAACTTATTTTAAACTCTAAATAATTTTATAAGCTGTAACAAATAGCAGAGCTGCAACTTATTTTAAGCTACAAGCTATAAGCTATAAGCACTTTAAAAAGAAAAGCAACAATCAGGCCAAGTTGCCTAAACTTATTTGATGAATAACACATAGAGAACACCCGTAGCTCGTTATCTTCTTCTTCCCTCCTCCCACCTCTTAATCAAACACTCCTCTTACATTAGTCATTAGAAGGAAGAGCAAAAGCATTCACTTACTGAGCATCATTGGCTTAATGTAATACACGTCCTAAAAATTGCGTATCGGGCATACGAAGCCGATTGTATCTGAGTGTCTAAGCTTCAAGTTTGAACACTAATAAGCACCACACACGCAGAATTATAAGCTGGCATGTTCAAGATGAGTTCCTCTGAAATGAATCTAAGAAGAATTAAGTCCTTCCTATATCTTCTAACTTTATTAGTTTTTAATCTATTACAGTTAACAATCAAGCTATTTACTAGCCATTTCACTTTTCTTCTCTTAATTTGTATCTCTTGTAATCTTCCGAATGCGTCAAATTATAATATAATATGTGATTGAATTTACTTGTAATCTAAATCTCTATTCATAATCTCCAACAATTAATAACCAAAACCTTATCATGCATCATCCCAAATAATTTTTCTTCGGTCAAGAATAGTAAATCATTATAAACTAAAGGGAGAATCATCCTACACCAATAATTGGATGATCGGCTCTCAAAAACATAATAGACGAGTTGGTGGAATTTTAGTAAACTAGTAAAAAAGGTAAGATATTAACACTAGAGCAAACATCACACACACACACACACACAGAGATCAGTATCTAAAAGGCTTGAAACTTTTGAGCAGAAAGAAGAGAAGTAGATGGAGTCAAAGCCTTTAAGATTCATAACCCTAACTAAAGAGCAAGATGGCATACATTCCTGATGGCCAAGCCAAGGCTTCTACCTGAAGGCATTAACTGCTTCTGCTACTCTTGAATGGTAGCTTGCTCCCCTACGACTTTGCACTATATGGTGCATATCTTCCTAATTTTGAAGTTCAAGTTCAAAGAATAATTACTGCAATTTAAGATCTAAATAGCCTGCAACCACTTTGCACTTTATGGTGCATATCTTCTTAGTTTTGAAGTTTATGTTCAAAGAATAATTACTGCAATTTAAGATCTAAATGGCCTGCAACCACTTTGCACTTTATGGTGCATATCTTCCTAGTTTTGAAGTTCATGTTCAAAGAATAATTACTGCAATTTAAGATCTAAATGGCCTGCTGTAATCGACGATGGGGAAATATCATCTGCAAAATTTGAGAAAAGCTAATATACCAACTACTTCAAGAGTGAATGGTTATTACCCACATAGTGATAGAAAGAGCAAAACACAAATTCTATTATGATAATAAAACACTGAATACAACCATGAACCTTGTTCATTCAATTTTTCAATGATAGAAGGAAATTGACAGAATCAAACCATATTAAACTCCAAAATACAAGCAAAAGGTGCATAAAAAACATGAGAGAAACATATGCGCTGACAAAAATTTTCTGGTTTGAGAGAACCTTACTGCCAGCTTATTAATGAACCCAAAAAGCCAATTGAGAATGTAAAAATCCAACAACAGTAACAGAAAATCCATCCTTATTTCCACTTCTGCTTAGTGTTTCCTTCATTTCCAGGAAAAAAGACCATAAAATCATTGAAACCATAGTGATCTTACCTGCAAGATAGTTAGCAAGTCTAAGACTTTAAACCAATGTTGATGAAAAGGGATGAAACATGGGCAAAATTTACTTACACGTCAATTTGATTACGAAGCTTTGTCCCATCCACATTTAAGAAGATGATGCGAGTCCCTGATCGGAAGGATGAGTATGGATAATGACCTTGAAGCCCTCATCTTCCATGTCATCACGACGCTGTTGGTAAATTTCTCTGGCTGAATTAGCAGCAGAAAAGTTGCACCACTTCACCTCAATCATCTGTAGGGTGTTAATGTCCCCAAAACTAGAAGGGATCTCCTCAAGGTGTTTGCATCTGTGCACCACCAATTTCTCCAGAACAGGAAAGTGATCTTCACTAGACACATTCCATTCTTCAATATCCAGTGATTCTAATTTCAAGTACTTGAGTTTGGGGAACTCATCATCTTTTGTCTCCCATTCTTTCCCATCAAAGGCTTTAAACAATAATTTCAGAACTTCAAGGTTGGGGAGTGTTGAAATTGTTGCAATGTCACTCCATGGCAAACGGAACTTAGATAAAGTCAACTTTTTCAGATTCGAAGGGAAGGTAAATCTTCCGTGAGATACCTTTCTGCCCTAGTAAACCACCTCGAGGGACTCGAGTTGAATTAAAGAGTCTAAGTCTGGAAAGATGTTGCAACTCTCAATATTGCTCCAAAATTTAGTAAATATGCACTTCAGTTTCTGGAGTTCGGATAATGAACACATCAAATCCCTTGAATTTGTCCCGTATGACAGAATAGGTGTGGAAAGAGTTTCTAGTTTATCTAAAAGGACATCGTTGACATCACTCTTCTCCCAAATGAAAGCAGCACGGTTATCAATGTGCAGATGCCTTAAACTTACCATGCTCCAAATCGTATTTGGTAGAGAAACTTCACCTTTCATTCCCTTCACAAGGAAAGTTTCCAGGTACCTGAGGTTAGCAATCGATGATGGGATAGAATTGCTCTGAATCCGAACTGCTAAGAGCCTCAACTGAACCAAAAATTCTATTTCAGGATTAAGCTCTTCCAGAACCAACCGACCCAAATCCAATATGTTAAGAAACTTGAAGATGCTAAAGATAGATGATGACGATGATATCATGTCCAAGTGAAATGCAGGGGCAAAATGCAGTAAGGAGCAAACATGCAAGCTAGAAGGCCACTTCTCAATCTCATTGAGCTCAGAGTAAATGCACAACCTATATTGATCATATGTTGTAGAATTTGGAGTATAAGATTCAACATACCCATCTTCCTGCGGATGAAACTTGACGTCGCTTGGAGAAAACGGTTCATCATTTCCATCTAGTACAAGCAAAAACTTTTCTTCTTTAGCTTTAGCCAAGCTAAAACTACGCAAAAGAACACGGACGCGGAAAGTTTTGGCCCCAGCACTAGAGCCTCTTTCAGCAACTATCACTAGACGTCTACCAATTAGATCCAAAAAGAAGTCTTTCGCTAGATCCTCTGAACTTTTCGGATTGGTCTTCTGTATGAATCCTTCAGCAGCCCATAACCATATAAGCTTCTTTGCCGAAATTTCTTTGTCCTCTGGAAACCCTCCTAAATAAGGAAGCATGGACGCAGATGATATGGTAAATTCTTGTAACTCAGTTCCAATACTCCCATGCTTAAATTTTGCATCTCCCCACCAGTGTGTCAGCTTAAACTTTCTGCAACTTGTTTCCACTCTTCTTTCTTTTTCCTTGCAAGAACTCCAGCCACCAGAACAATTGCAAGAGGTAGTCCTTTGCATACTTCTGCAATCAGCTTCAGATTTTTCACTTGTTCTTTAGGACATCTTCCTCCAGGAAATAGCTTTTTCTGTAACAACTCGAAACGTTCATCATCAGTGAAAAGACGAAGGTGATAAGGAATGCTGCGTGCTTGAACATTCGAGGCTATTTCTTGCAGTCGAGTTGTGAACATAATTCTGCTTCCATTGCAATCATCGTCAAAACATCTCCTTAAAGCAGTCCATGCTTTAATATCCCAAATATCATCTATGATAATCAAAAACCTCCGTCCTTTCAGACACTTACGCAACATGTCTTTCAAATCTGCATTAGTCCTTTGATAGGTTGCTTCAGTGAGCTCAACAATTTGACCTAAAATGTCAAGCAAAACCTGCCTCTCCTGAAATACTTGAGAAATACAACACCATGCTTGAACATCGAAGTACTCCACAACAAGAGGATGACTATACAGCTTTTTGGTTAGAGTCGTCTTGCCAAGCCCTCCCATTCCAATGATCGAAATAACGTTTAGCTGCTCTAATCCTCCTATTAGTTGCTCTATTATATTTTTGGCCTCATCCTCAAAACCAACAATCACTTCACGCATTGCTGACAACTTCTCACCAGAAATCTTCTGGTTAATTCTTTTTATCTCTTTCTTGATTAGGTCAACCTCTTCCATGACAGTAGAAAACTTCAACATACGATACCAGACTGGATCATCTCTTAAGGAAATAGGTTCAGTGGCATATTTTGCTTCATTTGCCATATTCGTGATGCGCATCTCAAGAGCTTCTTGTTCTCCAATTTCAATGCAATTCTCTTCAGAGTTCTCAAGAAAAGATATCAAGAACTGTAGTTCATTCTGGAGATTTTCAGTCCAAAGCTTTGCAGCTTTTCCAATATGAGGCTCTACAAAATGATAAAAAATGGCAACCCTACTATTCAACAGCTGGGTTAGATCTTTGAGGGAATTTGTCGTACCTCTCTGGCCACGAGTCTGCCGGAAGTTAGATGATGTAACACGGAAACAGATCTTCCTCATATCTGCCTTGATAAGCTTGATCTTCTCAAGCAAATCAGGCAGGAGACTACTCATCTCCTCGGTCATGCCTTCTTTGTCCTCATTGACATGAAAAGAGTAGATGGCAGACCCTGCTTCGAGAGCAATAACTTCCATAAGACTGTGAATGTCCTGATGCACATGATCACCATTTTGTGTCTCAACATAAAAAGTTCTCAAGAGTCGTATGTCCTCGCGAAGGGTTTCTAATTGATCTTTCATGATAGGAGCTATGGAACTAGTTTCATCGTTTACCAGATCCTCCATACATAAGAAACTGATGAGCTTACGCCTTCCAAGCAACGGTACAAGTATAGTATTGTCCATGGACATCATTTCTTCATTCATATCGCGGAAATGCCAGTCTTCAACAAGACAAGCTGCCTTATTTAACTGAGCTCCTATATGCTGTAGATGTGATTTCACATAATCAGGGTGTGGATTTGTGGTTGTGAGCAAAGATCTAGCGAGCTTCAAATCCACACGAAGGCTTTCAAAGCGATCCATTGTTGGAATCTCCACACTTGCATCACGGCTTAGTAGCTCTGCCAGTTGTTCGAGGAGAAAATCAATAAAGCCAACCATAATATAAACTGTTGCATCTGATGTTAGTGACTTTGTAGCATCCAGGATTCTATCATAATGACTTGTCTCTTCCCCATCGGATTCCATTTTTTTAATCCAACAACTGAAGAAAAAAGATGCTGCTATGGTAGCCTCATATCCAACCGCCCTCTTGAGATCAAACAAATCCGACTCGCTGAATTCGATTTTTGCAACAAATTGAAGGGAATTTCTTAGAAATCTTAGCCTTCTCTCCAGGGTGTTAATGAGTTTCTTCACCCCAACAATAGAGTTGACCTGATCGGATTGTATCAGAAGATCCTTCATATTCTCTAACACATAATCAATACATTTCACCAGGAGATCACCTTCAATAGACAAGCGTGGATCTAATTGTTTGAAAATATAATAACATTGATGGACTTCCAGCTTAATAAGCTCAATCTTTTCTTGCACAGACAACAGCGAATGATCCAAATCTATGGGCACTTCTCCACCCCCAAGTGAGAGAATGACTTGTCCCACATCTTGTTGGATTACAGCTTCAATTTTCTTATGTCGGTCTTTCATCTCCTGGCTCGGACTCCACATCAGTTCTTCGGACATGAAGAACGTCCTGAGAAATTTGAGCTCAATCTTAAGTGTGTTGATTTGATCCTTGAGTGAAGCAGAGCAGCTCCCCTGTTCTTCCAGGTAGTCCAGGCGTTCCAGTGAATCTTTAATCACACCCTCCATCTTCATCCCCATCCTCTCTGTTTCTCTTCTCTCTCAATCGAATATCTTTGATTAAGTGAGAAAAATGTATTGGAAGCTGAAGGTGTTTGCCATTGTGAGTGATCTCAGTCAGTCTTCTCAGTAAGTCATTTTCTTTTTCCTTTTTTGCCTATTCCCAGTAATAGATTAAAATAAACACAACACGGAGACAGTGACAGCTAAAGTCAACACCAAAAATGCTATTAATTTATTAGCCATCACATGTCGCTACAATCACTCAATGTTTTCTTTTGTTAACCTAATGAAGAGAGTAGATTCAAATAATATAAAAAAAAAATTGTTATTCACGTCGAGAAGAAAGAGAGATTGCAGCGAGATTCTCGCCACCAAATTTAGACTAAATGCCATTTTGCCCCTTTTTTTCAAGTATCAATTTTTGAAGGAACTAGCTAATGATAATTTGTCTTTTGTGTAATGACAACTAGGGAATTAAATTTGTAGATAAAAAAGTTATTTAACCTTGGTATGAGGTCAACACTCCTTTTGTAACTTATTTTCTCTCGGTTAAAATCGATGTTTAGAGTAATTATATCCATTCATTATGTTATATTCTAATATAATTTGTCGTGCGACTTCATTTGGCACCATTTTGGTTACCAAATTGAATGGCCATCTTCGCAGATCTAATATCCATATGATGGAATATATAATTATTTTTGATTGTGATAAGGTATTGATCGCTCGACTTGCTTCCTCAACAATAAGAATTTGTAAAACAAGAAATATGTGAGATGTGAGATTCATCTCGAGAGATATTTTCGACGCTGAAGTTAGTATTAAGATTAAATGTTGAACTTAAATGATTAAATGAGTTATTTTTAAAATGAGTGTATAAGATAGCATTTACCTTTTGTAGAATGAAATGGGTCTATCTATATACTTGTCCTGAAAATAGGTCCCACTGCCACGTGTTTGGTTCTACAAGATTCGGTGGCTCCTCAGGGAATCATTTTACCTTAAGAGACCATTCCATCTCGAGGTCCGTCACTTGTCCATTTTATTTATTCTTTTAATCTATTAAATTTGTCGTTTATCAAATGACCTTCTTATCATTATAATGTCCATCATCCCTAATTAGTGTTAGGATATAATTATTGTCTCTGTCCCTTCCCTTGCGGGAGGTCATATGACTTAGTTTTGGGCTATCGTGATGACTTGACTTTTATTTGATTTTTAATACCTTGTTATTAGCTGTTTTTCATATGCTCCTCCGTTGATATCTTAACTTTGTTATTCTATCTAACTTTGTATTTTAGTATTTTCAGTCATATCTATGATTACCAATTTTATATTGGCACCTTTGATCACTACCTTGCGATTTTTCATATAGAGGGCGGTGATATTTTGTAGGAAGATTGTAAAGAGCTATAATTTTTCAGGACCATTGCTTTCTAGTTGGTTTATATGTGTTCTGAAATATAAACGATCTAACGTATTTTGTTATTGTATTAAAAACTATACAAACTTAAGTTGTTAAAAGACTTGTAGTGAATAGATTATTAATCTATTTAGATCTTTAAGTTAAGATTTTGAAGCCTGACACAATGATAGCTAAAGTCACCACACAATTTTGATTGATCATTAAGATACCACATGTAGCTACACTGACTATGATTTCTTTCTGTTAATATAATAGAGTATATTTTTTTGGGTCAAAATAAAGATAGTATCTTAAGATAAAAACTACAAATATTGTTGTTTATGCCAAGATAACGATAGCTAAGGCTTAATCTTTTTTTTTTTTTTTATCTCAAATAACAACTAAAGTCAACCCACATATAACTTGACTAAAGAGAACGGTTTCTTTCTTTGTTTTTTCATTTCTCAAATGTCAGCTAAAGTCACCTCACATATAGACTGACAACCAATTGATAAATCTGTAAGTGCAACGGTGTGTCTTCTATAATATCCCTAAATTTTAAGTGTTGACTTTTTTTTTTATTTTAAAACTTTGACCTTTGACTAAGTAATTTGAGATAATATAGCTTTTAATTGTAGATTTTGGATGATTTTAGGCCTAAAAACTTGGCCAACTAACTTAGTGAGTTTTTCTTTTTTACCTATTTATGTGGAAAAGAAAGAGAAGGTGGTTTAGGTGCTGCTGCTTAGTTATTTATAAAACAAAGAAGAGCAGATGTAGAAAAAAAAACAAAAGGAGAAAAAAAAAGTTTGCATCTTTATTTTCGTAACTTGGCAGACCACGTTGATATTTAGCAATGATGTTAATGTTCATGGAAAATATCTTGAGTATTTGGTGTCCAAGGATTAATTTGTTTATGTTTCAGAATTGTGGTTTTTTAATTTTAGAACCAAGGTAAGTAGATATCCTTTCTATTGAGTATAATTAAAAGCTCTCCCATTGTTGACTGCTACTGCTACGACTATATGGATGATGCTTCCCGTACGCTATCTCATCTTTCCATTCCATATTCATCGCTGTACGTAGAACTATCCCAAGCTCTCAGTTATGCCTTCCTGTGTTTTGTTCAACTCGTATTCTTTTTCGCTTTATGCAGTTGCAGTATCATCGCAATTCTCAACATAATCTCTCAATTTATGTCCCGGTTGAATTGTCTCATTGGTAGAACCCATCCTTATTATATCATTGTGGTCATTAACGTATTGGTCTAATACTAAATCTCTTCTGGCTGAATCATAAAAAAAAAATTAAATTTTGCGACGGGCCGTCACCATCCTGTCACCAATATAACGAGAAGGAAAAAGTTGATGTTAATTTTATGACATGACAGTATCAATATAGTGTGAAATATAAAAAATTATCACCAAATCGTCACCAATAATAACGATATACTTCATCGGATAAACTACCGTATGACGACATACTTCACCATCTCTAAATTTGGAGGCTGGAGCGATTCCCATCTCCATCCCTCGCCCAAAATGAAATAACAGAGGGCTAACCAGCCTTCTGTTATTTCATTTTCACTCCCCCACTCCCCGTGACCCCGCCACCCTGCCTCCACCCTACAACCCCACAGCCATCCCCACCCCGTGACCCCACATCCACTCCCCACCCTGCAGCCACCTCTACCCCCACCCCCACCCTACCTCCACCTCCACCTCTACCTCCATTCCCCACGGACCATGCTCTGTACATATATATGTACGGATCTGTACATATATGTGTATGTGTATATATGTACAGATCTGTACATATATATGTGTTTATAGTTTCTTTTACTGTATGTGGTTTGGATTAATAGAATTTTGGGTATTTATGTAATTTTTGTTGACCTTTTCGGTTTCTTTATTTTAGGTGCCAATCGGGTCAGTATTGAATAGAGGAAAGGAGCGGTAGCTGATGAAGTCGAATTCTGGGGTTGTATGGGGAAAGCTTCTATCTAAGTGCTCTCAGGTGGGATTATTATTCCTTAGTATTTTTTATTTCCATTACTTGTGCAGCAGTAAAATTTTGCAAGAAAAAAGGATTTAAAGAGAATGTTTGAGATATTACTAATTGTCATCGTGTTCATGTGTTCATCAGTAAAATTCAGCAACAAAGGATGATAAAGGTTGAACTTTTGTTGACCACATCTCTTTTGATTGCCCATTAGTTAATTTTATCTAATTAACTATCTTTTCTTTATGCGATCAGAGGTAAAATTCTAGGGAGAAAAGTAAAAGTAAAAAATAAAAATTTGGGAACTCTTTTTACTTTAAATATGACAGCATCTTGGTTAGCTGTACAGAAACTTCTCCGTACTTGGCATTATATCCCAGAACAAATATCATTGTTTTGCGATTGGTTGAGGGGTTCATGTGCTCAACTAGACTGTTCTTTGTTCTCTGTCCATGGTCAACATGTTCAAGCAGTGAGCATTCTTTTGCTAAAAAATGAAAAGAGGCTAGAGTAGGAGAAGAAAAAATGTGTCTGTTTGTGCTTTGTGCCTCTTGGAATTGGCACTTATGGGCTGTATGAAGTATGATTCTGAAAGTGACTTTCATCTACCAGTAAAAGAAATTATCTGTACACTGGAAGCTTTTCATGTTAACCATGAAATATTGATCTTAGTTGAAAATAAACATTTTAACCAATTGATTCTTCACTAATCATTTCAGTTAGTTTACTTTTGAATTATATTGAAATTAAGTTCAAATTTATTTTTGTTCTTTGCTCATGTAGTTTTTGTTTCTTCCTTTTTGTGTTTCTCAACTTCTCAAATGATAGTTTTAGCTTGAACGAATTTTGGTAAGACAAAAGCTTGTTATATAAGCTCTGTTTTCCTCATTGAAGTGTAACTCTTAGTATCTTACTTTTGCAATTTGTTCCACAAAGTTTTGTTATAGTATTTATGTTTAGGAAAATGCATATATGTTAAGGATAATTTAAAATTTATGCTTGTGCCTGGGACATTTTATTATTGGCAAAGTTTATTGTATAGTTACCTTCAATGTATATGTTTTCAGAAATAAAATGTGCCTTTTGTGTGTAATTTTGCTTTCTATTTGTAATATAATGAATGATTTTGGTTTGGGTGGCAGGAATCTACATAATAGTTTGAGTTGTAATTTTAACAACCAGTGAAAATGGACTGGTAAGTAAATAAGCTTCTTTGTTTAGTTGGAATTTTCTTTCTTTGGAATCTGAAAACTTTTGAACTTATGTAATTTGTGCAAATGAAGAAGTCTATAGGCGAAGAGCTTCGTAGGATTTGCCATGAATTTATTTTACTCGTTATTTGAATTACAGAGCCTCAGGTATCACTTGACATCATGTCATGAACTGTTCAACTTTGAATTTTGGGTTGGTAATCTTCCAAAATCTCCCTAGTGATATGATTATTTAGTTCATATGCACCATGGAAGATAATCCTATCCTATTTTTATAGGTAACTGAAGATTATCAAGCCGTGAATGTATCTGTGAAAACTGACACATGGAAATCTGAGATAAAAATATGTTTTTCATATTAAGAAGTTATATACCAAAGATACAACTGTAATTGTTAACTTTTTCCAGTTCATCTATAGTTGTAAAAAGTAACAAGTAAATAAGTACTTATAGGTTTGATTGTAATTTGCAAGCAGTAAGAGTACTCGCTCAAATTTGCAATTCAATGATCAAGCATTTGCCAACACTGAAGTTGTTATTAACTGATTCTGAATGCTGAGTGAGAAATTTTGTCTTAAATTAGGTATAGAAAATAGCCACCATATCTATTTGATTTTTGTTTTGTGGGTTAGATTAGTATTGATGGTTGAATTAAGGAAATAGTGATATTTTTGTGGATGTTGGTGATGTTTGCTGAGAAATTATGCAAATATACACTCTATACTCGAGGTTGTTTCAAATGAATCATCCAGAATCCGAACCAATGAAAAAGGCCGGATCTTTGAGAATGTGGCTTCTGAATAAAAATTGTGAAGCATCTGGATTGGGATGCTTTGATATTTATTTCTATGAAAAAGAGAGTCAAAATTTTAAGCTTTTTGGAGTCCAAACATAAAGTTAAAATAGTGATTTAACAGCAATTTTAGATATAAGGTTGAAATTTAAAAAGAAATTTTAAATGTACACCAAGGGTCTGCAACCCCAAAAGAAAAACTAATTAGATATAAGGTTAATACATTCTCCAATGTTATTCATCATAGTCTTAAGTTGAATTTAAGTTACTTGTACCTTTTGTAAAATGTGTCTTGTGATTTGGAGTTTATGGGTTTGTCTTATATTCTTGTCATTTTTTTTTTAACAAATGGAGAAAAATTTGTAAAGGTTGATTGTTGTGATTTGGAGTTTCTGACTTTCATATTGTTCTCTATGTTTGTTTATTTTACAAAGAAAAATTTCTCAAGTTTGATTGCCATTTTGGTATTTTCATTCCATTAAAAGTTGTATGTATTGACTCTTATGTGTTTCAGGAGTATACACAAGTTCATGACAGAGTTGCACCAAGACAAAGTTGGAAATTGTACCAATTATTGGCGTCTCTTATGTTATTGATCTTACATTTAGTTTTATTCATTTGTGATTGTTTAAACACTTATCGCGTTATATATGTAATTAAAATAATTTGTAATTTTAAATTTATGTTATATGAGTATTTAATTTAAATTTAGATTTTGATTATCAACATTTCAATTATTTAAATTTCACTTCAATAACTCTCCATATTTTAATTTTAAAAATCTGTACAAAACAATTTATTCAGAGATTGGCGACGACCAATTTTCATTTATGCGACGTCACTAGCCGTCGCCAATAGCCTTTTGGCAACGCCATAGAGATAACTTTTGGTCGTCGCCAAAAAATAGTTTTTTTTTGTAGTGTATTATGAGAAGTTCCATTATATTGAAAGGTTAAGTTAGTGAGGGCTTTATGACGGCTTCGTGACAGGAAGGTTAGTGACGGATTGGGGAGAAGAAAGGTTGGCGAGGGCTTGGCGACGACAATTTTGGTGACGGTTTGGTGAGGACTTAAGTTGGCGAGTGCTCGGTGATGGAAAACATTGGTGACGGGAAAGGTTGGCGAGGGCTTGGCGATGACAATTTTTGTGACAGTTTGGAGATGGGTTAAGTTGGCGAGGGCATGGTGATAGCAAACTGTTGTGACGGCTTCAAGACGGGAAATTTGGTGAGGGCTTGGTGAAGGAAGAATTGAAGACGGACTAGAGATAGTTTCGCAGCCGTTGATAAATTGGTGATGGCTTGATGAGGGGTACGATTTTGGTGACCACCTTGTATCTGACGGACGTTTTTCTTTACCGTGTCGTCGCAAATTTTAAATTGGTGATAACACGGTGAGAAGAAACGTCTCTCACGAAATCCAATTTTTTTGAACTTGTGCTATATATAGGCTTCATAAGCTTGGTTGTGGGACTTGTCTGTACTGATTATTAAGTTAGTCATTCATTGATTATGATATATAGTATTCCAATGTTGTCTTCCAGCTCTTTACTGTCTACTAATGTTATTACTGTTGGAGAAATTTGAGTTTGACAGATCTACATGTCAAAATTGGGTAAATAGTGAATGAAAAATTAATGATCAAGAGTGATCTTATTTTATCAATTTATTAAAGAAATCGATTTCTACTGGATAAAAACGTGTTTGGCCTTGAAATGCATTTATATGCATTTGATTTGGTCTGACGGTTATATGCTTTGAAGATGAAGAAATGATCATTGATTATTTGACTAAATGCATTAGAATTCATGGTGAATGAATGCATTAAAGCTGCCAAACGTTTTGTCTTATATTTGCTTCAACATTTGAACGTTGGGAATGAAGAAAGGCTCATATTGCTTCTTTAATTCTAGCTATAACATGCATTTCAGCTGGATCAGTTTTGCAATGCCTTTATTATGGAATAACATAGCCTTTACTGATTATTAGACACTTGATATTCGCAAACTTTGTAATTGGAGTGCTATTACTATAAAGAAAAGAGTTGTTATATTCTGGGTGGTTTTCGCAAAGTTGAAAGGTTTAGCATGATAACTATATGATCAAACCTTAAAGATATCGTGTTTATACGAGCCTTGATTTCGCATCTGTTATCTTTTGTTTATATTTCCAGTTATCTTTATTTAATTAGGTGTTCTTTTTATTTCAGTATTTACATTTTATATAATTTTAATAGTTCACCTTCCAATATTTAAATTTTGCATTACTTTTACTATTTTATTTGATAGTCTTTAAATTATGTACTCCTTTTCTTATTGTTTACCAGAATATTAACAGACCTAACAATCTTAAGGTTTTATAGTTCGTATTCTGTAAATACTAAATTTAATTTCTATTAGAATCTTTTCTATTAGAATAAAATTCGATTAATATTTTTATATTCCGCAATTTATTTTTGTGGTTACTCGTGCTTCTTTGATTTTCACTTTTGATATATTATGTTGATAGAATATTATATTGGGACTAACTTGACCTTTTGATAGTGCAGTTTTATTGGACTTAATATAAAATTAACCCAATTATTATGAACACCGAAACTGAAAATATGAATTTTGGACTTTCTGCTGGACTTAATAATCCGGATGTTTCCTTGACTGAAAGTGGGTCGAATGGAAGGCTGGATTGTGAGAATGTACCTATGACTAGGCCATCAGTGACTGTTACTTCAGCAATGCCGTTTGTGGCGTTAACTCTTGTTGGACATGGCAAGAGGCCAAACAAATTCAACAGGAGAGATTTGGAAAGGTGGTAGCAAAAGATACTAGTCGACTTGACCACTCTGAACCTTGTGAGGTTATTAGAAATAGATACACTAGAGTTGGGTGATAATCTAAACAGTCAAACTGTGACTGCAATCGAAGCATCGAAGAATACTGACCTTTTGTGTAAGCATTATATTCTTAAAAGGTTATGGATTGAAGGTCTGATAGTTTATTAAAATTGAGTTTAATGACCATTGTACCAATTGTTGAGGAAATTTTTATACTATACTTGTTGGGACCTCCTAATTTATAGTGTGATAAATTAGGACAAATGAATTTTGATTATTTGCATACCACAGTATGCAAAGATACAAAATCATTAGAACTTATTGAGAAGTTTAGAAACTTTGGAACTTATTGAGGAGTTCAAAGTCTGGAACAAGTTTATAATGGTGTTTGTGAATTAAAGTTTGTGCAAGTTAGATGAGGAAAAAAGTATTTTGTTACTTTTTATTGGTATTTGCATAACAGTTTGCGAGGTTTATTTACTAAAATTCAATCATGAGGCTTCGAAAGTATTTAAACAACATATAAGTAAGGGAAATGTTTATTTTCCTTAAAGAAATACTATATTGGACATGGTATTTTTCTTTAATTATGACTCTTTATTCACTTCAACAAAGCGGTATTACTGAGAATAATACCTAAGGGGTGTTGAATGCCTTGTTGATAGAAAACATTCGAACTTGAGGGGAATTGCTATTTTGACAAACAACGAAACCCATAAGTATTTTAACAAGATACCTACATGTAAGGTAGGAAATGTTGACCACCTTTTTGAATGCTCAAAATGTGGGGGTATCTTGGTGAAATATGAGTTCCAACTCCTAAAATGGTCAAGTCTGGATCCTAACACTATTGATTATATCTTTATTGCGGTATACAAAATTTCTTGTGCAAAATTCTAAAATTGAGGACATGCGCATGCCAATATTGTTATAAAGTCAAGAATATAGAATTTTTGAGAAATTTTTATCCTTGTGAAGTTGCACAAGAATTCATTTCTTCACGATACTATGTGTAGTAGTCATGAAATTGATATAGTGAAAGAGGCTATGTCAAATGGCAATGAAGATTAATCAAGACATAGCAAGAGAGCTATAATGTCTAAGTCTTTTGGTCTACATGAGCTTGTACCTTCATGGAAATAGTGACAACAATCAAACTTCTTTTTGAAAAAAAAAAGTTTTTATTAGTGGATTAATTCCATTATACGGGATATTGGTGGTCTTTCTTTTGAAAATTAACCTTTAAGGTGTAAATGAATTTTCTAAAGGAAGACTAAATATGGTGGATCTATTGACTAGTAATAGACTAGATTTGTAATAAAAAAAATACAAGCAAAGTCTTAATTACTTGGACATGTGTACACTAGTTATTTTACTAACATCTATCTAGATGTTGATAGTCATTGCAGCTATGAATAATTGTGAGGTACATCTAATGGAGCTGTTAGAAGAGTTCTAAGGCATTTGAGATACATTTTGAACTTTTGGCTGCACTATACAAGATATTTAGCTGTACTAGAAGGGTACAGTGATGCCAACTGGATATCAGATGCTAAAGACTCGAAATCCACTAGTAGATATATTTTCACCTTGAGAGGTGCAACTGTATCTTGAAAATCCATTAAGCAAATGTGTAACACCCCGATCCCTCTCGAGACCGGGAGTTCTATCAATCGATCTAATCACAACCCAAACCAAACCCGGGCATAAAATTTAGGGAAAACGGACGGAGTTTCCCCTGTTTCTAGGCAAAAAAAATAAAACATGTGACAGCATATAAGTGGACCAATACCATGTCAAAACATTCAACCACCTCAAGGCCATCCGAGCCTTGTTCTCAACAAGTAACCACAAGAAAATATACATACACTTCCAATTTAAAAGCTAACCTATCTCTTTTCATTTTTTGACAAGTATATTCAAACTAGACAATTAAACCATACTAAGCTACTGCATAAAATAAACTATCATGCCATTCTAACTCTTTTCCTCCAGACATTACAAACATGCTTTGAAGTTAAGCTATGCTAACTGATTACATAAACTAGCTTACCAATTCACCTCAACTACCTAGCTAGATTTAAATTACATTTCTTTTAACAATAAATACAAACAACATATGAAAGCATATATCTTTACAACTTCGACACTCAAGCCACATAGGCACGCAAGACAACTCTTTAGGTACGAACTTTTCAGCTAACATGACATTTCCTAAAATGTGGTGGTGAGGAGTGAGTATACATAACACGTATACTCAGTGAGGGCGAGACAGATATCGAGTTGGAGAGAAAGAAAGTCGTGCAATGCAAATAAGACAGTTAAGCAATATAACTGATAAATAAGCAATCAAGACAAACAATCAATACAATAAGCAATTACTGAAAGCATTAACACAACCATTCAAAGCTATACCACACTCTGAAGGCTATGGTTCACTCATACGAGCAATGTACCATTTCACGAGCGATACATCAATCTCGAGCTTGATGTTGACAACGATGACAATAAGCGCGCAACCACCTTATAACACCAGTTTGGAATACCCCGGAAGTATCCAATCAAATCTACGACCCAAATCTCCCTGGGAGGCAACCCAAGCGAGAATGGGAATAGCAGCGGAGCTAGAGCAACCAACACTGGCAACCCGAGGCTACCCAGAGAGGCTCATCACTCACGCGCGAGACACTATGCAATGCAAGACTCGATACAAGACGATAAACGAGCGATATCAAGCATTCTCAACAATGGATAAACATTTCAATCAACAACGAATTCTAACAAGCGGAATAAGCATTAGCAAGCATAACAAGCAATAATAAGCGTTAACAAGCATTCTATAGGCATAATGTCAAGAAAACACACAAAGTCACAAATCGGCCCCAACTATCAAAACACCACCATCTTCAAACGAGCCACGAGTTCCGGAAACCGACTTCGCCAATCTTTCTAGGTCACTATAAAGCACATCTAGAGACTCCGAAACCCTACTTAACCTTAGAATTCACGCAAAGCCCGGTTTTTCCCCCTTTGCTCGTTTGAACTACAACTATACCAACCAAACACCCAACCAACACCACGACCGTACCAAAAGTGCTTCCATGGGCTCCCGAATCAATGCCATCACGCAAAACGAGAAAATGCTAAAGTCGACCTAAACGACCTCGACTTTCACTAAGTCGTTTTTCTCTGTTTTTCCATTACACATTCCAATTAAACCACACATTTAGGCATTCTAGCATACCTAGCACATTTTCACATCAACGGACAGCATAACGGGGCAAGTTCATCGTTCCAAGGGTTTACTATTCACTAATTACTATTCATTAATCAATTTAAATTACAATCTCAACATCTAACCGCAGAAAATGTTAAAAAGCTATAAATACATGTTCTACAATCAACAAGGAACATTCTAGAAGCATCAAAACGCTTTAAACAACAATCTACGGATAAAATCTAAAAATTGCAAAGTTGATACACTAAACATTTAAATGCGCAAATAACATGATTCCCTCACCTCAGACGCTCCTAGACGCTATGAAAACCTCGTAGAGTGCCTCGGAAACCACCCCGTGGAAGCCCTCGCGAAGAATCGAAGAATTGAAGTTGAATTTCTTTTTTTTCTTCTCCTTATTTTTTCGGCACTGCTATGCTGCTGTTCAGTTCTGTTTTTTATTTATTTTGTGCTATATAATGCATATAAGTGACACAAAGTCAAATGGTCAAGGCCCCCTTGGTCAATGCTAAGTAAACATGGTCAAAGTAGTTCATTTTGTGCATTTTTAGGCTAAAACAACTAAGGAAACATGAATTCTAGCTAACAACAATTAAAATATAAAATTTAAGACACCAAACACTAGTTTTCACTATTTGTTGAGGACTGGAATTCATTTCCTAACTCTCTCTCTCGATATGCTATGCACTTTGCGACAACAAAGAAGTAACAATTAATTCTCAAAGAATCTAAGAAATATATCATTTTTTAAAAGCATTATAGTTTAAAATTTACTCCGGGTCGGAGCTACTTTTCATTTAATTGAAAACCGAGCCTTTAAGTGCAAGAAAAATAAAACCGATTGACATCAATATGAAAAATAGTTGATATTCCGTTAACATGATTAGCTCAGGTATTATTCTAGTTACTTTTAAAAGAAACATGAAAGTAAAGCTACAAATAAGTGTTAAACTAAAAATAAACACAAATTCAATGCCAACATTTAAAATGTCACTTAGTTAAATGCAATTAAATGCCATCAAATGCCATCAAATGAATGTCGGGTTCGGGTTATCACAAAATGTGTATAGCTAGATCCACAGTGGAATTTGAGTTTATAGCATTGGATAAAGTTGCTGAAGAAGCTGAATGGCTTCGTCAATTCTTAGAGGATATTTCAAATTGCCCGAAACTTGTGTCAGCTGTTTGCATTCATTATGATAGTCAATTAGCAATTGAAAAGGCATAGAGTAGTATGTATAACAGTAAGTCTAGACATATTCGTCATAGACATAATACCATTAAACAATTGCTCTCAAATAGGTTATCTCAATTGAATATGTAAAGTCGAGAGATAATATTGCGGATCTGCTTATGGAATGTTTAAATGGAGAGCAATAAATTGTCGAGGGAAATGAGTCTCAAGCCTATTTCAAAAGAGTTGTCATAATGGCAAACCCTACCTTGTTGATACGAGATCCCTGGATCAAGGTTTAAAGGGAAAAACTGAATTATGCACAACTCAATGAGAGCACTATGGGGGTGACACTCCCACCTATTACTATGACGAGCAGACAATGCTTCCTACATGTGGAATAGGCTAAGCTATGCTTTTAATAATACTTATACTTGGGAATCCAAGTGGGGTATTGCAGGAATACTTTTAATAAGTGATCACCTATATGAGTAGGGAGTGGGACGCTCCAATGAGAATTTTTAAGACTGAATTCTCTAGAGTACTCATGAATACCAGGAATTGTTCAGGGCCGAAATGAACACAACCGTGAGAATTGAAAAGTGTCCAGAGGGGTACTGTGTAGGTCCTATTGTCTTAGTTTACATCGAAGTTGAACAGTTCAAGACATCGTATTCACTGGTTAACAAGTAAATCCAATAGTTCTCATTAGAGAAGGTTCAAAGTCAAAAGTTACCTGTCCCGATGCAGTATTACTCTATTAAGCTCTCTCTCGAGTCCGCATCTTTCTGAGATCTGACTAGTTAATTCTCATTCATGTAGGGGAATGTTGGAGAAATATGAGTTTGACAGATTTACATGTCAAAATTGGACAAATAATGAATGAGAAATTAATGATCAAGAGTGATCTTATTTTATCAAGTTACTAAAGAAATCGATTTCTCATTTATACCGGATAAAAACGTGTTTGGCATTGAAATGCATTTATCTGCAGCTGATTTGGTCGGACGGTTATATGCATTGAAGATGAAGAAATGATCATTGATTATTTGAGTAAATGCATTAGAATTCATGAGGAATGGATGCATTAAAGCTGCCAAACGTTTTGTCTTATATTTGCTTCAACATTTGAATGTTGGGAATGAAGAAAGGCTCATATTGCTTCTTTAATTCTAGCTGTAACGTGCATTTCAGCTAGATCAGTTTTGCAATGCCTTTATTATGGAATAACATAGCCTTTATGATGGAATAATGGTTGGTCATAACTTTCTTGCATTTCCTCCTATAAATTCCAGCTTTATCTTCCGCACAAAGAACTCACTGGCGAGACAACATTCTCTGCTAAATTAGTATAGCATTCTGCCTGCATTAGAGTCCGAGAGAGTTTAAACACTTGATATTCGCAATCTTTGTAACAGGAGTGCTACCACTACAAAGGAAATAGTCGCTATATCCTGGGAGGTTTTCACAAAGTTTACACGAGCCTTGGTTTCACATTTGTTATCTTTTGTTTATATTTCTAGTTATCTTTATTTAATTAGTTGTTCCTTTTATTTCAGTCTTATTTTGTATAATTTTAATAGTTTATTTTCCAGTATTTAAATTCTGCATTACTTTTACTATTTATTTTGTAGTCTTTAAATTATGTACTCCTTTACTTATTGTCTACTAGAATATCAACGGACATAACAATTACTTCATTGTTTATGATATATGCTATTCCAATATTTTCTTCGAACTGATCTACTACTGTCCTTGCATGGCTTAATAAGTTTGTAAACTCCTCCAAATGAGTTACTGTCTAGCGGTTATAATGCATATTCCATATACCTTTGCTCCTTAAAATGTTTTTTTTCCTAAATCTCTTACCTATAGGAAAGTTTTATTCCTTAATCTCATGAAATCATAATGAGTCCTTAGTTCATTAACTTTTTTTTTAAAAAAAATAGCTGTGAAACCCCTATTGGAGGGTCATAATATCCGTCTTTGTTATCCTGGACGGTGGGAGATAATACCCGTCAACGTTGTTATGTGCTGATAATTGATGTTGACGTTGTTACTGTTGATTATATTGATGTTGTTGATGACGATTATTTTCACAACTAGTTCTCGTATCTCATAGTTCGTTGGCAATTACTCATTGGAGTTGTATAGTCTTCATATCTCAACTCTTACTCTCCTTCCAATTGTTCCTTTTATTGTTCACTACTAAGTAGCTATTGATTTATGAATCATTAATGTAGCTTCTTGTGTATAAATTATTGATGTCGTTTGTTAGAATCTTCCTCTAAACTTCTCTAAGAGTATCTATTTATTGAAAATTGTCCGCTCAATTTATTATTTTATTGTTGCAGAGGGCGAAGTGTAAGTCCTTGGGATTGTTGGGTTAGAAACCGCTATGACTTGGATGCTATCACTAGGATGATGTTTTCTCTAGAAACTTTTTAGTCAAATAAATGTGGACGTGGATCTTTTTCATGAAAAATCTAAGTTTATTGGTTATATGTTTCTTATGGTTAAAGATTCCTTGTGGAGTTTTGTCTTTTTGGGATTAAGCATATTTAACTGTTCAAAGTTTAATCCACATTATTTACTGTGAGTTTGAGAAGATGATTAGATATTTTAGTTGATGTGGGAATTACTTTATTATAGTATATGGATTTAGTGTTGGCCTTGCCGCCATAGGCTTGTAGCATCTTGCGTTCCCTGAATCTGCCATATAGGCAGTTTGGGGGCGTGAAACCCCCACACATGTACTAAGTTAGTCAATGATGAAACTTCAAAGCAATGGAGAGTGCTGAAACCCTAGAGAGATTTCTTATCTTCCTTCTGTTTGAATAAAAAAAGAAGAATTTTAGCAATTAAACCAAGGAACAAGTTAAGAACAGTAACTGTTGTAAAATAATGATACATGGGACTCATCAGTAATATAAGATAAAATAATTGTGACACGTTACAAAAATGGCAATCATTTCGAAGATTTTTCCTTAAACCAAATAGATGTCAGGTAGACTGTACAATCTACTATACAATCTAGAAGGAAAGGAATAATAGGGTAATCGGAGGCTCTAGTAGCAGCACTCCAATTAAATCAGTTGTTGCCTCATCAGAGAGACATTAAAACTAACTTCCACTGGACTAGAATCAAGAAATGTATCATAACTTTAAAGGCAAAATGCAAATTAATGCTATCTCTTTAAAAAAAATATGTAATTTACTCCATCATGGTTTCACTGAGATGCATTTAGCCTCCAAAATACCCCAAATGCTCTCATTTTTTAATTTTATGCAGAAACCAAATATAATTTTCTGTAAGAATATTTTGGATATTCTGGCGGTCAAGTATACCTTTTTAAAAAATCACAAGTGCGTAAATGAGTATTTTGATATCAAAAAGGAATAACTCACATATTTGATCTATAAAGAAATATTAACTAAGAATAAAAAGGAGACAATGAAAACTTGTAGTAATCTAAAATAGTAATTATTGGGTACTTAGCGGGGAAAAAAAGGAAAAAGAAGTACGTACATTTGGGAATCTTTTTTTTTTCTTTTTTCAAATAGAGAGGATGCATGATGAAATGCCAGAGGTGCATTTCAATTGTAACTTATTTTAAGCTATAATTAATTTATAAGCTGTAACTAACATTAAGCTACAAGCTATAAGTAGTTAAAAAAGAAATGCAACAATCGGATTGAGGTGCCTAAACTTATTTGGTGAATTACATAAAGCGAACACGACTGAATCGACGTAATCTCATCGAAATACAAACTATAATCAAGCACACAATTAATTTTGACAAGCTGCCTAAACTTATTTCCATCAAGAGATTTCAATCAATTCCTTTGTATTCAAATATGAACCGTGTAACATTTTAGAAAAGGAACTTTGAGGAGACTATGAGATAGTTGTTGTTGTCATGTCCATTGATGGAAAGATGCAATCCGGTTCAGATTAAAGAGAGGACGATAAGCAAAATAATTAGAGGATGCACAATGGTGTTGCTTATATAGCTAATAATCAAGGCAAAGTTCACCTACAAAAGGAAAGAAAAAAAGGACAGAGATTGATGAAGTTTTAACATATCTAGAAGTTCTCATATACCCAAGGTAGAAACATATCATACAATTGGTATCAATCTGGAATCTGAAGGGCAAACAAGTGTATCCTTCTGCTGATCATGATTATATTGAGAAGCTCCAATATTTTGTTAACAAAGAATGTTTTGTAGGCATGTCCATTGGTGCATCTTGATACGAACCACGTCAACATGCGACGCGACCCAACACCAAATATGGCAAAGATGACCCAAGACCTTTCAGGATTGATGAAACCACGATCTTATGCTTAGCAAAGCAAAAACTTTGGTATAGTGGAGACACCACAAACGGGAATAGAAATCCATTTGATAAGTCGAGGTTGAATGCCACAAGGTATCCCATGATAAGTTCGAAGAGTTTTTTGAAGAAGTTAAAGAGAATAATCTCACAATTTTATTAAGTCAAAAACCGTCCATTAGTTATGCTTGAAAGTCAGCCTTGTATAGGCAAATAACAAATAAGTATCTTACTTGAAAAAGAACTCCTAACAATCTTATCCTAACTAACTAGGAAAAAATGTGAATAGTAACTCCTAGTCAAGAAAGACTCCTAAAAGAACTAGGAAAAAAGAAGTAGACTTTGAGTCAAGAAAGATTCATTCCTCTTACGAATTTGACTCCTAATTTCGTCCATATTGGACTCCAAACAAGAATCTAGAATTCAAATTAAACTCAAACTCAAACTAACATAGAATTACAAAGAAATCAAATCTTGACAAAATCTTCGAATCTTCTTGAAACTTCTTGAAGAATCTTAAAGTTCTTGAATCTTGAAAATAGAATCTTGACTTGATTCTTTGCTGAAAAAATGCCCAAATAAATGGTTCAATGAACGTGGAAGGTTAATGAATGTGGACGGTTCAACGAATGTGGACAGTTCAATTCTTGGCTCTTTCTTGAACGATTCGTACAACCTTGATTCCTCATCATTCCCCTCTTCTTGAGAAGGATTTGTCCTCAAATCCTTCGGGTTCAAAGACCAACCTAGGTGGTAGACCATGTAGTATATCTTCAGGAAACACTTCCTCAAAATCCTGCATGAGAGAGACAACAATACTAGGCAATGCAGAGTTAAGTTGGTTAGTGTTTAAAATAGCCTTCTTGTACATGAGTACAATCATCGGTCATTTTGAGATCAAAGCTCTTTGAACCTCACTTGCTTTTGCATTGAAATTTCTTTGTTTTCCTTATGTTTTTACTTCCTTGGCCGAATTCTTCTCTATCCTTACTACCTCTCCAGATTCTGCCTTACTTTTTTTTCACTCTCATTCTTTTGCTTTCTCAAGTTCTTTTGATCACTCTGTTTCTTTTGCTTTCTCAATTTTTTGCAACCTCACTTGATCCTCATAGACTTATTTTGGTGTCATCGGAACTAGAGTGATTGTCCGTTGACTGAACACGAATGAGTACTTGTTGGTGAAGCCATCATGCTACACACGTCGATCAAATTGCCATGGTCTCCCCAAGAGAAGATGTCCAGTATGCATTAGTACCACATCGTATAATACTTCATCTTCATATTTCCCAATTCGAAACGGTACAACAACCTGCTTTGTAACCTTGTTTTTCACATGGCAACGAGTAAGAAAGATGTTCTCACGTTGTACTTCCTCTTCTTTAGCTTGCAAGCTTAAGGCTCGTCGTGCCACTAGTCCAAGCATCTCTCCATGATCAGCCCCAAACTTCTCTTCTCCCTCTGTGATGTCCCACCACACAATAGCATAATCAGTAAACTCAATTGCAGCAAGTTTTACCTTTTTCAATTCGGAATAGTTGTGACAATCAAAAACCAACTCTATTTTCTTTTCCCCACTCAAGATATGCTTCAGGATCACTCTTTCCTTGGAAAGCAGAAATTTTTATCTTGATGCTTCCTAAATGTTATCAACTCGATTTCTAGCTTCTCTATCTCGGCCATGTCTCCCATTACTACCCACGGATATCCTATCAAATTCTTCATCTAACCCTTCTTCTTCAAATTCATCCACAACTTCAATTTCCATTTGCTGAAACCTGTTTCTCCTAGGTACTTCTAGAACAGCTTATGGCTGGACTCGCTGTGCTCTCTCTTCTACCCTATCTAATCTCTCATGTATTTGTTCAAGCTCCACTCTCATCATCCGTCTCATCTCCCCCATTAATGCTTGTAACTGCAAATTCGGAACTATGGGTTGTTGACCCTCTACGTTTATGTCATCTTTCTGATTATGAGCCATGATGGAAATCAACATTCCCTCACGTGTTTCACTCGAATTCAATTTGGCTTTTATCCTCTATTAGTCTCATACACTTTGAATTTTTCCCCTCGTATTCTTCTTTAAGTTATTTCGAAACTAATCAAACAATAACAAGAAGGATCCAAGCAGCTACTCAAAACAAAAAAAACAAACCCAACTAACCAATTTTTGTCACGGATTTCTTTCCTTTTTGTTTCATGGATTCTGATTTTTTTAAAAGGCCTCTAAGACGTGGGAAACAAGATTAGACAAAGAAAATAGAACAAAACTGGAAAAAGGAAACCTAGAGAAATAAGAAAAGTTGAAAAAAATCTATTTGAAAACACAAAAACACCCAAAAACCCTAGTAAACGATGGAATTTGACCCTAAAAGGGTGGTGCTCATGGCATAGCCATGAGTTATGCTCAGAACATCGTTTCCCTTTAGAAAAGTTTGGCCTCAAAGGCTAAATCAATCAAAAAAAAATTTATGCTTCTATTTTGTTGCTGTTTTTTTCCTCTTTTCTTGACTTCTTTTCTTTTTCTTTTTGTCTGTTCTTTTGTCTTCTTTTATTTTCTTGACTTTTCAAAAATGATATTAATAAGCAAGTAGCAAGAATTCAGATTTTGGAGCACAAGAAACCTTAATTCTCGTTTCTATAGTTTGGCAAGAAACGGAATTGACAAGAGAAACAAGGAATTAAGACACAACCCAAAAATGAGGAAAGACACGAATTTGATGAGGAAAACAAGAAAAAGAACTAAAAACAAGACTCAATCAAAAACAAAGAAAGAAAATCAAAACCTAACCTAGACTCACAGAACTAACCAAGAAACTAAGAAAACAAGAAAATGATAAGCAAACCTGATAAACCTAAGCTCTGATTACCAACTGATACGAACCACGTCAACATGCGACGCAACCTAACACCAAATATGGCAAAGATGACCCAAGACCTTTTAGGATTGATGAAACCGCGACCCTATGCTTAGCAAAACAAAAACCTTGGTATGGTGAAGATGCCACAAACGACAATGGAAATTTGTTTGGTAAGTCGAGGTTGAACGCCACAAGATATCCCTTGATAAGTTCGAAGAGTTTCTTGAAGAACTCAAAGAGAATAATCTCACAATTTTATTAAGTCAAAAACCGTCCATTAATTATGCTTGAAAGTCAGCCTTATATAGACAAATAACAAATAAGTATCATACTTGGAAAAGAACTCCTAACAACCTTATCCTAACTAACTAGGAAAAAACGTGAATAGTAACTCGTAGTCAAGAAAGACTCGTAAAAGAACTAGGAAAAAGGAAGTAGACTTTGAGTCAAGAAAGACTTATTCCTCTTACGAATTTGACTCTTAATTTCGTCCATATTGGACTTTAAACAAGAAACTAGAATTCAAATTAAACTAAAACTCAAATTAAGATAGAATTACAAATAAATCAAATATTAACCAAATCTTCGAATCTTTATGAAACTTCTTGAAGAATATTGAAGTTCTTGAATCTTGAAAATAAAATCTTGACTTGATTCTTTGCTGGAAAAAAAAGACCCAAATAAATGGTTCAATGAACGTGGACGGTTCAATGAATGTGGACAGTTCAACGAATGTGGACGGTTCAATTCTTGGCTTTTTCTTGAACGATTCGTACAGTCTTGATGTCCTCACACATCTCTTTCTACTGAAGTTTAGCCATCGCGTTGTCAATAGTTTGAAGTAAGAAAATGATCTGCCTGCTTTAATTTTACTTCAAAAAGTAAAATGCTGAAGGTCCACTGACTCAAAATTCAAATTGTTCTTTAATTTGTAGATCCAAGGTCCTTAAGGTTCTATAGATACTACTTGTTTGTGGGTAAGAATAATCAACATACACTAATCAACAGAATACTTTGAAAGGACTGCCAAAGGCTACGACAGTAATGTAAAAAGCTGCAAAAACTTATGATAGACTCAAGCCTTCTATTCCTCAAAACCAACATAGAAAGGCAAGGTAAAACTAAAAATACACATGGACCCAGGCTTTGCTCATCATGTATGGAAAAAATTAAATAAACAAGTGAAATAAAATACTAACTGCAGAATGTATGCTAAGACTATATATATTTATGAAGCAGAAAATCTAAGATTTGAATTTAGGGTTAATCAGGCAGTAGAATCCATAAATGATTAGTCAGGAAAGAACTAACTTTCAATTAAACACGCACTGACAAGAGGAAAACTATAATGAAAATTCTTAGAACAGTCCGGAGTGAACCTCACATGCTGTGGGGCCCACTTGTATGTGAGTGGTCTGATGGTCAACCCGATGTTGTTAAGTATCATGGGTTTTCATCTTAAAACCAATTGATGTCAAGTAGAGTTGGCTCATGACCTTATTAATTGGTCTTATTTGAGATGAGGAGCTGATGTGGGATTTCTTAACACCCCTCTCATGTCAGCGAGAGCAAAACAGGATGGGTCAACCTATAATAAAAATTCTTAGAATAGCCCGGGGTGAATCCCCCCTCACATAGTGCATGACCTTATTAATTGGTCTTCTTTGAGATGGGGAACCGATGTAGGATTTCTTAACAACTGGGCTAACCAAAGAACTTCTCCAACCTTATAACATTGTAGGTTAATCAATTGAACAATAAATTTAATTTGGGTCAAACATCTATAAAGATTAAATGATAAACGAATATGTTTGAAAAAAATTAAAAAGTAAAAATAAGAAGAAAAGAATAATTATTACCATAATAAGAAAATGTCATTGAAAGAACAAGAAACCGATGAGCCTGCCAAAAAAAGACCGAGAAAGGCGAACAAGTGTGTAGATTTATTTTCCAATTTCGACCTTGATCAACCAATTAGAGAACACTACTTGGACCAACCTCCTGTGTTTTTACGGACTCAGTTTGAGAAGGATAAACGAGGGGATACGACCCTCAGAGTCACCAACGGCCTCTAGCTAAGAACTAGATCTCCCTTCTATAAAAAAAAAAAGGCCTTCCTTGAAAGGAGTGCCATCGGAGTTTGAATGGAATATCTTCCAAGATCTAATTTTACCATCTTTATGTCCACTCCAAACCAACTTACACCCTCCATCGAGAAGTAAACATTGTGTAAGAAACTAAAAGACAAAGAAACTAAAAGTTTCTTGATTCGTTTATTTGGCTAAATAAGCAAAGTATTCCATTAAACTCAATAAAATTAGGTTACAAAAACTTCAAGTAAACCAAAAACTAGCTAAGTAAGTAAAGTTTTCATTTGGGTTGAAATCCAATTTTACCAATCTAATTTTTTTATTATTCCATATAGCCTATAGGGAAAGTAGTTGAAATTCATTTGATATACTAGATGACTATTGTTTTTGGCTTTAATAGCATCAAATTTTGACATAATCACATTTTGTGCAAAAGGTAATCCTAAGGTTAGGGGAGGGGATAAGATTTTTATTTTTTATTTTTTATCTCAATCTAATATGCATTCAGCTTCATTAAATTGAAGAAGATCTAAATATCAAATTTTGATACATTTGCATCGAATATAAACCAAGGGAATTTTGTGTCTAGATTGTAATTAGTTTTCGGTTTCGACTTTGGATCGTGGACTTGTGGTTGGTTTTAGACAAGGGTTTTAGGCTTAGTTCTAGTTTATATTTGACCTTGTTTATGAACTCTGTCTATCTTATTGATTTCTTTTTTTTTAAATCCAGATTTTTTACCCATCTGTTATTAACCTTTGATTATTTTTTATTACTCTATTTTTACAGAAGAAAACATAATAACTTTGTGCCTCTTGCCTTTCACTTTATGTGACAAACATATTTTGACAGCACTTTAATTTTGTTGAACATCTTTAACCATTTGTTGGGATTATCAAATTATGATACTTTAGTCCAGAGTCGGCCTAAGCTAAGGGCACTTTAGGCCTGTGCCCAAGGCCCCCTTAGCCCAGGGGACCTAATTTAAAAACAAAATTTAAATAAGGTAATGACGGCCTTAGGCCAAATGGCCAGCAAACAGCAATTAAAAGAAGTTTTAACTATTGAAGGGCCAACGGCCAACAAGCAGCAACTTCGAACAGGACTGTTCATATCCTTTTCTTTTTAATATATATATATATATATATATATATATATATATATATATATATATATATATAATAAAGTAAAGCTCTAGTATATATATAATTTATTTCCTCATTTTTTTACACACTTTTCCTCATTTTTTACACACTTCAACGGCCAGCAAGCAGCAACCTCATTTGAAGAGTATTGAAGCATTTGCTTTTACTTGCAAGTTTGTCTAGGTTATATCTTTCGTTCATACTCTCAATTCTCATTTTTTTTTATTAATTGTTCTTATATGCAATAATTTAGTTTTTCTTTTTTTTTTCATTGCAATTATTGTGTTATTTTTAATATTGAATTTATTGTAAAATTTGAGTTTTGTTGTACCTAAATTTGAAGCAAGTATGTCTAGTAGGAAATATTCATCGGGTTATGAAAAGCTTAAGAAAAAAAAAGGAGAATATAAAGTTTAATTAAATCTCAAAGAGGAGCTTTAGAAAAGTTTATTACCACTAACAAAAGAGATGAGAGTAACTCAGGTAAAGAAACTAATGAACTATCAAATTTATCTAATTTAGGAGATCATGAAGTCATGGTAGAAAAAGACAGAGAAAATTGTAATAATAAAATGAGTGATAATGTGATGGTTGATGAAGAATGTCAAGAAAATAATGAAGAGAACATGGAAACTAGAAATCTTAAAGATGATTTAGATTGTATTTATGATCTAGGAAGATGAGAAAATCTTAATAATAAATTAATAGACTTAGTAGTAGAAAAGGGTCCAATAAGAGTGAGTGATATAAATTTTCCAAAAGATGAAACTTGTAGACATTTTTCTACTTCTCATTATACAAGAAAATTGTCAAATGGAGAAAAACATGATAGAAGATGGTTAGTGTATTCAAAAGATTTTGATAAAGTAGATTATTTTTGTTGGTAAATTGTTTGGTACAAAATCTAGCATGATGAGCCAATTGGGTAACGAAGGAACTAAAGATTGGAAAGATCTAAGTGCTAAGCTGAAGAGTCATGAAACAAGTAATGAACATATAGTTAACATGAGTGCTTGGTTTGATTTAGAATCGAGATTATTAAAGAACAAAATAATTGATAAAGATGCTCAAGAAAGACTTAATAAAGAGAAAGAATACTGGAGAAATGTCCTAAAAAGAATAATTGCTCTTATAAAAACTTATTTAAGATCATCTATGTCTCAAGAAAGATTAAATGGATTAACTATGTTGTTTATTGAAAAAAATTGTTAGATAAACTTGATTATGATGATTTAATAAATAATTTTCCATCTTAAAAGGTAAGAAAAGTAAATTTTATATAGGTCAATCTTTTTATTAACTTGTAATATTATGTTATTTTATAATTCTAATTTTGGTATTTTTTTATTTGTTGTGATTATTTTAGTAAAAAAATTAAAGTTTTTTTTATTAAAAAAAGCCTAATTATTAAGGCCCTAATTTAGATGATAGTCCAAAGTCTCCAAATTATTTGAGACGGCCCTGTTTTAGTCTATCCATTGTTTTATGAGAGTGCTCATTTTGCTCAAGGACATGTAAATGGAGGAATTTTCTGTGTATCTTTTTTGACTGATTTGACTTGTATCTAGTCTATAATTAATTTTTGAATTTAGGGTTATTATTGAATATATCTCCAAAAAACTAAAGAGTAATGATAACATGAGATTCAATTGAGTAGTTCATCATATAAAATTATTACATCTAGAGTTATAGAAATATGAAGAAGACAAAATTATTTTAAACACCAAAAAAATCAGAAGTGGTTCTTCTTTCAAAGAGAGGAGGATGATCCCCAATGTTGCTTCACATAGGAGTCTAAGGCTTTGTTTGGCCTAACTTTTACATACTCAAAAGTGTTTCCTGTAGTTTAGAAGTTAAATTAACTTGTTTGGCCCAATTTGAAAAGTTTTTTTAGGTAAAAGGTGAAGTTGAAAAAAACTAAAAATTGAGAAGCCTAAATTGGAGTTTCTCAAAAAAAAAATTTGCGAATCTATTTTACACAATGCATAAAGCTGTTTTTTTTTTTTTTTTTTTTTCTTAAATATACTCCTCCATATTTTTAAAGTCCGATATTACCCTCAAAATTTTTAAAAGCTTAACGTTGTCTAACACATGCCAAATAGTCAACGACTTTTATTCAACAGTACCTCTTACAAAAGCTATACTCTAAAAGTTTTACAGCTCAAAAAATGAAATTTCACAACTAGACTAAACAGAGCCTAATTCGTGTCTCAATCCTAATTTGAATAGTATATACCTCATCAGGTCAAGATGTACGTCTATAACTTATTTGCCTGTTTTGCTTGTATCAAAAAATTATGAGACAACGCCAAGTACCAGAAGTTGAAAAGAAAGATATATTTTGAAAACAAATTGGCATAATGCAACATAAGACTTGGAAGGCAAAATTGTATAATGTTATAGGGAGGCTCTCTAGAATATAGAGCTTCACATTTCTTTGCTGTGCTCATTGGATGTAGAGAGCCAAAAGCTGGCTCTCTACATCCCAAAAGATTCCAAAAAGCCAAAACCTGGCTTTGTAAAAATAAAAAATACAAAGCTCTCAAATTTTTATACTTTGAAACCCAATTGCAGAAAATAATTATTAATAATTAAAATAGTTTTTATATCATCATTAAAAATAAATAATGTAAATAAAAAAATTAAAAATGTGTGTTTGATCTAAAATAGAGATATATTAGAGTAAAAAGAAATAAAGAGTCCCTAAAATAGGGAAGTTGGAGTGAAACTGAAATATAGAATCCCTAAAATAAGGAGAGATTAAAAATAGGGAGGCTGTTGGAGTAAAACTACCCCTAAAGATAAGAGGTAAGTCTAAACTCTCTACATGTAGAGAAAAAAATAAGGAGACTGTTGGAGTTAGCCTAACAAACTCAATTGCAAGAACGTTGACTATTAATAACCAAAATATAATCATGCGTAGCTAAGCAATAAATATCCAGATTTTGAGACCTCCTAACAAATTTAAAAACTAATAGAATCAAACTGTTTTGCCATTCAGGCACATTGAGGCTGATTGAATGACATTCTTAATATCTACTTCCAGGATGACACTCTTGAACCCTGGCTAAAGATGGCCGAGTCTTCTACTTGTAAAAGAAAATTACATGGTAAATTGCCATGCATGTTCTGTGATCTCTGCAAACAGCTGCATAAGACTATTGTCCAGTAACTTTTCTTGTTATGATAATTTACCAGCCATTTACTAATTTTCTTTTAATTCATATCTCTTGCAGTCTTTCCAAACGCATAGCGTTAGCATATCTAACTTCAGAATAATTGCAGCAAGTTAAGATGTAAATGGCCTACTGTAACTGACGATGAGGAACTACTATATGCATTTGCGATGAAAAAACATACACAAAATTTGAGAAAAACTATTGCCAGCTTAGTGAAACAAAGAGCAAAGCACAAATTTTATTCTGATAATAGAACATACAACCATGAACCCTGTCCATTCAATTATTAAATGATACGAGGAAATTGACAGAATCAAGCGACATTAAAGGCCAAAATACAAGCAAAAAGGTGCATACATAACATGAGAAGAAACGTAAGTGCTGACAAAATTGTCTGGTTTGAGAGAACCTTACTGCCAGGTTATTGATGAACCCACAAAGCCAACAGAGAGAATGTAAATATCCAACTACAGTAACAGAAAATTCATCCTTACTCCACTTCTGCTAAGACTTCTCCTTCATTTTCCCGGTAAAGGAGCATGAACTCTTTGAAATCGTAGTGATCGTACCTGCAAGATGAATAGGAAGTCTAAGGCTTTAATCTAGTGTTGATAAAAAGGGATGCAACTGAGACCAAATTTACTTACACGTGAATTTGAGTTGTCTCATCCACATTTAAGAAGATGATGATGTGAGGCCGTGATCGGAAGGATAAGGATGGATAATGACCTTGAGCACCTCATTTCCATACTCCTGCAGTTCTTCGTAAATACCTTTGGCTGAATTTGCAGCAGCGAGATTGCACCATTTCACCTCAATCATCTCTAGGGTATTAATGTTCCCAAAAGTAGAAGGGATCTCCTCAAGTTTTTTGCATCTGTGCACCACCAGTTTCTTCAAAACAGGAAAGTGATCCTCACTGGGCACATTCCATTGCTCAATATTGAGAGCTTCTAATTTCAAGTATTTGAGTTTGAGGAACTCATCATCTCTTGTCTTCCATTCTTTCCCATCAAAGGCTTTAAACAACAATTTCAGAACTTCAAGGTTGGGGAGTGTTGCAATTGTTGCAATGTCACTCCATGGCAAATGGAACTTCGATAAAGTTAACTTTTTCAGATTGGAAGGGAAGATAAATTTCCCACGAGATATCTTTCCGCCATAGTAAAACACCTTGAGGGACTCGAGTTGAATTAAAGAGTCTAATTCTGGAAAGATGTTGCAACTCTCAGAATTGCTCCCAGATTCAGTGAAAATGCACTTCAGTCTCCGAATATTGGGCAATGAATGTATCACATCTCTTGATTTTGTCCCGTACGATATAATTGGTGTGGAAAGAGTTTCTAGTTTATCTGAAATGGCATCCTTGACATCACTCTTCTCCGAAATCACAGCAGCACGGTTATCAATGTGCAGATGCCTTAAACTTACCATGCTCAAGATCATATCTGGTATAGCAACTTCACGTCTTTTTCCTTTCACAAGAAAAGTTTCCAGGTTCCTGAGGTTGGCAATTGATGATGGGATAGAATTGCTCTGAATCTGAACTGCCAAGAGCCTCAAATCAAGCAACAATTGTATTTCGCAATTAAGATCTTTTAGAACCAACCGTCCCAAATCTAATACATTAAGAAACTTGAAGCTGCTAAATATAAATGAGGCATCATGCGATGATCTCCTATCCAACTGAAATGTAGGGGCAAAATGCAGTAAGGAGCAGACTTGCAAGCTGGAAGGACACTTATCAAAGTCATTGAGCATAGAGTAAATGCACAGCCTACATGGGTCATAAGTTGTGGGATTTGAATTATATGATTTAACATACCCAGCTACCTGGTGATGAAACTTGAGGTCGATTGGAGCAACAGGTTCATCATTTCCACCTAGCAGAAGCAAAATGTTCTCTTGTTTAGCTTTAGCCAAGCTAAAATCACGCAAAAGATCATGAATGCGGCACGATTTGACCCCACTTCTGGATCCTCTTTCGGTAACTATTACCAGGCTTCTACTGATAAGATCTAACAAATAGTCCTTTGCAATGTCCTCTAAATTTTTATGCTCAGCCTTTGGTATGAAACCTTCAGCAACCCATAACCACAAAAGCTTCTTTGCCAGAATTTCTTTGTCCTCTGGAAACGCTCCTATATAAAGGAAGCATGGTCTTAGACGATCTGGTAAATTCTTGTAGCTCAATTCCACTACCTCCCAGCTTAAAATTTTGAGGTCTCTATCGGTGTGTCGACTTAAACTTTTCGCAACTTGTTCCCACTCTTCGTTCTTTTTCCTCGCAAGAATTCCAACCATCAGAACAACTACAAGTGGTATCCCTTTGCAATCTTTTGCAATTTGTTTCACAATTTCCACTTGTTTTGTAAGATATCTTTTTCCAAGAAATAGCTTTTGGCGTAACAACTCCCAACTTTCATCATCATTGAAGGGGCGGAGCTGATGAAGAATGCTACGTTCTCAAACTTTTGAGGCCATTTCTCCGAGTCGAGTCATAAAAATAATCCTACTTCCTTGGCAGTTGCCATTGAAACATCTCTTTAAAGCATTCCACGCCTCAATATCCCATATATCATCTATGACAATCAAAAATCTCCGTCCTTTCAGAGATTTATACAACAATTCAGCTAAAGCTGCACCGTTCTTGACATAAATTTCTTCAGTCAGCTCACCAGCTTGACCTAAAATGTCAATCAGCATCTGCTCCGATTGATATTCTTGAGACGCACAACACCATGCTCGAACATCAAAGTATTCGACAACTGAAGGATTGCTGTACATTTTTTTTGCTAGAGTTGTTTTACCAATCCCCGCCATTCCGATGATCGAGATGACGTATAGCTCCTCTGGTCCTCCAATTAGTCGCTCTTTTATTTATTCAGCCTCATCTTCAAAACCAACAATCACTTCACCTATTGTCAAGGTATTATCTTGTGATGACAACATCTCACTTGAAATCTTCTCATTAATTCTTTGTATCTCATTCTTGAATAGCTTAACCTCTTCCATGACATGAGAAAGCTTCAACATGCAATACCAGGCTGGAAAATCTCTGAAAGAAATGGGATCTATGGCATGATTTACTTCTTTTGTTATATTCATTACACGATTCTCAAGAGCTTTTAATTCTCCAATTTCAGTGTCCTGCTCTTCAGAGTTCTTGAGAAAAGATATCAAGATCTTTAATTCCTTGTGGACATTCACCATCTGAACCTTTCCAGCTATTTTCATATAAGGCTTTGCAAAACGAGAAATTACATCGACCTTATTTTTCAGCAGCTTATTTAGTTGTTTGAGGTAAATTGTCATACCTTTCTGGCCATGGGTCTTTGGGAAGTTTGATGATGTAGCACGGGGCAAGATCTTTCTCATATCTGCCTTGATAAGCTTAATCATTTCAAGCAAATCTGGCAAGAGACAGCTCATCTCCTTAACCATTCCTTCTTTGTCTTCATTGACTTGAAAAGAGTTTATCGCATGCCCTACTTCGAGAGCCATAGTGTCCATAAGACTCTGGATATCCTTGAATTTCTTATCAACATTATCACCCTTTTGCGTATCAACAAAAAATGTTCTCAAGAGTTGCATGTCCTCACCAAAGGTTTCAAACTGATCCTTAATAGGAGGTGGCAAAGTATTCTCATCGTTTACTCGATCCACTATACGAAATAAATGGATGAGCTTAAGCCTTCCAAGCAACTGTAGAAGTCTAGCAGTATTCATGGCCATCATATCTTCATTCATATTGCCAACGTTGAAGTCTCGAATAAGACGAGCTGCCTTATTTACCAGACTTATTGCATGCCCTAGCCATGATTTCTCATAGTTGGCATACTGCTTTGGGGTCATGAGTAAAGCTCTCAGGAGCTTTAACTCCTCGAGAAGGCTTTCGAATTGACTCTTCGTTGAAAGCTCTAGACTGCCATCACAGCTTAGTAACTCTGCCAGATGTCCGAGGAGAAAGTCAATCTCACTAGAAATCTTCTTATTAGTTCTTTGTATCTCATTCTTGAATAGTTTAACCTCTTCCATGACATCAGAAAGCTTCAACATAAAATACCAGACCCGATTATTTCTGGAAAAGACAAGGTCGGTGGCATATTTTACTTCATTTGTTATATTCACGGCCCGTTTCGCAAGAGCTGTTAGTTCTCCAACTTCAATCCACTGCTCTTCAGAGATCTCAAGAAAAGATATCAAGATTTCTAGGTCATTCCAGACATTCTCCATCTGAAGCTTTGCAACACTTTTTATATGAGGCTTTAGAAAAAGAGAAATTGCATCAGCCATCCTATTCAGTAGCTCATTTAGTTCTTTGAGGATAATTGTCATACTTATTCGGCCATGTGTCTTGGGGAAGTTAGATGATGTAGCATGAGGATAGATCTTCCTCATATCTACCTTGATAAGCTTAATCTTTTCAAGAAAATCAGGTAGGAGACTGCTCATCTCCTCGGCCAAGCCTTCTTCGATTTCATTGACGTGAAAAGAGTATATGGCAGGCCCTGCTTCAAGAGCCAGAGCGTCCTTAAGATTGAGGATATCCTTAAATTTCTGATGCACAGTATCACCCTTTTGCGTATCAGTAAGAAAAGTTCTCAAGAGTTGCATGTCCTCGCGAAGGGTTTTGAATTGATCCTTCGGATGAGCTGGCAAACTAGTTTCATCATTTACTCGATCCAGTATACAAAATAAATTGATGAGCTTAAGCCTTCCAAGCGACTGCAGAAGTAGTGCATTATTCATGGTCATCATTTCTTCACTCGTATTCCCAACATAGAAGTCTTCAAAAAAGGAGCTATTTTGTTTAGCTGTGAAAGAAGATATAAAGAGAATTAAGCAACGGAAGACAGACGTAGGTTATTGAAGAGAGGTGACGTTAGTCATACACATCTGATACCATGAAAGAAGATATGGGAAAATATTTTCCTTGCTTTACTGTGTTAGCAGATACACTATTTATAGTGTTGTACATGATTAAGAGATTGTGTAAAAGTAGAAGACTACAACAAATAACAGCAAGATTACAACGAAGAAATTGATTATAGCTAATCTTATAGCTATTTGTTTACCTGTGGTCCTATATGCGCTCGATATGATTGCAATTGGTCAGCGTGTTGCATTGGAGTTGTCGTGAGTAAAGATATCACAAGCTTTAACTGCTGGCAAAGGCTTTCAAATTTTTCCTCTGTTGGAATCTCCACACTTCCATCACGGCCTGGTAGCTCTGCGAGTTGTTCGAGGTAAAAATCAATAAAGCCCACCCGAAGAGAAACTGTTGCATCTGATGAAAATCACACTGAAGCATACAGGATGGCACGATAAAGACTTGTGTATACTTCATTGGGCTTATAGTGTAGCGCAAGAGAAAGGTCACTATTTTCATCCATTTTGTTAATCCAACAACTGAAGAAAAACGATGCTGCTATGGTAGCCGCATATCTGACCTCCACCTTAAGATGATACAGATGGTTCGAGATTAATTTGAGTTTAGCAACCAATTGAAGGGAATTTCTTAGAAATCTTAGCCTTCTCTCCAGGGTGTTAATAAGTGTCTTCACCCCAACAATAGAGTTGGCCTGATCGGATTGTATCAAATCCTTCATATTCTCTAACACATAACCAATACATTTCACCTGGAGATCACCTTCAATAAACCCGCGTCCATGTAATTGTTTGAAAAGATGATAACATTCATGGACTTCCAGCTTAATAAGCTCAATCTTTTCTTGCACAGAGAACAGAGAACGATCCAAATCTAAGGGCACTTCTCCACCCCCAAGAGAGAGAATGACTTCTCCCACATCTTGTTGGATTACAGCTTTAATTTTCTTATATCGGTCTTTTAACTCCTCGCTCCCAATCCAAATCAGTTTTTTGGACATGAAGAACGTCCTGAGAAATTTGAGCTCAATCTTAAGGGTGTTGATTTGATCCTTGAGTGAAGCAGAGCAGCTCCCCTGTTCTTCCAGGTAGTCCAGGCGTTCCAGTGAATCTTTAATCACACCCTCCATCTTCGTTAATTTTTCTTCGTTAACACTTCTCTTCTCCTCCACAACCACCTTATCTTCAATCTTCTTCTCTTCTGTTTCCTCAACCTTCTTTTGTTCAGCTTTCTCAACTTTTTTCCTATCAAACTTATTGCTTTTTTTCTTTTTCGTCTTTTGTTTTACCACCTTGGTATCAACTGAAGTATATGAGGGTTCAACATAATCAGGGGGCAAAACAATTTCCTTTTCTTCTACCTTTATTCCCTTCTCCTCGATTGCTTTTTTCACCCTTTCGGCAATCTCTAAGGCAGTCAAATTATTGGGTTCCATACTCAATACATTGTTGACATCCCACAATGCAAAATCAAGCCTATTTAAAGCATCATAACACCTTGCCCTCTTCAACAAAGCCTTGCTATACTTGGGAGCAACTTCAAGTGCTAAATTGCACTCATGTATCGCTCTTGGATACTCACCAAGACCCATTTGCATATAGCAAGTAGCCATATTACTACGCAAATAAGCAACATCAATATGGTTTCTTGGTAGCAACTTAATAGCCTTTTCATAGACTAGCATAGCACCCTTGTGATCGCGTTTTTGAAACAATTTGTTGCCTTCTTCCTTTAATTCTTGAGACATATTGATAAAGACAGCAGTGTCTTCATCAAATGTTTTAGAAGTCTTTTCGGTACCTTTACTACTATTACTACGCTTCAAATTTGCATCACTTGATTTTGAGCCTACTTGACTTTTCTTTTTCCCAGTAGGCTTTCCCATTTCTCCAAATAATCCAACAAATTTGGAACAATATATCCTAAATCAAATCTAAAAAATATTCTATATTAATCCAATACACACCTCACAACTTTATTCTCTAACGGGAGCTTCGTGCACGAGCTGCCCGATTATTTTCTTCCCAGCAAGAAAACCCTGAAAACAAAGTAAGAATTACTAAACTCATCTCAGTCGAATATCTTTGATTAAGTGAGAAAAAAAAAAGTATTGGAAGGAAGCTTTGCACCAAAAAAGAAACTGCAGCAGTGCGTATTACTTCCAACAGCTGAAGAAGGTGTTTGCAATTGTGATCAAAGTCTTCTCAATAAGTCTTTTTTTTTTGGCCTTTTTCCAGTAATAAAATAAACAGAACACCGAGCAATGATCAGCTAAAGTGAACACAAAAGAATCACCAAACATCATCATTAGATTATAATAAGATTAGTAAAACTCGGCGGCTGCTGTCTAATATAATATAGGGTTGATTCTTTCTAATACCAAACGCTCAGAAAACAACAAATGAATATGGCATCTCCACGGCCGAATCAATGTCCCTTCATAAGCAAGTTTTGTGTCTACGCGCTTCTAGGATTCCAAAGAGTTTACTGCGTATGACTTCAAAGAGCTTCAGGTATTGCAATAGTGATGAAAACCTTCTCAGTAAGTCAACAATGAAGCATCAAGCGATTTCATCTATACTCTTGTGCATGTTGTGTTGGGTATCGGCGTAGCGGAATGGTCGGAGACAAGCAGTATCACGCAGCTGAAATATGAATGAGAATAGAGAAAGTAGAGACACAAGATTTACGTGGAAAACCCTCAAACAAATCAAGGGAAAAACCACGGGCAAGTAATGGAGGATTTCACTATGATGTGGAGTATTTTACAATAACCTTCTCTCTAATATAAGGAGAGAACAATATCACTCTCTCAAATAATAGGAGAAACTAACTCTCACTCACAAATATAGGACAACAAAAGAGAAAGAAAACTACTCAAGAGAAAGCTTACGTTTTCTCTCTAACTTGGAATGTTTGGTGATGCAAAATAGTAAGGAATGAGCCTCTATTTATAGGCTCATTTCATACCCAAAATCAAAGCAAAATAGTAATGTGAAAAGGATCTTCATGTGCCTAATTTTACACCAAACTTTGATGCACAAATCTTTCTTTTTCCATTAATTTTTGTCTTCTTTTGACTCACCAAAAATGTAAAGCTACCAAATGTGACTTTACCTCATTAGTTGGTTTTTGACGGCTCATATTCTCCCACTTAAAGTCATATTGGATGATCTTCAAATCTCTCCATACTTGTCAATTCCATGTTGCTTACGTCTTTGCTAGGCCAAAGGAGGATCTACTCCAAACAAACTTGTCAACGTTGATTGGTTTTGTCATGACATCTGCTAGGTTCTCGTTGGTGTGAATCTTCTGCATATCTACACTCCCTTCTTCCTCTACTTCTCGAACAAAGTGATATTGAACACCTATGTGTTTCGTCCTGGAATGAAATGCTGGATTTCTTGCAATGTGCAAGGCACTCTAACTATCACAAAATCAGGGAATTTTCTCTTGTTTGTGCTGGAGCTCCTCCATTAACCGTTTAATCCAGATTGCTTCTTTACAGGCTTGTGTAGCTGCCATGTATTCAGCCTCTGTTGTAGATAGGGCCACAACAGTTTGTAATTTAGATATCCTGCTTACCACGCCGCCTACAACTGTAAACACATAGCCTGTAATGGACTTTCGTTTATCAGAATCACCTGCAAAATCCGAATCAACAAAACCCTTGACAGTAAATTCTGATCCTTCAAAACATAATGCAACAACCGAGGTCCCTTTGATGTATTGTAGGATCCTCTTAACAGCATTCCAATGCTCTCTACCAAGATTCGCCATGAACCGACTGACCGCACCAACTGCTTGAGCAATATCTGGTCTCGTACATATCATAGCGAACATGAGACTTCCCACTGCTGATGCATACGGTACTCGAGACATTTCTATCCTCTCCGCTTCAGTGCTAGGGCACATACTTGAGGATAATTTGTAATTGACAGGAAGTGGGGTCGAGATTTCCTTACAATCTTGCATATTGAAGCGCCGCAAGATTTTCTTCAAGTAATTCTTCTGGGAAATCCATACCTTCCTGCCTTCTCTATCTCGGTGAATTTGCATCCCTAAAATCTTGTTTGTTGGTCCCAAATCCTTCATATCAAACTCCCCAGCCAACTGTGCCTTCAGTTCTTGGACCCGATCTTTACTGGGACCTGCTACCAGCATGTCGTCCACGTACAACAGCAGAATGATAAAATCATCATCGCCAAACCTCTTGTAGTACGTACAATGGTCTGAATTGAGTCTGTTGTACCCGAGGCTAATCACGAAGGAATCAAATCTCTTGTACCAACACCTTGGCACCTGCTTTAAACCGTACAGAGATTTGGTCAACCTGCAAACCAAGTTTTCTTTTTCTTTCTTAACAAAGCCTTCTGGTTGAAGCATGTAAATCTCTTCTTCAAGCTCACTATGAAGAAAAGCCGTCTTTACATCTAATTGTTCTAGATGTAAGTCTAACACAGCATACATGACCAAGACTACTCTGATAGTTGTAAGTCTTACCACAAGAGAAAATATCTCGTTGAAGTCAATTCCTTCTTTCTGAGCATATCCTTTCACCACCAGTCTTGCACGATATCGCTCCACTTGGTCATTACCATCTCGCTTGATCTTGTAGACCCATTTGTTACCAATGGCTTTCCGTCCAAGTGGTAGTGTAACAAGCTCCCACGTCTTGTTTCTATGTAGAGCTTCAATTTCTTCTTGCATTGCTATCATCCATAAGGCAACATCGGGGCTTTTTATAGCCTCGTGAAAAGTAGATGGCTCTCCATCCTCCGTTAGAAGACAGTATGCAACATTGCTCGCCATAACAAAATCTAAATGCCAAGTTGGTCTTGTTGTCTGACGCAATGAACGTCGGACTTTTGTAACCTCAGCATCATCTGGTTCTTGTTCCTCGTGCTCCGGTGTAGTTTCAGAAGAAGCATCTCCTTGTTCTGACTTATTTTCAATTTGTATTGTAGTAGTCTCCTTTGAAGTGTTGCTGTCGTCTTCACTTTGCAGTTTATCTTCTGCAAATATCACATCTCTGCTTATGACAACCTTGTGGGCAGTGGAATCCCACAGGCGATACCCCTTAACACCATCAACATTTCCCAAGAATACACATTTCTTGGATTTTGGATCCATCTTTGTTCTTTCTTGGGAACCATACATCACATATGCCGGACACCCAAATATGTGCAAGGTAGAATAATCTGTGGGTTTTCCGGTCCACATTTCCATTGGTGTCTTCAACCCAATTGCAGTTGACGGTGACCGGTTTATCACGTAACAGGCAGTTTTGGCTGCTTCTGCCCAAAATGATTTGGCTAGACCTGCAGTTTCCAACATAGCTCTTATTCTTTCAAGAAGAGTTCTATTCATCCGCTCTGCTACACCATTTTGCTGAGGTGTATGTGCAACAGTAAATTGCCCCTGAATACCTTCTTGCTTGCAAAATGCCAATAAGCTCCCGTTAGTGTATTCTCCTCCGTTGTCCGTCCTCAAACACTTGATCCTTTTCCTGGATTCAAGTTCTACCAGTGCTTTGAAAGTTTTGAATATTGGAAACACATCTGACTTGTTCTTGATTGGATACACCCACAATCTCCTGGAGTAATCATCAATAAATGATACAAAGTATTTGGCTCCTCCTAGGGACAAAACTGGTGATTCCCAAACGTCTGAATGGATCAAGTCTAGAATGTGTTTGCTTCTAGCAGTAAATCTCCCAAATTTCAATCTATGCTGCTTACTGGTAACACAGTGCTCACAAAAAGGTAAGTTTACCGTCTTGAGCCCGGGTAGGAGATTACGTTCAGCAAGAATCTTCAAGCCTCGTTCTGTCATGTGGCCCAATCTGTGATGCCACATTATAGTTGATTCTTCTTGACCGGCTGATGCAACTGATACATCTGCCTCTTGCACCGTATCTCCCAAAAGCATGTATAGATTTACCCCGATCTCTTCTGCCTTGATCACCACAAGCGCTCCTTTGACAACCTTCATGATCCCATCTCGATATGGGTCTTGCAGCCAAGGTCATCTAATTGTCCAATGGACAATAGGTTCTTCTTCAAGCCCTTCACGTCTCGTACCCCTTGAATGGTGCGAATAGTACCATCATACATTTTAATTTTGACGGTACCGATACCAACAATCTCCAAGGCATGATCATTACCCATGTACACAGATCCTCTAGAGACAGGTTCATAGTTGTGGAACCATTCTCTACGAGAGGTCATATTCCATATTGCTCCCGAATCCATTATCCAAGCATCAATGAGCTCCTTTCTGCCTTTTGTTACAGTTGCTGCCTCGCTATATAAAATATCTCCATCATCTGGTGCACTCGCCACAAATCCCTGAGAATTTGTCACCTCGGGATTCTTTTTGTTGCTCCAACAATCCTTCTTGAAGTGCTCTTTCTTGCCACAGTTGTAGCATTTGATATTCTTTCTACTCCTTGATTTTGATCTACCTTGGTTGTTGCTCCCATTAGAGCCACGTTCCGTTGATCTACCTCTTACCATTGATAATGCCTCTGCTTGTTGTGAACTTTCGATTCTGTCTTCCTTACTTTTGCGCCTAGATTCCTCTTCTAGAACAGCAGCTGCAACATCATCAAAAGTAATAGATTCTGAAAGAACATTGTTAGTGTAACTAATGATAAGTTGATCATACGAATCAGGTAGACTTTGAAGTAGAATCTCCGCACGTTCAAGCTCCTTTATTATCTATCCCAACGCAGTTAGTTGAGAAAATAATGTATTTAAGGTATTGATGTGATCAGTTACCGATGTGGATTCACTCATTCGAAGAGTATACAATTTTCTCTTCAAGAAAATCTTGTTGTGAAGTGACTTGACCTCGTACAGTTTGGTTAGAGCATCCCAAATTTCCTTCGCTGACCTCTTTTCCTCAACGCTTGACAATACCGAATCTGCCAATGCCAGGTGCAGATTAGCCATAGCATTGTCATCCAACTCTTTCCACTTGTCGTCCATCACCTCCGCTGGTCTGTCTCCAATTACTGCCAAGCAATTTTCCTTTCTCAAGATTGCCTTCATCTTTAATTTCCATAGGGAAAAATTTCTCCCGTTGAACTTCTCGATTTCAAATTTTGCCGCCATAGTATTAACAACAATCTGCTTTGTAACTTGAACCGGCTCCCACTATTTCACTGTGAATGGTACTATTTATGTGAATAGTACCAAAACCATATACGATAATAGTATCGATACCGTATATATGAATAGTACTATATCGTATGTATAAATAGTAACCGTGAACAGTAACCCCGTATGAATACCAGTGACCCGTAACCATACTCTGATACCACTGTTGGGTATCGGCGCACCGGAATGGTCGGGGACAAGTAGTATCACGCAGCTAAAATATGAATGAGAACAGAGAAAGTAGAGACACAAGATTTACGTGGAAAACCCTCAAACAAATCAAGGGAAAAACAACGGGCAAGTAATTGAGGATTTCACTATGATGTGGAGTATTTTACAATAACCTTCTCTCTAATATAAGGAGAGAACAATATCACTCTCTCAAATAATAGGAGAAACTAACTCTCACTCATAAATATAGAACAACAAAAGAGGAAGAAAACTATTCAAGAGAAAGCTTATGTTTTCTCTCTAACTTGGAATGTTTGGTGATGCAAAATAGTAAGGAATGAGCCTCTATTTATAGGCTTATTCTATACCTAAAATCAAAGCAAAATAGTAGTGTGAAAAGGATTTTCATGTGCCTAATTTTACACCAAACTTTGATGCACAAATCTTCATTTTCCATTACTTTTTGTCTTCTTTTGACTCACCAAAAATGTAAAGCTACCAAATGTGACTTTACCTCGTTAGTTGTTTTTTGACGACTCACATGTTGATGCTGGGTATATATGACTCTGGTGATCATTTAGTGTTGATATCAGCCGATTGGTGGTTTCATTCGAAAGATTGAACATTCTTGCCTACATGGAAGTATGGCATAAATCCTAACTAAAGAGACTGTTAGCAATTTAAATCAAACACACATAATTGATTGCATAATCACGAAGGAAAGGAATAATAGGGTAGGTGTGACATGAAATTGTAAACAATAATAAAAGTAAATCCACTACATAATATAATTAAAGGGTTGTTTCTTTCCCTTTACCTAACTCGTAGAAAATTGCAACAAGTCACTTTCTTTGTTTCTCTGCCAAATATTACCGTTCCTAGTTTCAGTCCAAGTTTGTACCATGCCTTAGTTTTGCGTTTGTGCTATTATAGCCGAAAAAGATAATGCGTTTGAGATTGATGCGTGTTTGTTTGTTATTGTTATCGAATTTCTATGGACCTAGTTGTTTGTTGGATTACTAGAATGAAAACTAGAAACTATTATTCTTCAAGTCCATTTTTATTGTGAAATGGATAATTAGTTTTTGTGACAATTAAAAAAATGGTAATTTATCGAAATCATTCTAGATCTTTATTTTTATTTTTTGACATTTAAGTCTCTTATATTTTATTTTGGATAAAATGGTCATTCATCTTTCATTTTAGTGACAACCGTTAATCTTTGAAGTAAAATTCGTAAAAAAAATAACGTTAGTGAACTCGTGAATGGCATTCGGCCGCAAAATGCACAAATCTTCAGGGGTGAAATTGTCATACGGTAAAATAGAAGAAACCTAAGGTTTATGTATTTTGTGGCCACGTGCCATCCATATGCTTACTAATGTTATTTTTTGACAGATTTTATTTCAAAGACAAACGGTTGTCACCAAAATAAAAGATAAAGGATCATTTTGTTCAAAATGAAACATAGGAGACTTAAATATCAAAAAATACAAAGATCTAGGACTATTTTGGTAAATTATCCTTAAATAAATTTGTATGACTTCACAAGAAATTCCTTGGTTAAACAAGTCATACAAAGATCTATATAGAAGCATCTGTCACGTTCCGAAAATGTTCAAGGTAACTCTAATGACATGGTTGTCGTAAGTCTAAAAAAGTCACTTCCTCAGCCTGCTGATGTAATTGTATTTGTAGCACTTAAATCGTGAAATTTAATCTACATTGCATTACAATATGAGACATAAATGCTACAATTTATATAAATTTTGGTGTAATGTATGTTGAACGAAAAAGTGAATAAATGGGAACCCCTAAAGAGGACACGTAGTACCCTACGCCTATCCTTCTTGATCCAATTGAAGATGAAGATCTTTCAACTCAGGCAAATTTATCAATTGTTGGTAGTGTTGTCGCTGACATACCTATCCCTCCTGGTATTGTTAAGAAAGTTGTTAACAGAAACTGGGGCCTTCAAGAGCTCACCGAGGTCCAACCCCTTAAGTATAATACGTACTTAATCACTTTTCTTTGTGAAGCAGATACAAGGAAAGCATGAAAGTACAGACCATGGTCAGTTGAAGGTTTTCATTTTCTCCTACAGCCCTGCGAAGAAGAGATCGCAGTTGAAGATTTGAAACTTGATTCCTCTGTGTTTTGGGTTCAAGTGAGTGGTCTTCCTACCAGATATGTCTCCACAGAAAACGCTTATAAAAGTGGGTCTAGATTGGGTAAGGTTGAACAGGTTGAAATCACCAACACTAGAGGAATGATAAGAAATATGCGAATTAGAATCATCTGGGATGTTTGAAAAACCCTTTTACCAGGTCTTCCTTTTCCAAGGAAGGATCATCCTAATGCTTGGATTTTCTTTAAATATGAAAAACTTAGTAAATTTTGCTTGAAGTGTAGAAAACTTGGGCATGGTTTCAAATTTTGTAAAGATAGAAGACCTGGGGAAATCATTAGCAGCAGAGTGGTTGACCTCAAGAAATTTGGTCCTTAGATGCGAGCTCTGCCAACGAAAAATTGTCGAGGGCCAAGTACAGCAGTTAGGCAATCTCAGTCAAATAATTTCGGTGAGGCAGCACGTGGAAATCTGAGGCATGGGAAAAAAATTTCTCAAGGCAGTAGCTTATGTGTTGAAGCTGTGAAGAAGGATGAGGGGTTGTCAGATGAACAGTACACGGAAGACTATGTGTCAGAGCAGTTTAATGAAGGAGAACAGGATTTTGATGTGGATATCTCTAAGGTGTCAGGCCAATATCTGGACCCAAATGCTTGGGAACTCACAAACAAAATCAAAAAAGAAAGTGACCAGTCTTCTTCAAACGTTCAACAACTGGAAACAACCAAATTGAATGTGGGGACTAGTGCCCAACCAAGTAAGTCATTTTTGAACCAAAAGTCCAACCAAGTTGGCTCCCCTAATTCCTTCAAGAAAACTAATGGGGTGGTGTTTGGGCCCTATGTCTTTAGTGGGGTCTGGATAGAAGAGAATAGCCCATTTAAATTCAAGGCTCAAACTGAGAAATCTGGTGGACTGAAAATTGAGGGCCCAAACTGAGGTAATATCCAACCCAACAAATGCAAAAGTGCAAAACGAAACAAAGCTCATCTAACATTTTAATGAAGAGAAGAACAGAGGCTCACTTCTCTACTGATCACTCAAAAGATGGTTATGTTTCAGCAAGCTTGGATACAGGTAAGTCTCTGGTGGAAATTCCAATCCTTCATGAGTTCAAAATGGAACAAAATGAAAGACAAAAAGAAAACAAGCAGAAAAGAACAAAGCTTTGAAGATGGCATTGTTGATGAGGTTGAAGTTGATATTCACTCTGGGAATGGGGAGGCTGTTATTCAACAGCTCCTCACGGACAAATAAGAATCGTTGCTTGGAACTGTCAGGGGTTGCCCCCTGCCCTGACAGTTCGCAGCCTTCGAGATATTATATCTCATGAAAGGCCCTTCATCATTGAATTACTTGAAACCATTGAAGAACAATAAAATTCTGAATGTAGCTAGAATAATAAGGTTTGAAGCTATTTGTACAGTGGAACCAATTGGTTGCTCTGGGGGTTTGGCCATTTTTTGCAACAGTGATGTTGAGGTAGAAGTCATTGATGTTAACAAGAGCTTTATTCGGGTTAGAGTAGATCCAAACACTCAACATTATTAGGATATTTGTTTTGTGTATGCGTTTCCTAACCAACAAGAAAAACATAGATTGTGGAGTTTCATTAAGCAGATGCAGCATGATAAGACTACGCCAATGGCTTTCATTGGTGATTTCAATTGTCTTTCATGCCATGAAGAGAAATCATGGGGGAACAGAAAAGTAGACAAGGCTATCTTTGCTTTTAATCAACACATCAGTGATGTTGGTCTAGTGGAAATAGCGGCTAAAGGTTGCAAATTTTCTTGGCTCAATAGAAGAAAATGAGAAGGTCTGATTCGTCAAAAACTGGATCGAGTTCTTGCTAATTTGGGTTGGTTAGTCTTATTTCCTGAAGCGTGGGTTTCTGTTCTTCCACTAATGGATTCAGACCACTCGCCCATTATTTGCTCAATAGAGGTGGATTGTGCCTTGAAGTGTAAGAAATGGTTCCACATTGAGAAATTCTGGCTCGATGATCCTAAGTGTGAAGATATTGTTAAAGAGTGTTGGAATGAGAATTGTAGGGGAGAACCATTTTGCGTTTTCAAAAAGAAATAGTCTGGGTGTAGGAAGAAGCTTATTCTCTGGAGTAGAAGAAAGTTTGGAAACAACAGGAAGATTATGGAAAGATTAAAAGATAGACTTGAGGAGATGATGAAGTTGCCACAAGATGAATTCAAGATGGAAGAATACAAACTCTTAACTAGTGAGATTGAGAGAATTTGGAACAACAAAGAACATTATTGGGTTGCAAGAGCGAGAGTTAAATGGCTTCAAGAAGGGGATAGAAACACTGAATTTGTCCATTTCACTACAAGGCAAAGAAAAGTGAGTAACTATCTGGTTAGGCTTCAGTTATTAGAGGATACATGGACTGAAGACCCTGTGGTGATCAAGAACTCTTTCCAAGAGTATTTTTCTAACCTGTTTAAATCTGTTGGAGCTAGAAACTTTGAGCCTATGCTGGAATGTATTCAGCTAGTCATTACTCATGAAGAGAATGAAAGATTGGTCCAGCCTATCATAAGGGAAGAGATAAAAGCTGCTGCTTGGAGCATGGGACCTAACAAAGCGCCAGGACTAGATGGTTTCTCAAGTTCATTCTTTCATAGTTTTGGCATGTCATTGAAAATGATGTTTTTCTGTTGTATCAAAGCTTCTTGCAGGGATGTAATGATCTGAATTGTATTAATCAAACTGTTTTGATCCCCAAAATCAAGCATCCCCAATGTGTGAGTGACTTTAGACCAATTAGCTATTCGAATTTCATTTATAAAATTATGTCTAAAGTTTTGGTGATGAGATTGAAACCCCTTATGAACAAGATTGTTTCACAAACCCAATCTGCTTTTATTCCTGGAAGAGTCATTCAAGATAATATTCTCATTGTACAGGAAGCTACCTTTTGGCTTAAAAGGAAAAGGAAAAATTCAAAACAATTTCATGTTATCCTTAAAGCAGATATGAGTAAGGCATATGATAGGGTTAAGTGGGACTTTTTGAGTGCAGTAATGACTAGAATGAGATTTCACCATTTGTAGATTGATTGGATTATGAGATGTGTTTCATTTGTTTCAAAAAATGTTGTTATTAATGGTGCTCCTCAGGATACCATCTTGCTATCTAGAGGGATTCGACAAAGAGACATTTTATCCCTTATTTATTCTCAATCATTACTCAAGTTCGTTCAAGTCTGATTGATTGGCAACTTCGTAGGAACTTCCTTTCAGGATTCCGTATTACGAAAGCTTGCCCCCCCTTACTTATCTGTTGTTTGCGGATGGTTCAATTTTCTTCTTGAAAGCCGACTAACGTCAAGCACTGGCCTTGTAGGATGTTATTTATAGGTATTGCTTTGCCTCAGGACAATGTATTAATGTTAACAAATCCTCGATTGTGTTTAGTCCAAACACTCCTGATGGTCTACAGAAAGGTGTTGCTAACATTCTGAGAGTTAAATGCTCTAATAAATTGGGGAAATATCTTGGTCTCCTGTCTGAGTGGGGAAGATAAAAAATTGAAGCCACTAGTTGGATTCAAGAAAGATGTGTAGGAAAACTTCAAGGCTAGAAGAGTCTTCTTCTCTCGGATGGAGGAAAAGATATTTTAATCAAAACGGTACTCCATGTTATTCCTTCGTATGTGATGTCAACCTTGTTGTTGCCGAAAGTTGTTTGTCAAAGAATTACTACTTTGCCAGCTAACTTTTGGTGGGGAAAAAATGGTATGAAATGTATTCATTGGCTTAGTTGGGAGAAGCTGATGGAGCAAAAGCAATAGTTCTTCGTTTTTTTTGCTTGTTTTATTTATTTTGTAAATAGTTAGTATTAGATCAGTTCTTTTATTTTTTTATAATAGTCTAGTTATTTTTGGTGTAATATGGATGAAGTAATGTCTGAATTAAGGAGCGAAGGAAAAACAAAATCTCGTAGCTGTGTTCGTGAATCTTACTTCGAATCTTTCATTATCAACATACGAACTTCATTTATAGGAGAACATCTCTTTAATCTCATTTATATTTGAATTTCGTGTTTATTTTTATTATACTCGTGTAATTCGTATTTATGATTATGTAATAATGGTCTTTTGATTTACCGGTCTCGAATTTGGACTGATTTGATTTAATATTATATATGACTTGATTTATTTATATTCTAATTACCTGTCATTTTATTGTACTTGTAGTTAATAATTTGATCGGTATTCATTTGTGTCATATATAAATATTTTAATAGTGAATCTACTGGTTGTACTGTAGTTTCCACATTCGAAATTATTAATTGTCATTTTTAGTTGTTAGCTTGGTTACTTATGATTATGTGGACAAATCTATACTCTGACTAGAGAAGGGACACAGAGATAGAATTGCACCTATAATTAAGGTTAAACCATAATTAACTAGACTTAGATAATTAATTGGATTAAGAGTTTGTAGCTTAATCCCAATGTTAAATTAGAAAATCCTATTTTCGAGCCTAAATCATTGCCTTAGTATTAATATGAGTCTTAGAATATTTTCTCGTATTTGTAATCCCGATTCTAGATTAATTATATTTCTTTGTTTACTTTATTTTTAATTAATTTATAAACCACCAATCTATCCCTTATTTGTTTCTAGCATTCACACACTTATACCAAAATATCCTTAGGAGTCTCCCTGTAGATTCGACTTTGCACTCAAGCACACTACATTGCATTAATCCGTGCACTTGCGAGTTTAAACTTAGTTAATTTTTGCACGCATTTTATTTACCGAACAAGTTACGATCACCAGCAAGGCTAATTCTACAAATAATTTAAACCAGACCAATCTAAACTATTACACTATACATCAACATAAAAAAGAAAAAAAAAAGTCGCATTAACTAAACCAGGCAAGAACTTGAGAAACAAATAAAATATCTAGGACGAATTGAGCAGTCATATGGGCTCAAGGGGTTAGTAAGAATTTGCTATTAACTAAACAAGGTAAGAGCTTGAGAAACAAATCTTGAATAAAACAGAGTAATATTCCTATTCAGGTATGAACATAACATTACAAAGCATAATGGAGACAAAATAAAAGTAACATATTAGTTAATTCATGTAGATGGAATGAATAACCATATGTACGAAGTATTCAAATATTGAGCTTAGCTACAGTATTGAAGACAAAATAATAATTTTATATTAAGTGAACACATGACAGAAGCAATCGATTCGAAATTATGTAATTCAAAACCTCCGGATTCAAGTTGTCACAAGGAGCGGGTCGAGCGCAAAATTAAAGAAATTGCTTTTAGAAGGGTGTAGAGTAACGAAATAAAAGAAAACTTGACCAACACAAATTTCTGCAAAACAACTTTTGACATACAACAATCTGGAACTTAACTCAAAATCTCAAGAAAGTATGTATTACGACATTGGTTTATTATAATAGGAGCTCAAAATATCATAAAAACTGAATGATCATAAAAGAAAGGGGGAAATTTTTACTTAACTCAATCAAAGCCATTTACAAACTTCACAATCACAAACCCATTTACAAACCCGAGGCCATGGTCACCATCATACCATATAAATAAAACTTTAACTGGGCATTGATCAAGATATTACTTAGCCAAGAAATCATAATTCCCAACGAAATAATCTTTGATACTATAAGGACCAAACTTTACCTTAATATATGCCATGTGTTTCTTCTTCACTGGTGTTAAATCTCTTGCTTATGAATTTGGGAAAGTTGAAGACTTGGCAATGCCCCTCTCCCTCTGACTCACGGTTGAAGACCCAACAAAATAAAAAGAGAAAAGTGATAAAAAAAAAAATTAGCGAATTATATTTTGGCCCCAAGTTAAAGTTTATGGTTTTAAACTTTGGGCCTTATCAAATTTGAGGCATTACAGTATCACAGGTAGGATTTGGGCAAGATGTCTTCGTAATACAAACCTGCCTACAAACGTTAAGGAATGGATCGTAGCCATTAGCCGTAGGCCGATAGCAAAACTAATGAACCGTTTGTTAATAAGTGAAATAAAGAAATTATATATTAAATACGTCTCTCTAAAAGTGATAATGAAATTCAAAGGTGAGAAAAAGACGGATAGAAAAAAAGAAAAGTATCAAGGACTCATTATGCTCTGGGCATCTGTTGGGTAAAAAATCCAAAACCTCACTAAATTTCATTTTTCCATTAGAAGGGTTGATTTATAACCAAAAACAAATCATTTATGGTCATTATTCATTCTTGGGAGAGAATCGCATGCAACATTCCGAGTTACATAATTTCTCTGAGGAACTTCCTTGACAATTCACCAATTGCGGGACCTGCTCTCTCGAAAAAAAAGCCTTCTCTATTTTTGGCATTGGAAAAACAAAAATGCGCTTCTGTAAATTAGAAATTAGGTTGTTAGCCAAAATGGGTGTTCATAATTTCTATACTCGGCAAATCCAACAGGGGTATCTGAGGGTCTACTTGCTTGGCTATCATCACTTGATCTTCAATTGATCCAGCTTCAAAACCATTTTTATCCTTGTCCAAGTACAAGAGCCTAATATGATTCCTTGGAGATTGACGTTACATTTTGACCCCAAGTTAAAGTTTAGTGTGGTTTGATACGCACAATACCACCAAAAGGCCCAGATAGAATAACGTCGGATTACTGTTCACGTGAGCAGTACATTTTTCCAAATTATTAATTTTTTTTTATTAAAAAAACTCACTTGTGCCAAAAATCCCTTTTTTTTGCCCTCACGTATAATGTCAAACTCGTAAATAAAGCTAAGAAGTATAATGTACCTTTTTTCTCAAAGTGAAGGCCGTGGTTAAAATGTTCAGTGACGTTCACGAAGTCACTATCCAAAGTAATTCTTTCTTTTTCTTTTTAATTTCAAAATCTTTTCTAAGCCTTTTTTTTCGTCTTTCTTTTCTAAATCTAAGTCATGCCAAATGCTTCCTCTTTCCAAGTTGCTCTCACACATAATTGGACGTTGATGCTGCCTGGATAACACTCTTGGTATCAAAGACTCCTTTTTTCCAGTAACTTCTCCTGTTGTTGCTATTTACTAGCAATTTTACTATTCTTCTGTTAATTTGTATCTCTTGTAGTCTTCCGAATGCGTTAAAATATAATATAGCATGTGATTGAATTTACTTGTAATCTAAATCTCTTTTCATAATCACCAACAGTTAATAACCAAAACCTTATCATGCATCATCCCAAATAATTGGATGATTGGCTCTCAAAAACATAAGAGACGAGTTGGTGGAATTTTAGCAAACTAGTCAGAAAGGTAAGATATTAACACTAGAGCAAACATCACACACACACACACACACACACACAGAGATCAGTATCTAAAAGGCTTGAAACTTTGAGAAGAAAGAAGAGAAATAAATGGAGTCAAAGCCTTTAAGATTCATAACCCTGACTAAAGAGCAAGATGGCATACATCCCTGATGGCTATGGCTTCTACCTGAAGGCAATAACTGTTTCTGCTATTCTTGAATGGTTGCTTGCTTCGCTACCACTTTGCACTATATTGTGCAAATAGTGAAAGAAAGAACAAAACACAAATTCTATTATGATAATAGAACATACAACCATTAACCTTGTCCATTCAATTATTAAATGATAGAAGGAAAGTGATAGAATCAAACCATATTAAACTCCAAAATACAAGCAAAGGGTGCATACAAAACATGAGAGAAACATAAGCGCTGACAAAAATTTTCTGGTTTGAGAGAACCTTACTACTAGCTTATTAATGAACCCAAAAAGCCAATTGAGAATGCAAAAATCCAACAACAGTAACAGAAAATCCATCCTTATTTCCACTTCTGCCTAGTGTTTCCTTCATTTCCACGAAAAAGACGATAAAATCGTTGAAACCATAGTTATTGTACCTGCAAGATAGGAAATCTAAGACTTTAAACCAATATTGATGAAACAGGATGCAACATGGGCAAAATTTTCTTACAAGTCAATTTGATTATTAACCTTTATCCCATCCACATTTAAGAAGATGATGCGAGTCCCTGATCGGAAGGATGAGGATGGATAATGACCTTGAAGCCCTCATCTTCCATGTCATCACAACGCTGTTGGTAAATTTCTCTGGCTGAATTAGCAGCAGAAAAGTTGCACCACTTCACCTCAATCATCTGTAGGGTGTTAATGTCCCCGAAACTAGAAGGGATCTCCTCAAGGTGTTTGCATCTGTGCACCACCAATTTCTCCAGAACAGGAAAGTGATCTTCACTAGACACATTCCATTCTTCAATATCCAGTGATTCTAATTTCAAATACTTGAGTTTGGGGAACTCATCATCTTTTGTCTCCCATTCTTTCCCATCAAAGGCTTTAAACAATAATTTCAGAACTTCAAGGTTGGGGAGTGTTGCAATTGTTGCAATGTCACTCCATGGCAAACGGAACTTAGATAAAGTCAACTTTTTCAGATTTGAAGGGAAGGTAAATCTTCCGTGAGATACCTTTCCGCCATAGTAAACCACCTTGAGGGACTCGAGTTGAATTAAAGAGTCTAAGTCTGGAAAGATGTTGCAACTCTCAATATTGCTCCAAAATTTGGTAAATATGCACTTCGGTTTCTGGAGTTTGGATAATGAACGTATTATGTCCCTCGAATTTGTCCCGTATGACAGAATAGGTGTAGAAAGAGTTTCTAGGTTGTCTAAAAGGACATCGTTGACATCACTCTTCTCCCAAATGAAAGCAGCATGGTTATCAATGTGTAGATGCCTTAAACTTACCATGCTCCAAATCGTATTTGGTAGAGAAACTTCACCTCTTACTCCCTTCACAAGGAAAGTTTCCAGGTACTTGAGGTTAGCAATCGATGATGGGATAGAATTGCTCTGAATCCGAACTACTAAGAGCCTCAACTGAACCAAAAATTCTATTACATGATTAAGATCTTCCACAACCAACCGACCCAAATCCAATATGTTAAGAAACTTGAAGATGCTAAAGATAGATGATGATGATGATATCATGTCCATGTGAAATGCAAGGGCAAAATGCAGTAAGGAGCAAACATGCAAGCTAGAAGGCCACTTCTCAATCTCATTGAGCTCAGAGTAAATACACAACCTATATTGCTCACAAGTTGTGGAATTTGGAGTATAAGAGTCATCATACCCATCTTCCTGCTGATGAAACTTGACGTCGGTTGGAGAAAACAGTTTATCATTTCCATCTATTAGAAGCAAAAACTTTTCTTCTTTAGCTTTAGCCAAGCTAAAACTGCGCAAAAGATCATGAATGCGGAATGTTTTGACACCACCACTAGATCCTCTTTCAGCAACTATTACTAGACTTTTACCAATTAGATCCATCAAGCAGTCTTTCGCTATATCCTCTGAACTTTTCTGATCAGTCTTCTGTATGAATCCTTCAGCAGCCCATAACCACATAAGCTTCTTTGCCGAAATTTCTTTGTCCTTTGGAAACCCTCCTAAATAAAGGAAGCATGGACGCAAATGATATGGTAAATTCTTGTAACTCAGTTCCAGTACTCCCATGCTTAAATTTTGCAAGTCCCCACCAGTGTGTCGGCTTAAACTTTCTGCAACTTGTTTCCACTCTTCTTTCCTTGCAAGAACTCCAGCCACCAGAACAACTGCAAGAGGTAGTCCTTTGCATCCTTCTGCAATCAGCTTCAAATTTTTCACTTGTTCTTTAGGACATCTTCCTCCAGGAAATAGCTTTTTCCGTAACAACTCGAAACTTTCGTCATCAGTGAAAAGACGAAGGTGGTAAGGAATGCTACGTGCTTGAACATTCGAGGCTATTTCTTGCAGTCGAGTTGTGAACATAATTCTACTTCCATTGCAATCATCGTCAAAACATCTCCTTAAAGCAGTCCATGCTTTAATATCCCAAATATCATCTATGATAATCAAATACCTCCGTCCTTTCAAACATTTACGCAACATGTCTTTTAAATCTGCATTAGTGCTTTGATAGGTTCCTTCAGTGAACTCAACAACTTGATCTAAAATGTCAAGCAAAACCTGCCTCTCCTGAAATACTTGAGAAATACTACACCATGCTCGAACATCGAAGTAGTCCACAACGAGAGGATGATTATACAGCTTTTTGGTTAGAGTTGTCTTGCCAAGCCCTCCTATTCCAATGATCGAGATAACGTTTAGCTCCTCTAATCCTCCTATTAGTTGCTCTATTATATATTTGGCCTCATCCTCGAAACCAACAATCACTTCACGCATTGTTGACAACTGCTCACCAGAAATCTTCTGGTTAGTTCTTTTTATCTCTTTCTTGATTAGGTCAACCTTTTCTAGGACAGTAGAAAACTTCAACATACGATACCAGACTGGATCATCTCTTAAGGAAATAGGTTCAATGGCATATTTTGCTTCATTTGCCATATTCGTGATGCGCATCTCAAGAGCTTCTTGTTCTCCAATTTCAATGTGACTCTCTTCAGAGTTCTCAAGAAAAGATATCAAGAACTGTAGTTCATTCTGGAGATTTTCAGTCCAAAGCTTTGCAGCTTTTCCAATATGAGGCTCTACAAAATGATAAAAAATAGCAACCCTACTATTCAACAACTCGGTTAGATCTTTAAGGGAATTTGTCGTACCTCTCTGGCCACGAGTCTGCCGGAAGTTAGATGATGTAACACGGAAACAGATCTTCCTCATATCTGCCTTGATAAGCTTGATCTTCTCAAGCAAATCAGGCAGGAGACTGCTCATCTCCTTGGCCATGCCTTCTTGGTCCTCATTGACATGAAAAGAGTAAATGGTATACCCTGCTTCGAGAGCCATAACGTCCATAAGACTGTGAATATCCTTAATTTCCTGATGCACATGATCACCATTTTGTGTCTCAATATAAAAAGTTCTCAAGAGTCGTATGTCCTCGCGAAGAGTTTCTAATTGATCTTGTGCATAGGAGCTGTGGAACTCGATTCATCGTTTACCAGATCCTCCATACATAATAAACTGATGCGCTTACGCCTTCCGAGTGTTGTGTGAATTCTAACGCAAGTGCACGTGTCGCAACAAGTAATAAAATGATGAATAAAGATCGTTCTCATGAAGAATGTGATTACTAACTAATGAAATTAATTTAGCTTTAACTTTATTCGGACAATCAATATGAAAGATTGTGAGTAAAAACTAATAAATAAAGTACTTTTAGAATTAACAACTAAAGCGAATAGGAAATTACTAAAGAAGATAAATCAAGAATTAAAATTCTCCAGGGGTTCTGATTTCACCAAGATTAATCCTATTTGAAACTACTGATTTAAATCAATTGACGTATATTCCCTACGTTGCCAGCAATTTCGCTAAGGTAGATATTAATTTTTCTCAAGCATCAATAACATATTCCAATAAGCAAGCTAACTACATCTCTGTGATAACTTTGAACTTATGGAACGCATTAAACCCTAGAAATTCAAATGCTGCACTAGATCTCATAACTATCTCTAGCTTATGATGATTTAATGGTATTTTATACGTGGTCTAATTTAGTTATCATTTCTCAGTCTCAAACCAAATCACAAATATGTAATTGTTGATCAGGCAACCACAAGCATTAAACTCAGCATAAAATACTCAACGCAAATATGGAATAGTTCATCAATTAATTCAAAACCAAAAACATCAAATATTCATAATCTGGCTACATCGTAGCCCTAGAAAAATAACTTAGAACATTATAATGAAATTAAATAAAATCTCAGTTGTAACATAAAACATGATAAGAAAGATAGAGAAAACTAGGATTTGGAGAAGAATTGGGGCAAAAGTCCGTCTCTGGATCGTTTCTCCGTCTTCAACTCGCGAATCCTTTCTTTCTCTCCCTCTGAAACGTTGTTTTTTTTGCCCACTTGATGGATGCTTCCGAAAAGCTCCCCTCAAATGTTTATTTCCTTCTCTTTTAACATAGGGTTTCTTCTTTTCGCACATTTTTACAAAATTACCCTTAAAAATCCTATGATACTGCGTAGCTGCGCTACTTTAATTTTCAGCAATTTATCCACAAGTTGCATAAAAGCTTGCCCTTGTTCATTTTTCTTCCATCCTTGTTTCAAAATCTATGTCTTCTCATATAATTCACCTACATCCCAAAACAAACATGGAAACAATCAAATTGCTCGTAAATTACTCAAGAACTAAGAAAATTTAAGTAAAAAGGCGCTGAAATAATATATCAATAATACACCCAACAAACACCCCCAAACTTAAGCTTTGCTTGTCCTCAAGCAAAAGACACAACTAAAGAAAGAAATAACCTAAAACTAAAGACTTGACACACGACAACCCATGAAAGCAATGCTGTAGGATAGTAAATTTTCACGCCCTCAGTAGCTTTATTTCACAACTTAAGTGGTGACTCTCAATCATAAGCATGATAAATATTAACTTCACATAATTTCATTTTACTTCAAATCCCCTAAGTAAGTGTGTGAATAGCCTCTATCCTAATCAATTATACCCGGATGAGTTTATGCAAGCTAAGCGAGTTTTCAATGTGAATCTGTTATTTTCAATCACTTAGGACTTCATAGGCTTACTTTTCATGTCACTCTCTACTAATGTAGGTTAATCATAGCATTAAAGATCAATAGGACTTTACATTTGGTTGTAACGTGTGGCTAGGGCCAAGGTAGGATAATGGATATAATATAAGGCTAAACTACCTATAACCACACAATTATTCGAAGATGTTCAATGGAGCACATGCCAACTCTATTTCTTACCACTAAAACTATTCAACATATCTCTTATTTTCCATCTTTCATTTCACTTCCTTAACAATCATTCACAACATTTAAAAACACATAAAGAGTCCACATTCTCCCAAACTTGCATTTTGATATTAATTACAAGGAGTGTGACTCTTCTCTTTTATTTTCATTCTTCTTTTTTTCTTTTGTTTTTCTCAATATTTCATTCATTTTTTTTTGAAACAAAACAACACATCACCAATCATCAAACCTCCCATCATTCAATACAAAACATAGCTCCATATAATCATCCTAGAACAACCATATGTTACAAGTAGGAAGGTCATTAATTAGGATAATTAATTTGACAAGTTAAGAAAGAATTTGTAGGTTGCACATGAAAGAAATGGCTAAGTAGGCTCAAATTGGTGGAGTAAGGATATTCAATTATTACAAGGGTTGGCTTGAAAGGCTCAAACGGTCCAAAGATGGCCTAAATCATTTCTCTAATGCTATGCAACCTAGGATTTCGCCTCAAGTGATAATCAAGCAAGTTCTAAAGTCCTATACTCATTTTCCTATTCACTTAAACTCACATAATCTTTCTCTAAGCAACAACATAACTAGGCGAGGCTAAGTGCGCAGTAGGTGGGGATTTTCCGTAAAATGAAACTATGCTTCAGTCAATTATCCTCATTACTATCATGTACTCCTTACGCTACTTATCATCGGTCTATTTTTTTATCTTTCCAGCATCACTTTCAAAATTTGTTTTTTCTTTTCTGTTTTTTTTTTTCTGAATTTAAATAACGAAAACATGTAATGAAAATAACTAAAACATGTAACCCTGACACTCATAACTCAAGAGACGCCACCCCCAAACTTTAAAGGAAAACATTGTCCTCAATGTCAAAAGGAAAGAAAAGGAATCAGAAGACTTCCCTGAGTAGCTTCACGGACAACTTATGCACATTCACAGTTTCCACCCTTGAGCGAGGCGTGGAAGAAGAGGCACCTGTGGACGCATCTCTCGGTCGTTTAGGTGCCCTTATCACAGGGATACTACTACCAGTTTTCACTACTCAACAAGCACAACCTCAACCAAAACAATATCTAAGCCAAACAATTACCCAGCCACTACGGAGGTTCACAATAGAATCAGTCTTTACTGCAACAGGATTTCCAAAAAAAAAACTTTTTGCCTCATTTAGAACTTTAATCAAACAAGTAGTATTCAATCAAGACCCACAACATACTCGACCCAACAAACACAATTTAAACCCCAATCACCTTGTACTCTAACCAATATCACAACTTCACACAAGCATCCATGACTTCGACAACTCAACAAGTCTACCATAAGTCAATATATATACACCCAACAAAACTGAGCTAACAGCAAAACAATCACAAGATTCCTAACCAATACGTCAACACGACAAGGAGGAAACTGAAACAGTTCGAAGGCCACAGAAGACCAATAATAACAAGATAAAGCAACAGTAATTGTGAATAACTAGAATCAACAATGCGATCACCAAAGTACCCCAAACTGCATCGCTCAAAGAAATCAGTAATATCAACGCCACCCGGCACAAAAAGAGAACCAACTCAAATACAGGTATGTTCAACTGCCTTGTGTTTGTAAAATTGTCAAAGTGTCTCCTTTTTGTATTTTGTGTGTTTTGTTTTTTTGTTTTTCTTTTTAGAATGCTTTCTACCAGCAAACAAGGTACACAAAAAGGGCATAATCACACACTAACCAATCATTCAAAGACTCATACGATTCAAAAAACTCATAGTCCACACAACTAACGTGCGCGACCCCTGTGAGCACGCTAGCTCCTAATAATTATTATTATTATTTTCAATCGGACCCAACCCTCAATGCAAAACAATAAAAGCTTGGACTTATACATAAAGCAGCACAAAGGCCGCCGTCTTGAGGCTCCGTTGATGGCGCTGTTATCGTCGGCTCAGTAGAGTGTCTCTTCGGCAGCGTACGTGAGATGGTGTGGTGAACAGAATCGCATGGTGTTGCTGCTGGCGAAGCTGTGGCGTCGCCGGCGTGGGCTCATCGTCGTCGGCAGTGGGTGGTTGTTAAAGATTTCATGAGATTTTGAGTAGTTGGGATTGAGAGAAATATTTAAGGAGGAAGAGATTGATTGGGTTTTGAAGTATTGGGACTTAGGGTTTTTGGTTTGAGAGAGATGAAAGGGTGGCGACTAAAAGAGAGTGAGAGAGTTTTGATTTTCAAATTTTTTTTTTTTTGAACGTCAAATTCAAGGACGCCAGCGCAGCTGCGCTCTTTTTTAGCGCAACAACGTTACTGTTTTTGCGAACAGCTCTTTGAAAACGTAACTCCTAATACTGCAAGCGTAGCTGCGCTAGAATTTAGCGCAACAACGCTACTGCACAACTTTATTTATTCTTGTTTTTCTCTTCCATGCTCGCATTCCCTTCACTCCAAACACAAATTTATTCATATTTTCTCCCTTAAATGACTTGATAGAACCTTTCCTTGCCTCGGCTCCCCCAAACTTGTTTTTGAACCTATCATGACAATAAAAATCAACAATTAACTATGACAACTAAATCTCAAAAATTTACTAAAAACAACTAAAATCATTAACTCAATAAAAGTAAGAAATTTCGGGTTGCCTCCCGAAAAGCGTTTGTTTTAACTTCAACGGCCCGATAGAGCAATTTCTTCATGATGAGTTGAGGTGGACAATGGTTCTGTATTTGTCAAACTCATTATCCCAATAAGCCTTCAACCATTGTTCGTCGACCTTGAACGTCCCTTTCACTAAATGGGTGACTTCCACAGCACCATAAGGCAATACCTTAGTCACAACAAAGGGGCCAAACCATCTTGACTTGCGTTTTCCAGGAATCCATGGGTTATAAAGAAATATTTGTTGCCCAAGAGAGAAATATTTACCCAAAATGGGTTCGTCATGCCACTCTTCTGTCATCTCCTTGTAACTTTTTGTATTCTCATCTTCTTTATCACATTATTTTTTCAGCTCATTCAATTGCAACAAGTCTTTCTCACCCACTGCTCGCACACCCATATTTAGTTGTTTAGTGGACCAATATTCCTTGTGCTCCAATCTCATCGGAATAAAAGAATCATCTTGTAACAAGCTCACCTCTAAGGGATCCGATTGACCCCTATGGTTAGACACTATAGCTTTTATGGCATCCACACGAAAACAACTATTGCTGGCTTCTAGGTACTTGTGAGCTTTGAAAATATTAAAGGTTACCTCTTCCTCTTGTACTCGCAACCTAAGCTCACCCTTTCGAACATCAATAAGTGCTCCCCCAGTTGCAAGGAAAGGTCTTCCAAGAATGATGGGAATTTTCTTATCTTTCTCCATATCGAGCACTATGAAATCTGCAGGAAAGATGAATTTATCAACTTTGACTAACACATCCTCAATTACTCCTCTAGGGTGCTTGAGTGAACGATCAGCTAACTGTAGTGTTATTGTTGTGGGTCTTGCCTCTCCTAAACCAAGTTTCCTGAAAATAGATAAAGACATCAAATTAATGCTAGCACCTAAATCACACAAAGCTCGCTCAAAAATGACATTGCCAATTTCACAAGGAATAGTAAAACTCCCTGAATCTTTGAGTTTTTGTGGTAGCTTCTTTTGTAGAATAGCACTGCACTCTTCAGTAAGTGCAACTGTCTCATAATCTTCAACCTTCTTCTTATTTGAAAGGATATCCTTCATGAACTTCACATAGCTAGCCATTTGCTCGAGTGCATCTACAAATGGAATATTAATGTGAAGTTTCTTAAAAACTTCAAGAAATTTAGCAAATTGATTATCAAGCTTGTTCTTCTGCAATCGTTGAGGGAATGGCACTACCACAGGTGGTTCTTGTGTTGACTGTGGCTGAGCTTTTATTTTCTTTTCATCTTTCGCCTCATTATTCGCTTCACCTTTTCCAACCTTCTTGGCTCTCACTGGCTCATCTAACTCCTTGTCGCTTCTCAAAATTATCGCTTTACAATGCTCCATGCCATTTTTTCTAGGATTCATCTCAAAAGTACTAGGTAAACTTCTTTGTTGCCTTTTAGAGAACATCGTAGCCATTTGGCTCAACTGCATCTCTAAATTTCTGATTTGTGCAGATTAGTTCTGAAAGTTTGTCATAGTTTTATTCATAAATTGAGTCTGGGAATTAGCCAACTGTGTCTGCGAATTCGCCAATTGAGCAATTACCTCTTCCAAGTTTACCTTCTTCTATGGTGGTGGGTTATTCTGCTCAGGCTGCAACACATTCTAAGTATTTCTCTAGGAAAAATTCGGATGATTACGCCATACTGGATTATATCTGTTAGAGTGCTGATTGTGTTGCTGCCCATTAAAATTTTCCACATATTGTGCTTATTCTGATGTGCCTTGCGCAAATGAATTTCCAACCTGACATTCTGCACTATAATGTGGACCACAACAAAACTCACATACCACTGCTGCTTGGACAGCATTAGCAGTCATTTGATTATTTTGCAACTGTTTCGCGAGATTGTCAATTTTCGCTGTCAAGGCAGTTATGGAATCAATCTCATGAATCTCAGCTATCTTCTTTGGTGCGACTCTCTCACTTGACCACTGCTGGTGGTTCAAAACAATATCCTCTAGCAACGCATAGCTTCATCTGCTGTCTTGTTCATTAAAGCTCCTCCTGCATATGCATCTATCAAAGTTCTTGTGGAACTAATTAACCCATTGTAAAAATTATGAACTTGCATCCACCTAGGTACACCATGATTAGGACACTTCCTCAGCAATGCCTTATACATTTCCCACGCTTCACATAGAGTTTCTCCTTCATGTTGCGCAAAATTATTAATCTCTATGCGCAGTTTCGCTGTCTTTCCTGGTGGAAAAAATCTTGACAAAAACTTGTGCACCAAATCTTCCCAAGTAGTGATTGAATCTGAAGGCAGCGAGTTCAACCATTCCTTAGCTTGATCCCTTAAAGAGAAAGGAAACAAGCGAAGACGCAGAGCTTCATCAGTGACTCCATTGTACTTAACTGTTCCACAGACTTCTAAAAAATTCACTATGTGCTGGTTAGGATCTTCAGAAGGCAGTCCATGGAATGGAATATTCTGAATCAACTGCAGCGTCGCTGTCTTCAAGTCAAAATTATTCACTTGAATCGCTGGCCTTCTAATCACAGGTTGAATTCCAGTAGGTGGCAAAGCATACAATCGCAGTGTTCTAGGCGGATTTTCCTGATTATTTCCTTATTGTGCTACCACAATGTTAGCCATATTTCCTTGCAAATGATGGGTAGTTGTACTCACTCTTTTCTCCTTTTTATTCTTCCGACAGGTTCGTTCTATTTCAGGATCGAAAGGCAACAAATTACTACCTCCTGACTTTCGCATGCACTTAAAGGAATATGTTCCTGAAACACACATAACGAAAATAAGAGAACAAAACAAAATAAAATAAAATCCAAAGTAAAATTAAAGCTATTTGGTATCGATATTAATAATTAACACAGTCCTCAGCAATGGCGCCAAAAACTTGTTGTGTGATTTCTAACGCAAGTGCACGTGTCGCAACAAATAATAAAATGATTAATAAAGATCGTTCCCACAAGGACTATGATTACTAACTACTGAAATTAATTTAGCTTTAACTTTATTCAGACAATCAAATATGAAAGATTGTGAGTAAAAACTAATAAATAAAGTACTTTTGGAATTAACAACTAAAACGAATAGGAAATTACTAAAGAGGATAAATCAAGAATTAAAATGCTCTAGGAATTCCGATTTCACCAAGATTAATCATATTTGAAACTAATAATTTAAATCAATTGAAACCTATTCCTTACGTTGCCAGCAATTTCGCTAAGGTAGAGATTAATCTTTATCAAGTTCAATAACCAATCCCAATAAGCAAGCTAACTACATCTCTGTGATAACTGTAAACTCATGGAACGCTTTAAGCCCTAGAAATTCAAATGCTGCACTAGATCTCATAACTATCTCTAGCTTATGACGATTTAATAGTATTTTATACGTGGTCTAATTTAATTATCACTTCTCAGTCTCAAACCAAATCACGAATCATGTAATTGTTGATCAGGCAACCACAAACATTAAACTCAGCATAAAATACTCAACGCAAATATGAAATAGTTCATCAATTAATTAAAAACCAAAAACATCAAATATTTATAATCTGGCTACATCGTAGCCCTAGAAAAATAACTTAGAACATCATAATGAAATTAAATAAAATCTCAATTGTAACGTAAAACATGATAAGAAAGATGGAGAAAACTAAGATTTGGAGAAGAATTGGGAAAAAAGTCCGTCTCCGGATCGTTCCTCCGTCTTCAACTCGCGAATCCTCTCTTTCTCTCCCTCTGAAACGTTGTTTTTTTCCCCACTTGATGGCTGCCTCCCAAAAGCTCCCCTCAAACGTTTATTTCCTCCTCTTTTTACGTAGGGTTTCTTCTTTTTGCACATTTTTACAAAATTACCCTTAAAAATCCTGCAATCCTGCGATACTGCGCAACTGCGCTCTGACTGCGCTACTTTAATTTTCAACAATTTATCCACAAGTTTCATAAAAGCTTGCCCTTGTTCATTTTTCTTCAATCTTTGGCTCAAAATCCATGTCTTGTCATAAAATTCACCTACATCGCAAAACAAACATGGAAACAATCAAATTGCTCATAAATTACTCAAGAACTAAGAAAATTTAAGTAAAAAGGCGTTGAAATAATATATCAATAATACACCCAACACCGAGTGACGGTAGAAGTATAGTATTATCCATGGACATCATTTCTTCATTCATATTACGGATATGCCAGTCTTCAATAAGACGAGCTAGCTTATTTAACTGAGCTCCTATATGCTGTTGATGTGATTTGACATGGTCGGGGCGTGGATTTGTAGTCGTCGTCGTCATGAGAAAAGATCTAACGACCTTCAAATCCTCGCGAAGGCTTTCAAAGTAATCCTTTGTTGGAATCTCCACCCTTGCATCACGGCTTAGTAGCTCTGCCAATTGTTGGAGGAGAAAATCAATAAAGCCAACCATAATATAAACTGTTGCATCTGATGTTAATGACTTTGTAGCATCCAGGATTCTATCATAATGACTTGTCTCTTCCCCATCGGATTCCATTTTTTTAATCCAACAACTGAAGAAAAACGATGCTGCTATGGTAGCCTCATATCCAACTGCCTTCTTGAGATCATACAAATCCGACTTGCTGAATTCGAGTTTAGCAACAAATTGAAGGGAATTTCTTAAAAATCTTAGCTTTCTCTCCAGGGTGTTAATAAGTTTCTTCACCCAAACAATAGAGTTGACCTGATCGGATTGTATGAGAAGATCCTTCATATTCTCTAACACATAATCAATACATTTCACCAGGAGATCAGCTTTAATATACCCGCGCCGATCTAATTGTTTGAAAAGATGATAACATTGATGGACTTCCAGCTTAATAAACTCAATCTTTTCTTGCACAGAGAACAGCAAACGATCCAAATCAATGGGCACTTCTCCACCCCCAAGTGAGAGAATGACTTGTCCCACTTCTTGTTAGATTACAGCTTCAATTTTCTTATATCGGTCTTTCATCTCCTGGCTCGGACTCCACATCCGTTCTTCGGACATGAAGAACGTCTTGAGAAATTTGAGCTCAATCTTAAGTGTCGTGATTTGATCCTTGAGTGAAGCAGAGCAGCTCCCCTGTTGTTCCAGGTAGTCCAGGCATTCCAGTGAATCTTTAATCAGACCCTTCATCTTCAGGAAGTTTTGCACCAAAAAAGAAACTTCAGTAGTGCGTATTACTTCAAACAGCTGAAGGAGGTGTGTTTGCAATTGGGATCAAATTAGTCTTCTCAATAAGTCATTTTCTTTTTCCTTTTTGCCCATTTCCAGTAATATAATAAAATAAACTCCGAGGCAATGACAGCTAAAGTCAACACAAAAAATGCTATTAATTTCTTAGCCATCACATGTTGTTACAATCACTAAATGTTTTCTTCTGTTAATCTAATAAAGAGGGTAGATTCAAATAATATAAAAAAAAAATTTGTTGTTGAGAAGAAAGAGAGATTGCAGTGAGATTCTCGCCACTAAATTTAGACTTAATACCCAAGTGATGTATGAGCTTAGTACAGGAAGATTAGATTCGAGTTAATGCCATTTTGCCCTCAAGTATCAATTTTTGAAGGAACTAGCGAATGATAAATTGTTTATTGTGTAATGACAACTAGGGAATTAAATTTGTAGATAAAAAAGCTATTTAACTTTGGTATGAGGTCAACACTTCTTTTGCAACTTAGGCTTCGTTTGTTTGCCGTAAAATAACTTGTTTGTAAAAAATATTTTTTTCTAAAAATATTTTTTTGGAAAATAAAATATTTTTTTGAGCTTTGTTTGTTTGCTGTAAATAACTTGGTGAGCAAAAATGTTTTCCTGAAAAATAGAATACTGAAAAATATTTTCTGATATTTTGATGTACAGTGAAAAATATTTTCTGATATTTTGATGTATAGTGAAAAATATTTTTCGATATTGGATTTTAGAAAAAAATATATATACACATAATATATATGTTAACCCTGAGGGTGAGGGGTGAGGGGGTAGGGCGGGAAGGGGGGGGAAGGGGTGGGTGAGTTACGAAAAATATTTTTTTCTCCCAAAAGACATGGAAATATTTTCTCAAACTTTGTACTAGCCGTAATATTTGACTGAAAAATATTTTACAGTTGACCAATTTTTCGATGTTATCAAACACCGGAAAATTGAACAAAAGTAGCCACCATTTTTTATTAAAAAATATTTTTTAATTGATGAATTTTTCAATATTACCAAACACTGAAAAATTAAAAAAATATATTTTTTGGTAAACAAACTGAGCCTTACTTTCTCTCGCTTAAAACCGAACATTTGAAGTAATTATATCCATTCAGCATGTTATATTCTAATATAATTTGCCGTGTGACTTCATTTGGCACCATTTTAGTTACGAAATTGAATGGCCATCTTCGAGGGTCTAATATCCATATGATGGGATGCCCTTATGATAGAATATATAATTATCTTTGGTTGTGATAAGGTATTGATCGCTCGACCTGCTTTCTCAACAATAAGAATCTGTAAAACAAGAAATATGTGAGATGTGAGATTCATCTTAGGAGATAGTTTTGATGCTTAAGTCAGTATCGAGATTAAATGTCGAATTTAAATGATTAAATGAGTTATTTTTAAAATGAGTGTATAAGATAACAGTTACCTTTTGTGAAATGAAATGGGTTTGTCTATATACTTGTCCTGAAAATAGGTCCCACTGCCACGTGTTTGGTTCTACAAGATTCGGCGGCTCCTCGGGGGATCATTTCACCTCGGGAGACCATTCCATCTCGGGGCCAGTCACTTGTCCATTTTATTTATTCCTTTAATCTATTAAATTTGTCATTTATCAAATGACCTTCTTACCCTTATAACGTACACCATCCCTTATCAGTGTTAGGATATAATTATTGTCTCTGTCTCTTCCCTTGAGGGAGGTCATATGACTTGCTTTTGGGCTACCGTGACAGCTTGTCTTTCATTTAATTTTTAATACCTTGTTATTAGTTGTTTTTCATATGCTCATCCGTTGATATCTTAACTTTGTTATTCTATCTAACTTTGTATTTTAGTATTTTCAGTCATATCTATGATTATTAATTTTATATTCGCACCTTTTAAGATTTCTCTCAATATGTTTTATTTACTGCGTATTATTTCACTCATTCTATTTGGTATTTTTTATGTAGAGGGTGGTGATATTTTGTAAAAAGACGGTAAAGAGCTATAATTTTCAAGACCATTGCTTTCTAGTTGGTTTATAATTTTCAGATCTTTAGGTTGAGATTCGAACCTGACACAATGACAACTGAAGTCACCACACAATTTTGATTGATTATCAAGATATCACATGTAGCTAAAAAAAAAAAAAACTATGATCCCTTCTGTTAATATAATAGAGTATATTTTTTTGGGTCAAAATAAAGAGAGTATCTTAAGATAGAAGGTACAAATATTGTTGTTTATATCAAGACAACGATAGCTAAGGCTTCGTCTTTCTTTGTTTTTTTTGTTTTTAATCTCAAATTATAGCTAAAGTCAACCCACATATAACCTGACTAAAGAGAAGGGTTTTTTTCTTTGTTTCTTTCTTTCTCAAATGTCAACTAAAGTCAACTCACATATAAACTGACAATCAATTGGTAAATCTTTAGGTGCAGTGGTGCATCCCAACATATGTACTAAGTTAGTTAATGACGAAATTTTAAAGTAATGGAAAGTGTTGAACCCTAGGGACATTTCTTATCTTCTTTATGTCTGAACTAAAAAGAAGAATTTCCGCAATTATACCAAGGAACAAGTTAAGAATGACAACCACTGTAAAAATAATGATACATGGGACTCATCAGTAATACAAGATTTTTTCTTAAACCAAATATTATACAATCTAGAAGGAAAGGAATAATAGGGTAATCAGAGGCTCTAGTAGCAGCACTCCAATTAGAGCAGTTTTTGCCTCATTAGAGAGACATTGAAATTAACTTCCACTGGACTAGAAAAAAAAATGTATCATAACTTTAAAGGCAAATTGCAAATTAATGCTATCTCTTTTAAAAAAAATGTGTAATTTAATTCATCATGGTTTCACTGAGATGCATTTAGCCTCCAAAATACCCCAAATGCTCTCATTTTTTAAATTTTATGCAGAAACCAAATATAATTTTCTGTAAGAATGTTTTGGATATTATGGGGGTCAAGTATACATTTTTAAAAATCACAAGTGGGTAAATGAGTATTTTGATATCAAAAGGGAATAACTCACATATTTGATCTATAAATAAATATTAACTAAGAATAAAAAGGAAATAATCAAAACTTGTCTATGCTTAAGCATGCTTAAATAAATGGAGAAGTAATCTAAAATAGTAATTTTTGGGTACTTAGGAGGGAAAAAAGGAAAAAAAAAATATGTACATTTGGGATTTTTTTTTCAAATAGAGAGGATGCATGATGAAATGCTGGAGGTGCATTTCAATTGTAACTTAGTTTAAGCTATAATTAATTTCATAAGCTGTAACAAATAGCAGAACTGCAACTTGTATTAAGCTACAAGCAATAAGCAGTTAAAATAGAAAAGCAATAATCAGACCGAGCTACCTAAACTTATTTGGTAAATAACACAAAGAGAACCCCCACAACTTGTTATCTTATAATTAACATGACTGAGTCGACGCAATCTCGTTGAAATACAAACTTATAATCAAGCATACAATTAATTTTGACAAGCTGCCTAAACTTATTTCCATCAAGATTTCAATCAATTCTTTTGTCTTCAAATATGAACCGTGTAACATTTTAGAAAAGGAACTTTGAGGAGACTATGAGATAGTTGTTGTTGTAACAATCTATACTGTGGAAGGTGTCATGTCCACTGATGGAAAGATGTAGTCCAGTTCAGACTAAAGAGGATGATAAGCAAAATAATTAGAGGATGCACAATGGTGCTGCTTATATAGCTAATAATCAAGGCAAAGTTCACCTACAAAATGAAAGAAAATATGGACAGAGATTGATGAAGTTTTAACATATCTGAAAGTTCTCATATACCCAAGGTAGAAGAATACCAGACAATTGGTATCTGTAATGACCCTAAATTTTAATTGAAATAATTTACGATACTTGGATTTATTTTACCATCCAAAATATTTTAATACCTTATCAATATAATGATGAATGTCTGGGTGGCCATGGAAATAAAATAATAAGAGAAACAAATTTTATCTTTACAACTTTGAAATATTTTCTGGATAGACACAATGGTTTTGGAAAAACATAATGGCAATGGGCCATGTTACTAAAGTAATATGATTTAAAAGCAATAGTGTGTATATGTATATATATAAAAATGCAGTAGGTATAAGTAGATAAAATAGAACATTCTTTTAAAAGTTTAATAATGTTATACAGATCAAGTTGTCAACCACTAGCTGTTGGCCATATTTAGCAAAGTGGCCAACAGCTAGTGGTTGACAACTTGATCTGTATAACATTATTAAACTTTTAAAAGAATGTGCTATTTTATCTACATATACCTACTGCATTTTCAGTGTTTTTAAGACATTGCACCATTTCAAGTGCACATGCCTTGGTATAAAATAAAGAAATAAAAGTCTAGCGGAACATTAGTGGGTCTCTTTTGATTAAACTGTGAAAAGTATGGCATGAGCTATAAGCTTATATAATTCTATAAATAGGTCTTGTAATATCTTGTCAACACACAAGCAGAACGATTGCAAATGTGATATGTAGATTTTGTTTAGCTTTTTAAGATGAATATCATAAAATAAGTTAGTGGTATTTGAGGCAACTTAGATTCAGTTAGCAACAAAACTATTTCTAGGGTTATGAACTACGATTGAATTGATCAAAGTAAGTAGTTTACATTTCCTTTTGATTTACCCCCTTTGTTGTTCTGCAAATATTGTTCAATTCATTATTCTATTATTTGTTCGTAATTCTTGTTTAGTTATTTGTATCGATCCTTCTGATAAGTCAAATCTGAGCCTTTGATTCAGGTCCTACGAACTTTACAAGTTGTGTATCGAATCCTATGTAGCTGGGAGTTAATTAGCCATCTCTTATTGTTGACTATTGTTATCAACTGTTATGAATTGCGAATATGAACTTGTGATCGCGTTGCTATTAAGCAGCCATGGCTTGTTCTAGTGTCCCGTAGTACCTGATATTATTTTGTGATTATTTAACTATTTTATTGATCTTTGAACCATCGCTTTTTTCGGGATAAATCTACTCACTAAGTATTGTTTCGCTCACTCTTTTCATTTTCTCTTTGCAGACAACAAAGTTAGATCGGGATTTACCGGGCTAGAAATCACATGATCAGAGCTAAAGACTCAAGTGGATTTATTGAAACTTATGGGAATGTTGAATCTTATGGAGATTTTCATTCCAAAGCTCTGCAGATTTTTCAATATGAGGCTTTACAAAACGAGAAATTATAACAACCCTACTATTCAATAGCTCATTTAGTTCTTTTAGGGAAATTGTTGTACTTCTCTGGCCACGGGTCTCCCGGAAGTTAGATGTTGTAGCACGAAAACAAATCTTCCTCATATCTGCCTTGATAAGCTTGATCTTCTCAAGCAAATCAGGCAGGAGATTGCTCGTCTCCTCGGCAATGCCTTCTTTGTCCTCATTGACATGAAAAGAGTATATGGTAGACCCTGCTTCGAGAGCCATAACGTCCATAAGACACTGAATATCCTTAATTTCCTGATGCACATGTTCACCATTTTGTGTCTCTATATAAAAAGTTCTCAAGAGTCGTATGTCCTCGCGAAGAGTTTCTAATTGATCTTTCATTTGAGCTGTGGAGTTCAATTCATCGTTTACCAGATCCTCCATACATAATAAACTGATGAGCTTACGCCTTCCAAGCGACGGTAGAAGTATAGTATTATCCATGGACATTATTTCTTCATTCATATCGCGGACATGCCAGTCTTGAATAAGATGAGCTACTTTATCTAACTCAGCTCCTGTTTGCTGTCGATGTGATTTTACATGGTCAGGGTGTACATTTGTAGTCGTCGTCGTGAGCAAAGATCTAACGAGCTTCAAATCCTCGCCAAGGCTTTCAAAGTAATCCTTTGTTGGAATCTCCACACTTCCATCAAGGCTTAGTAGCTCTGCCAGTTGTTGGAGGAGAAAATCAATAAAGCCCACCAGAAGAGGAACTGTTACAAATGATGTTAATGCCTTTGAAGCACGACAGATGCCATCATAAAGACTTGTGACTCCCCCATTGGCGTTATAGTGTAGCGCAAGAGAAAGGTCAGTATTTTCATCCATTTTGTTAATCCAACAACTGAAGAAAAACGATGCTGCTATGGTAGCCGCATTCCCAACCTCCACCTGAAGATGATGCAGATGGTCCCTGATTAATTCGAGTTTAGCAACAAATTGAAGGGAATTTCTTAAAAATCTTAGCCTTCTCTCCAGGGTGTTAATAAGTTTCTTCACCCTAACAATAGAGTTGACCTGATCGGATTGTATCAGATCCTTCATATTCTCTAACACATAATCAATCCATTTCATATGGAGATCACCTTGAATATACCAGCGTGGATCTAATTGTTTGAAAAGATGATAACATTGATGGACTTCCAGCTTAATAAATCTTTTCTTGCACAGAGAACAGCAAACGATCCAAATCTATGAGCACATCTCTACCCCCAAGTGAGAGAATGACTTCTCCCACATCTGTTGGATTACATCTTTAATTTTCTTATATCGGTCTGTTAACTTCCCGCTCCGAATCCGCACCAGTTTTTTGGACATGAAGAACGTCCTGAGAAATTTGAGCTCAATCTTAAGGGTGTTGATTTGATCCTGGAGTGAAGCAGAGCAGCTCCCCTGTTCTTCCAAGTAGTCCAGGTGTGCCAAGGAAGCGTTAATGAGATCCACCGTCTTCATGCTCTCTGTTTTTCTTCTGTCTCAGTCGAATATCTTTGATTAAGTGCGTATTACTTCAAACAGCTGAAGGAGCAGTGTTTGCAATTGGGATCAAAAGTCTTCTCAATACGTCATTTTCTTTGGCATCATTTTCATACAATACACAAAGAAAATGAAATGCTGATAATGGAGTTAGTTTTATCAATAATCATTTTAGTGAAATTACTGTGGCATTTTTCATATTAGAATGCCTGAAAAAAAAAAAAAAATCACCCAACATCCTCAAAACATTATAATAAGATTAGTAAAACTCCGCTGCAACTGTGTAATATAATATTATTGTTAAGATTTTTATATGGTAAATTAAGGAATAAAAGAAGATTTCTCCAACATGAAAAGATTATAAGAAAAAAAAATTATTAATAAACTTGTATAGGTTCAAAACGCATAACTCAAGTTTTTGGGTCAATAATTGAATTTCAAACACGTGTAATAAGACTCATTTGTTCTCAAATTTTAAGGTGTAGAGACAATCAAGACATTTGTCTAGAAATCACTACCAATGCGTAATAACTCACCAATCGAGTGCTCTTGCGCCGAAGATGATCGCCACAATAAATATACAGGCGCAGTCGGGCGACTGATGTATAATATATAATATAGGGTTGATTCTGTCTAATACCAAATGCGCAGAAAACAACAATAAATATGGCACCGAATCAATGTCCTTTCACGTTTTATCACAAGTAAGTTTTGTGTCTATGCGTGTGACACCCGAGAATTCTACCATAAATTTATTTATAACCGTTGCATATCTATGTACGCATTTCTACGTGCATCATCTTTCTTGCTTAATTATTTTTATTAGAGGTTACTATTCATAATATTTTTGACTGTTTTAAAAGTTTGATTTTAAATTTTTCCTAGGTCATATGACATTTAAAAGGAATCGAGAAATTGTCGTTTTGAACTTTCGGGCTTAGGAGCGTGTGTTTAGAAAATAGATTTCATGACCTTTGAATAGTGTTACGTAAGAATAGTGTTAATTGCAACTAGACACATTAAAATTTCATTTTTGTCTCTAGTTTGATCAAGTTTTTGGGACTATTTGACTTAAATTAATAGGCTTGCATATACATATAATACCTAAAACTCATCAAATAAAACAACACTCAAATAATTGATCATAAAACAAAAGCAAAAATGACCTCCAAGTCCCTTGAGATGGCCAACCACCTATAGGAGAGAAAAGAGAAGATTTTGCTTCAACAACCTTGCATCTTGAGCCCCTAGCTTGATCTTGGGAGGGTTTTGAGCATCTTAGGGCCTTCAACAAGCTTCTTTGTCTGCAAAAATTGTGAGAGAGATCAGTTTCATTGCTTTTAAAGTTTATGCTCTTATATTGAATTTTCTTGATTTGTTGATTATAGCTATAAAAATTGTTAGAAATGCTTACTATGAGTTTATTGATGCCTATAGAGTTAACTTTTATGGCTTGTTAGAAGATTTTATGGTTGAATGTAGATATTGATCAAAAGAGATGATGAATAGTGCCTAGAATTAGGGTTTTGGGAAAAATTTCTAATTAGCTTAAATTGAGGCTTCAATTAGATGCTCTAGACCCTAGTGAAGTTAGTTGAAAAGCCACGTGAGGTTGAATCATTCGAAACCGAGCTTAATTGCATAAATAGCCGACTTTTAAAAGGGGACTTTTCTTGTTAAGCAATCCGGGCAAGTTTGGACATTGATTTGGGTATCCTTGAGCTAAGGAAGCACCTTTGGTGCTTTCGTTTCGCAGGGGATTCGGTTAGTATAGTTGTAGTTCAAACCCGTTCGGGGCCTTCCCGAACTTTTGTCTCTAAAATGAGTTTTTAGGATTCTAAAAGGTGTCTTTGGACTTAATTAGGAATATAGAAATATTAGGATATGATTTGGAAATCTTGAACCACGCATAGGAAAAAAGAAAACTCGGTTAAAGAAAGGGGAAAAGTGGTTTTTAGCCGTTTTAGTTGCATTTAGAACTTGTTGTGGGATTGTATTGTCTTGTATTGCACATTCAAGATATTATTAAGCTAATTGAGTAGATTGTGGGAATAATTTATGTTGATTGCTACTTTTGGAATCTTAATGCTATAATCGTGCTTGAGTGAATTATATCGTCAATATATCTGAGGGCGACCTACTTTGTCGTCCCTCATACGTGTTATGTGATATCTTGATTGCTTGTGACTTATCTTGGGGTTGCGCAACCTTTTCGGACATGGTAGCGTCGAGAAACACGGGCGGCGTCGGGCTTGCCGTGCTCCCTTGACTACCATGGTGCCTATTCCCTTTCTAGCTGAGGCATACTCTACTACCCCAGAGGCGTGGTTCACCTGCTGGGCATGGACCTACCTCGGGAAAAAGGGTCGTAGGATCGGGATACGTCCGGAGTATCCCAATTGTTGGTGTTTGGGGTTTGCCGGTATGTTCGTGATGCTCGTGGTTCGTGGCTCGTGAGTGAAGACTTGGAAGTGGAACCGTATCCTTTTTAAAAGTGATTAATTGCTTGGCTTATTATCTTGTCGATTTACGTGGCTTATATATGTTTTCTTGTGTTTGCATATCATATTGCACGTTGACATGTTGCATCACCTCCCTCGCTGGGCAACTTTGTTGCTCATTTCTCATTTGAAATGTTTTAGGAAAAGCTGAGGTGAATCCCTAGCTGTTAGAAGTAGAAGAAGAAGAAGAAGAAGTTCACGTAGATCAGAATCCGTGACTTTGTGTGCTAAGGTGGATCTTATGTGCTACTTGCGTGGAGTTCTTGTTAATAATGTATTTTGAGACCTTGGGGTCTTGTGTATATGTTTAGTAGTTGTGAACTAGAATGTTAGAGAAAGATGTTGGATTGTAATAATGAAATCTAGACTTTATTTTCTCTTGCATGCTTGGAGTGTTTATTGTCTTACATATAGAACTTAGAATTTTATTGTATCTAACTACTTATGGCTAAAACCAACTTATCTCGCATGCTTATGTGCTTAAGTAGATTGTTGTTGCCCAAGGCTCGGATGGCCTTGTGATTTTGTTTTGGCTTTGGAGATATTAAAAGATAAGTTGTTGTTATAGTTCAATGTCTTGAGTGACTATTTGCAGGTAACAGTTTTGTCCTTGGTACAGAGGAGACTCTGTCCGAGTGACGAGTCCGAGCCTAACTTTAGTGTGGGGTTGGGTTCGGGGCGTTACAATGCGCTTCTAGGATGCCAAAGAACGTATATCAACTTTGAATTGCTTTGGTGATTACTCTTCATCGTTGATTCTAGTTGCATCAATGCTTTGTTATTGTTAGTTAAAATATGTTTTTGATTTTATATGTTTAGACAATTGTTAGTTTTTTTTTTTTTTGTTTCTTTTCCAATGCTAGAGGCAGGAAAATCTAATAAGAGCAATAGTAGCAACTCCAAAAAATTTGAGAACAAATGAGTACCATGTTATGCAAAAAATCAAGAATGATATCAAGAATCAAGAATGATATGCCACGAGCTAAAAGGATAAGATTCCTAAAGCTCGCTAGGCGCATATGTATTAAACAGTTAAATCAGAGCCACTAAACCACAAATATTTAAAGATATCCAATCAAATCATACGTATTTAATTACAAACCAAATTTCCAAATAGTCATAAAGAACATATCCTCAAAACTAATACAATCAAATCCAAATGTCACAATTATAGTTTCTATCCGAATTCCAATAACATTCAATAAGGTAAATTTCATGCCACTAAATCGACGTGCTCGGGTGACTCTACCCAGCTCCGAAATGTAATGCTTATTCTGTTTTAACTGCAAAGAAAGCAGATGGAAGCAAAAGTGGTCAGCGAACGAAAGCTCAGTAAGAGAATTCAATCCACAATAAAAAAACAACTTCAGGATTGACTTAGGAAATTTTTGACTGGAATTCACAAATTTCACAACAGATGTTATACATATAATAATTCATTAGTAATTGACAGGTTAACACATTTAGTGGAACATAAGAGAATAGTCACTAAAACGACTCATAAACAAAATATATAGAAATAGTTGTTACTGTATTTAACCCATGCAGTGTCGGTTCAGTAACTGCATTTAACCCGTGCAGTGTCGGTTCAGTAACTGCATTTAACCCGTGCAATGTCGGTTCAGTAATAAATTTGGACCCAACTCACTAGTAGCGATAATAGTACCCGCTGAAGCGGTACATTAACAGTATCTGTATCGTAGTACCGTAACAATATCGATATAATTTGAATTACACAAGTACAAATAAATAACATACATAATCAGAGATAAAAGATTACGTGAAAAATTAACAAATACCAAGAAGTCATTCGACGGTAACCATTGCAATACCCACAAAGTTTCTAAGAATATCTTTTTACCTTGGGGACAATCATAACATAACTAATTAAAAGAAATTACGTTCACAACTAAAAATAAATAAATAAAATTTCAGTACATATTGAAGAAATTGAATCTCACAATTGTATCATATAAAATAAAGATCAACTTATTTTAATATTACTTTATTCTCTTTATAAAACAAATAAAATCATTTATATATATATATATATATATATATATATATATATATTCTCTGGTCAGTTGACCAGAGACGAGACTTTTGCTGGTCACTTCCGTGACTTTAAAAGTCACAAGGTCACTTACAGTGACTTTGAAAAGTCACTTACAGTGACTTTAACAATATATTTTTTTTTTATTCAAACATTTCAAAATGCTTCCATTTCTTTTGTAGATTAAAGAGTAACATAATACCAGGTATCTGGACTTTTCAGCAAATTGAGAAATAAAGATCTAGTACTTTATTTTGAAATCAAACTCATTTATGGATATACAAAGATAAATGAAAACATCAATTAAAAGTACAAAATCTAACAATAACACAATATCTAAAATTCGATCAATTTAATGGAAGAACCAAAATAATCTCATTTAACAATTCCATATGAACTTGATCACGACACAACTCTAGGTCAAGAGTGATATTTGAAAGGAAGATTAACAATAAGAGATCTTAAGGTATGAAATATCAATTTTACTTTCAGATTAAACATATACTAACCAAACAATATAACATAAGAAGGTACAAATCTCGAATCTTTCAATAAGATGAACATAGAAAATGTTTGGAGAAAGATAGATGAATTCCACTTACACTTTGATCCCAAAGCAAAAATTCTTAAATCACAATACCGCAAATTTTTGTCACCACTTCAATTTCCTAAACACATAAATCAAACTTTTTATTACCAAATAAGTCATCAATAATTAATTCTAAAAAAAATTGTTTCACAACCTAAGATAAATTTTCTAGCCTATGAACTTATTAAATCACTTACATCTCCCGAAGAAACTTCTGCCTAAGGAGTCTACAAATGTTTGAGTGAAACATGAAGGAAATGGTAGAAGCAAAATAAAATGAGGCGGCTAATCACTCTTATGCATTTTTTATTATTATTATTTTTGTGGTCCAAATCATCATGACCATTCCTTTCATCATTACTCCCACTATTCTTTTTCCTCCACTTCACTCTACTTTTTTCCTATTTCATGCTACTTTGTTTCCACTTTTGATTATTTTATTTTATTATTTTTGTTTGATTTGCATGGCTATTACATCTGTCCTCCCTTATAAAAGTTTCGTCCTCGAAACTTACCTTAATTAGTAAAGAAGAAGGAACACTTCGTTCTTGCTTCATACCTGAGTTCCCATGTAGGTTATGCCAGTGAACTATACAATATGATACCTTGACACTTTATCCATTTTTCGTCTCCTATCAAAACTTCAATCATTTAGTGGTTTGCATTAGGGAGCATGAAAAAGAATGTAGCATACATACTTGGTCATTAAGTATGTCTATCTTTGACTGATAAGGGCTATACGTATTGTCGTACTAAGCTAAATGATGTCTTCTTCAAAATTTTCCACTAACTTCTATTTATCAAGATTTGCTTCACCAATTTAGCATCACATACAATAGTGCGAAAAGATTTGGCTATTTGTCCAAGAATGGTCTTAGATCTATCCTTCCTTAAAAGAAGTTTCACCCTCAAAATCCCATTGTCTTTTTGTCCCATTTTTTTTCTCTAAAAGATTTCAAATTGATAAATCCTCCAATTGAAGCTCCAAATTCTGTTAATACACCACAAGTATGATTATCACCACAATGAACATTATTGGTAAAGGTACTATCTCAATACCTTATCACTATTAGATTAGTAAAACCTGATAAGTTCACCAGTTTGTGCCACGAACTAAGATTCCAAATTCTTATCTACCAAAGCCAGTCATGATAATAATGTTGATAATTTCTTCAAATAGTCAATACACTTAACTTGGAGTAGTCCACTACTCAACTCTCAAACTTCATAGCTTGAAAATATATGTACAATGATACACAAATACTTTCCAGTATACTAAGACAACTAGATAGCTTAGCAAACAATGATATAAAATCCCCGATATGTTGTAATCCTTTTAGAAATACCTTGTCAATTTCCTATAGGTAAAGCTTTTACAAAATATGTGAACTAATAAGGTTAGTCATCTATTTCACTGAAGATAAACTCATCAACACTTTTTATTTTATCATATGAAAGCGGAACAAAGCTCCTATAATGTGTCCTTCCTTGGACTAACATAGACTATAGAGATCATTCTATCAAGTCAACACAATTGTATGAGCCTGTATCATAGGATTTAACATAATCAACAATTAAGATTTGTCATTGATCCAAAAAGAAAAGGAATTATTGATCTTGGGCATAATCATTATGTTTTTTTTTATCCAATCAAATGCTCCTTTACTAAATCAATGATTGTTCACACTTATCAAAAATCATAATACACACATAATTATTTGATGCAACACTACATTCATTCCATGAAGTAACTTTTCAATAATCTAATGAGTAATAAAGAGATTAGCAACATCAATTAATTAAGTGCTACTGAAGGTCACCAATTCAATCTTTTTATAAGACAAATTCAAAAGTTGTATTAAGAGGGAACAAACAATTAAATTCCCAGCATAGCTAAACGACATCACAATTCAGAATCAGAACTGATAACTGGGTTGAAAACAGTATCCCAAAATCATAGCTGATATAACACAAAACTCTCAGTATAGTAATAGACATAGTATTCAAAACATTCCAAAATGATTGATAGCTGGGTTGAAAACAGTATCCCAGAATCATAGCTGATATAACACAAAACTCTCAGTACAATAATGGACATAACATTTAAAACATTCCAAAATGGAATTATAATGGAAGACAAGGCTAACTTATGATTAAAAGATAACACATTAACAATATATATATATATATATATATATATATATATATATATATATATATATATACATATATATATATATCAAGTCAAATTCTAAGCAATGCCAAATCTTTCAATCTCAAACCTTATAGGAAAAACAAGTACCATAATGACTTCAGTAATATTTTCTTATCCATTAGACAATAATAGTAGTCTCTGAAGTATTTCTAACATTCACTATAATATTTATAATAACTCTCTTTGGAGAATTTCCTTAGATGCCCAAATTGCATCCTTAATTCCGCTATAATATGTGTATTAGCTCCAATATCCACAAATTACCACACAATCTATAAACCCACCATGAGAACTAACTCCAAAAATAATATCAAAGGTAAATTTGAACAGTTTTGCAAATCATCTTATTTCTTGCTATGCTCCTTCAATATCCGAATATAGTTTATCATTTCTTTACTTGCATCCTTTATGCAAATACTACTTCAATGCATCTAAACTTTCCATTTGATCATAATGAGGCAGAACTAAGACCTGTCATATATTCATCTTCTATACAACAAAAACTATGAATATTACTCCGAGAAATAACACATTCATACCTAGGCACTCCATATAGAACTTACTTGATGCTACAAATAGATTTGGCTTAACTTAAAATGTTCAAATGACTATACTTAAAAAAAATATCATCCACCAAGCAGTCATCAAGCTGTACTATCTTGAAAGTTCTAATTCCTTTGTTTTATTTCTAATGGTTATCCTGATTGTAGAACTTGAATCCAAAATTCAATTATACTTACCAGATCATCAGAATCTCAAAGCCCTAATCAGAATCATAGACCACAATATTAAGGGTTAAACAATCAATACGTATGGTAAATTTACAACTTAGACCAATTAATGAGATACATACTAAAGAGGGCTGAAATACAAATTTTGTTTTCTCAAAAAGAAAACTAATCATTGAAATTTTAACACATTCGAGATTGAAATATACCAAAATACACCCATACCTAACAATAAGACTCAGATCTGTGGTGCAGAACTCGATTTGTAACACTTCTAACTGATTTCACATTTTTACTCCAAATACTAGTTTGAAGTAAAAATAAACAAAAATGAGAGACACTATGAATAATCCTTCAAAAATTAACATTATGTGAACAAACTCATCTTCCTTAGTCAAATTTTTTTTTTACTACTAAAAAATATTGGGGTAATACATTCTTCTCCACTTAGAAAAGTTTCATCCTCGAAACTTAATTTCTTAGATACGAATCCTGCAAGAGACAATTCAAACCTCCAAAATCATAAATAAAAATCTAAGCACTCTTATAATCAAAATATGGAATTTAATCCTAATCACTCTTTTAATACGCAACAAAAATTTAGCTACCCAATCCACAAGTCCTCAAATGATTATAACCTATAGCTCTGATACCATCTCTGTCATGCCCCGAAATTTCATACTTGTACATTGTCTCGACATGTAACATGCCGCGTGGTAAAAGGATAAGATTTCTAAAGCTCACTAGGCGCACATCTATTAAATACTTAAATCAGAGCCACTAAACCACAAATATTTAAAGACATCCAATCAAATCATACGTATTCGATTACAAACCAAATCTCTAAATAGTCATAAAGAACAAATCCTCAAAACTAATACAATCAAACCCAAATGTCACAATTATAGTTTCTATTCGAATTCCAATAACATTCAATAAGGTAAATTTTATGCCACTAAATCGACGTGCTCGGTTGATTCTACCCAGCTCTGAAATGTAATGCTTATTCTGTTTTAACTGCAAAGAAAACAGGCGAAAGTAAAAATGGTGAGCGAATGAAAGCTCAGTAAGGGAATTCAATCCACAATAAAAATACAACTTGAGGATTGAGTCGGAAAATTTCTGACTGGAATTCACAAATTTCACAACATATGCTATACATATAATAATTGGTTAAAAATTGACAGGGTAATACATTTAGTGGAACAGAAGGGAATAGTCACTAAAACGACTCATAAACAAAATATATAGAAATAGTTGTTACTGCATTTAACCCGTGCAGTGTCGGTTCAGTAGCTGCATTTAACCCGTGCAGTGTCGGTTCAGTAACTTCATTTAACCCGTGCAGTGTCAGTTCAGTAATAAATTTGGACCCAACTCACTAGTAGCAGTAACAGTACCCGCTAAAGTGGTACATTAACAGTATTTGTATCGTAGTACCGTAACAGTATCGATACAATTCGAATTACACAAGTACGAATAATAGTATATATAATCAGAGATAAAAGATTACGTGAAAAATTAACAAATACCGAGAAGTCATTCGATGGTAACCATTGCAATACCCACAGAGTTTCTAAGAATATCTCTTTACCTTAGGGACAATCATAACATAACTAATTAAAAGAAATTACGTTCACAACTAAAAATAAATAAATAAAATTTCAGTACATATTGAAGAAATTGAATCTCACAATTGTATGATATAAAATAAAAATCAACTTATTTCAATATTACTTTATTCTCTTTATAAAACAAATAAAATCATTTATATATATATCGTCTCTGGTCAGTCGACCAAAGACGAAAGTTTTGGCTAGTCACTTACGTGACTTCAATAGAAATCATGTAAATGACTTTAAAAATCACAAAGTCACTTACAGTGACTTTGAAAAGTCACTTACAGTGACTTTAACAATATTTTTTTTTATTCAAACAATTCAAAATGCTTCCATTTCTCTTGTAGATTAAAGAGTAACATAATATCATGACTTTTCAGCACATTGAGAAATAAAGATCTAGTACTTTATTTTGAAATCAACTCATTTATGGATATATAAAGATCAATGAAAACATCAATTAAAAGTACAAAATCTAACAGTAACACAATATCTAAAATTAGATCAATTTAATAGAAGAACCAAAATAATCTCATTTAACAATTCCATATGAACTTGATCACGACACAACTCTAGGTCAAGAGTGATATTTGAAAGGAAGATTAACAATAAGAGATCTTAAGGTATGAAATATCAATTTTACTTTCAGATTAAACATATACTAACCAAACAATATAACGTAAAAGGGAACAAATCTCGAATCTTTCAATAAGATGAGCATAGAAAATATTTGGAGAAAGATAGATAAATTCCACTTACACTTTGATCCCAAAGAAAAAATTCTCAAATCACAATACCACAAAATTTAGTCACCATTTCAATCTCCTAAACACATAAATCAAACTTTCTATTACCAAATAAGTGATCAATAATTAATTCTAAAAAAATTGTTTCACAACCTATGGTAAATTTTCTAGCCTATGAATTTATCAAATCACTTACCTCTCCCGAAGAAACTTCTGCCTAAGGACTCTACAAATGTTTGAGTGAAGTATGAAGGAAATGGTAGCAGCAAAACAAAATGAGGCATCAGATCATTCTTATACATTTTATTATTATTATTTTTGTAGTCCAAATCATCATTACTATTCATTTCATCATTACCCCCACTATACTTTTCCGCCACTTCACTCTACTTTTTTCCTATTTCATGCTACTTTGTTTCCCCTTCTGATTATTTTATTTTATTTTTTTTGTTTGATTTGCATGGCTATTACATGCATGGTTCGTCAATCTAACAGTAGAACGCAAAAAAATCTCTACAAAATACTATCTATAATCTTCCATTTCGTACAAAGATTCCTATTCACTATGTTATCCACATATTTAATTTGAAGAGAAATAATCTGTCTAATATCCAAAAGAATTTTCTCCATGATTTGCTTTTCTATGTTGGCCCTCAAGCCAAGAACTCTGCAATTCCTTTCTTGCCAAATTTTTTATACACACAGGCACATAATGTTGCCTTTGCTAAATCAGCTCCCAGACTCTGCTTATGACAAGCTCTACACAGCCTTGTCACGATAAGCTCCCATTGAACATTCAAATTCTTCATGTTGAGAAGAAGACAAAGTTGATTCCAAATTCTTTGAGAAAAAGGGCTTCATAGAATAAGTGGTCCCTATTTTCCAGCCCTGAGTCCACAAAACTCACAATTAACATCATTGATAACTTCCCAGTTGAGAAATCTTTGCTTTTTAAAGTTACGGTCAAGGCACATCAACCAAGTACAGAAGCAATCACAACTTTGTCCCAAATCAAACTTGCCCTGTGCACCTTATTTCCTTTGTTTCGAATGCAATTCCAAGTGGACGAAGAATTGAACTTACCCTTACGGTCAGCATACCATCTAACAATGTCATCTCTGTTGTGTGGGTAAGCTGAGTTCACCCACTGGTGCATAAAATGCATATTTCTTGGACAAGACCATTGGTCCAAGAAAATAAATTGCTCAACTTTCGCATTTGAATATTCTGTTGGTAGTATAAAGTTGTTGACAGAAGCATAGTCAACAAGTCTACCCATTGGCAGCCAATGATCCCAATTAGGCCATGTTCTCTTGCCATTTCTCACTTTATGCTGAACAAAATTAGCAGTCATCTCTTGACATTTAAGCAAACTTCTCCATGTCCAAGTTGTATTTGATGGGATGTCAATACTCCAGATATTGACATGTCTAAGGAAAACTTTGTTGGCCCAGGAACCCTAAATAGAATGATCATGCCAAACCACCATCGCCCCCTTAACATTCTTCCCACCACCTTTTCCAAAGAAATGCAACAAACTTCCTTTTGATGTTTTTAATAACCCCTTTGGGGAGAAGGAAGACATTGTACTAGTAAAGAGTGATACTTGTGAGGACAGATTTAATGAGTTGCACTTTACCCGCGAATGACAACCAACGATTCGTCCAATGGTCGATACGAGTAGTGATTCTTGAGCAAAGATGATTATAGATCTACTTCTTGAGGATGCTTGTAATCAAAGGGATGCCGAGGTAGATTTTAAAGTTGAGAAAATCTGCCAGGCAAGACTTCAAACTATCATTGCATCCAGTAATATAAATTTCACTCTTCAAGTTATTGATTCAAAGGCCATAAATCCTTGAGAAAAATAAAGAGAGCTTTGCCAATAATGCTAACGGACTGAAAGTTAGCTTTATAGAAGATAAGTAAGTCATCCGCAAAAGCTAAATGATTAAGTTGCAACTTCTTACATTTTGGATGGAAGTCAAACCCTTTGATCATTGAGCCTCTGTAAAGCAATTGAGAGAGAACTTCCATACACAAAACAAAGATATATGGTGAGATAGGATCACCTTGGCGAAGACCTTTTTTGCCCTAAAAGAAACCCTCAATTTGGCCATTGATAATAACTGAATAAGAGGGGGTAGTGATGCACATTTCAACCCATTTGATGAAGATATTAAAGAACTTGAAGGCTTTGAGGCAGGAAATAATGAACTTCCAATCAATGGAGTCATAAACTTTCATGATATCAATTTTGATTATGCATCTAGGACTAATCCTTTTCATCCCATAATTTCTGACAAACTCCTAATGTCACGCCCCCAAATTTAACAGGCAAAATTTAGGGACAAGACCGCTGCGAACCTAGAATGAAAAATCTTCCTAAGCTCGCAAGGCTCTAAACCCCAATAATACTAAGTATGAATCAATCAATTAAATATTAGTAATTAATCCAAAGCATTTACAATCCCAATAAAATATAAAAATACTAAAAACTTTAATTACATGACAAATCTCTAAAAAATAATAAAATAATAACAATAAAAATAATCATAATTCTCTATAAATTCATTCGAATCTTTAGCTTTGGTCATGATATTTCTAGCCTGGAAACCCCGATCTAACTCTTTCATTTGCAAACGTAAGGAAAAGAAAGGGTTGAGCGAAACAATACTCAGTAAGTATAATCTACCCCAAGAAACAGTGAGGCTCAAGAACAATAAAGAATAGAGGTCGATAAACTCAATCACAACAATAACAGGCCAAGAAAAATATTTTCAAGCACTAACAAAACACATATAAAGTTGTGGCTGCTTAGTAGTGCACACATAATTCACGATTCACAATACACAGTCAATAATGAATGGTAGCTTATTAACTCCCAACCATCTAGGATTCGATACACAACTTGTATAGTTTGTAGGGCTTGAATCAGTGACAACTCATAATATAGTTTTTAGAAGAATCAATACAACAAACTAAAAGGAATTATGAACAAAGAGTGGAGTAACGATGGCTTGAATAATTATTGCAGATAAAAAAATAAGGTAGACAAAGAAAATGGTAAATTCTACTTAGCTTATCACAAAAAATATAATCCAACACTTATTGTATCAATGATATCCTTGATAGTCATCTAAAGTCATGTTCCTAATTATAATCAACGTCCAAGCATTGATTCTATAAAATTGAACTGTTACGGGTAGGAACTTCCAACTGCCCGAGCTCGCTGCCTGACTTCAAAATTTTAACCTGCACAAGGAAGAGAAGAAAAAGTGGAGGTGATGGTCTGTATTTCTCATCGAGTGTGAGAGTGATTAGTTTGTCCAAGCTGAATAATTGGGTCCAAGCATCAATTAATGTCTAATGCTGCCCGACATGCCACCGGTCTACCCGTGTCAAATGTCCACTAGACAAAGCTATTACCTATCGGACAAAGTATTATCCCCTGGCTCGAGCTCGGTATCTACTTTATGTCACATCTGGATGGCTGTCATGACCGTTGGGGTTCATATAGGTTAAGTATGGGCTGGGTCACATGTTGAGGTCGGGTGGTGACCCGGATGCGCTATCTTTGGCTCGGGTACCCCCACGTCAATTCTTTCCTTAGTTTAGAGCTAGGGACGAGCAATATAACTGAGCTGGAGATGACCGACCTGAGATGGATGGGATGCCACATCATGATGGCGCTACGTTTATGGGCCGATATATCATGCCTTCATTCTGACAAGATGTGACGTTTGGTGTTCCTGAGACAGTTACACCTCTTCACCTATAAATAAGGCTTCACTCGTTCTTCAGAGTTCAATTTCGCATTCAAGCTTTCAGAGTTTCAAGACAAGTTGTAAGCTCAGAACGTTCAGCTCGGTAATCGATAAGCTCGGAACTCGATAAGCTGGGAACACTCCGCTCATTCAAATCGGCCTACTAGATCTTTGTTAGGTACGTCCCGACTCCCTTTTGACATTTCATTATCTTTTTCGTTTCATATATATATATATATGATGGGGAGGTCGGAGTCCGAAGATTCCCAGTAGATGGAAGCTAGATCATATGGTGGTGAGGAGGAGGCTCCATAGAGCTCGGAGTCTTCATCAGAGCGGGATCAAGTTGAGGGTGGCTCGAGCCCTTCTCGGGAAGAAGGGTTAGCGTGCGAGATTGCTCATTTAGAAAGTGACGATGAGAAGTGCCAGATTGTTGGGGTCAAGCAAGTACCAGAGGAAGCTGAGGCGGATCCATTGGCCAATATAGGGGATTTGGGAGAGGTCAAGAATGGCTCGCCCTTTAACCAACTGGCAGGACTTGAACTGCCTCATGAATTTTTAGCTGATTCTGCCAAGAAGAAGGTAATAGAGGCGGTGCTTGTAAAGGTGGTGCTACCCCCGTGCTCCCAAACAGCCAGTGGTTCTTCAGCTCGGAGAAAGAGGATTGAACAGCTTTTTGCTTGCTGCAAACGTGAGTGTCATTCTACCCCATCTATGACGAATGAGAGACTGAGGAACTGGTTGGTTGACTTCACTTACAGACTGAAGATTCCAGGTCAGTTTGACCATGCATGCAACCCTCCAGCCGACCACTTCACCATCTATGACCTGTGTCACGCCCTGAAATTTCACACTTGTACACTGTTTTGACACGTGACATGCCGCGTGCTAAAAGGATAAGATCCCTAAAGCTCGCTAGGCGCACATCTATTAAACACTCAAATTAGAGCCACTAAACCACAAATATTTAAAGACATCCAATCAAATCATACATATTCGATTACAAACCAAATCTCCAAATAGTTATAAAGAATATATCCTCAAAACAAATACAATCTAACCCAAATGTCACAATTAAAATTTCAATCCGAATTCCAATAACATTCAATAAGATAAATTTCATGCCACTAAATTGATGTGCTCTGGCGACTCTACCTAGCTCACAAATGTAATGCTTATTCTGTTTTAATTGCAAATAAAGTAGGTGGAAGCAAAAATGGTGAGCGAACGAAAACTTAGTAGGGGAATTCATCCATAATAAAAATACAACTTGAGGATTGAGTCAAGAAATTTCAGATTGGAATTCACAAATTTCACAACAGATGCTATACATATAACAATTGGTTAATAATTGACAGGCTAATACATTTACTGGAATAGAAGTGAATAGTCACTAAAACAACTCGTAAACAAAATATATAGAAATAGTTGTTACTACATTTAACTCGTGTAGTGTCGGTTCAGTAACTGCATTTAACCCGTGCAATGTCGGTTTAGTAATAAATTTGGGCCTAATTTATACAATGGCGGTATCAGTACCCGCTAAAACGGTACAACTATAGTTCCTGTACCGTGGTACCGTAACAGTATTGGTACAACTAAAGTAACACAACTATAAGAAAATTTTCCTGATATAGATAATCATGAATAAAAGAACATTTGCGAAGTTAACGAGGACTGAGAAGCTTTTGGACGGTGATCAAACAATACAATAGAGTTCTTAAGAATTTATCCGGACTTAGAAACAAAATCATAATACGATTAAATAACAGGATTTTTATTTACGTATTGAATGAAATTTAATTCCACAACTAAAATGTATAGAATAACAACACAAACTCTTTAAATGCTATTTTTAACTTTCATCTAAAATAAATAAAGTATACAATGTCCAATATATATATATATATATATAATAATTAAAAATCAATATCGATAAAATATTAACGTCTCCGGTTGACTGACCAGAGACGTTAGTCACTAAGTGACTTTTTCGATAGTCACTGTAAGTGAACTTTGAAAAAGTCACTTCCAGTGACTTTCATTTTTCTTTCTTTTTTTTTTTTCCATTTTTTAAAAAAATCATTTTTTTTTTTAAAATTTCAATAGTTTAAAATCTATCTTTTAATTTCAATAGTTTCAACCAAACTCATCTTCGGATATATAATGAAAGATGAAAAGGACAATTAAAAGTACAAAATCTAACAATTACATAATATCTTAAATTTGGTCATTTTAATATAACAAAATCCATAATAATAATAATTTTATTTAACAATTCCATATGAACTTAGTCATTAAATAACTCAAAGTCCGGAGTAATCCTTAAAAGGAAAACTAACAACAAGAGATCTTAACGAATGAAATATCAAACTCACTTTTGGATTAAGCTTATACTTACTGAACGATATAACACAAAAAGAAGCAAATCTCGGATTAAGATGAGCATAGGAAATATTTGGAGGAGGATAGATGAATTCCACTTACTCTTTGATCCCAAAGCAAAATTCTCAATTGACAAAATCGCAAATCTTAGTCACCACTTCAATCTCCTAAACATATAAACCAAACTTTCTATTACTAAATAAATCATCAACAATTAATTCTAGAAATTATCTCAAACAATATGATAAATTTTCTACCCTATGAATTAAATCACTTACCTCACCTGATGAACCTTCTACCTAAGATCTCTACAATAGTTGGAGTAAAGAAAAGAGAAAATGGTAGAAGCAAAACAAAATGAGGCATCTGATCACTCTTATGCAATTTACTTTATTTTATTTTTTTGTGGTCCAAATCATCATTGCCATGCTTTTCATCATTACCCCCACTCTACTTTATTCCCCACTTCACTTTACTTTTTCCCATTTCATGCTACTTTGTTTCCCCTTTGTCTTTTGTTTTTTTCTCTTTTTTTGACCAAGTATTACATCATTCCTCCCTTATAAATGGTTTCGTCCTTGAAACTTACTTCATCCTTGAAGAAGGGATACTTCGCCCTTGTTTCATGCTCAAGTTTCCATGTAGCTTCTACCACTGGACTTTACAAAGCAATAGTAAGATGCCTTGACACTTTGTTCATTTCTCTTACCCTTATTTCAATACTTCAATCACTTAGTGGTTTGCATTAGGGAGCATGGGAAAGAGTGTTGATTCTATACTGGGTTGAAGATTTGTGAAATCCCAATTTTTGTCTTTATCTCGATTTGCGAGTCTTTGCCTCGATTTGCGTCATTTGTCCTGTTTATGTGTTATATGAGTTAGAATGTGCTAAATATGTGATTTATATTCCTAATACATGTTACGTGTGCATTCATGAAATTTTCATAAAAAGCGACATCAGAAATTTTATCGTAGGTTTTTGTGAATAGTATTTTTGAAACACGTCCGCTATAATTTTGAAACTGGTCTTTTTAACCTATGAGAACCTAGTCCTCAGATATTAATAGACATGTGTTTGATTTAAAATGGGTTTCAAATTGGCTTAGGAATTTAAAATGGTTTTTATACCTTTTGTGAAAATCGAGTTTTAAACCGAATCAGGTGAAGATGTTTGAATGTAAAACTTCTTGTCACCTAAAAATAAACTACCTAAAATAGTCTAAGTGTTGCATAATTCTTTTAAGCAAAAATAGTCTAAGAAATGGATTAAAAAGACTAGAAATACTAAAAATACTAACTTTGACTTTTATTATTTTTATTGACCAAGCTTATATATGCATAATATATCAATATTGCTCACAAAATAAACTCAAAACACACTCATTTCTCACACATTAGGCCAAAACTCCATAGCTTTTTTTTGAGAGCATTTTCAACATATTTTCAAAGCAAAATTTCTCTAGAAAACTCATTTGAAGTCCAAACATCTTCATCCAAGGCTTGATTCTACTTGTTGAGCATCCATTGCACATCTTTCTAGCTTCATAAAACATCAACGGTGAGAGAAAAATTCTAGATCTCAAAATGTCATTTTTATGTTAATCATATAATTGAATTTTTAGCCGTTTAAATGTTAAATTGATGTTATATTATTGCTCAGTAGATGCTAAGGATTGCTTATATGGGTTTATAGCAGTTTTAAACCGTTGTAGTATGTATTTCTATTTTTCGGGTATTAAAATTGAGAATTTGGCTATTTGTTGAATAAATGTTGTTGTAGTTGTTGGAATTGCTTGATGTTAGTTTCTAAAAGTTTGTTAAATACATGGTGGTAATGTTGTAATGCTGAAATTTCGATTGTGATGTCAATGTGAAAGTCCGGAAATTTCAGCCATGGTGCATTAGGGTTTTAAGGTTGTTGGGCTTGATTTGGATGGATTATGGTTGGTTTCTGAGGGGCTAATGTTGTTGATTGAGTGGGTGGGTGATAGAAACTAGTTTAGAGGTTACCGGATTAGTAGAATGTAAGTTATGACTTTTAAAAGTTTGGGTTGTCTTTCTTTAAAATCTTGAATTATGCCTTTGGATGTTTGGGTGGTGTTTAAGTGAATGAATTGTGGGTTGTTGATAGTTAGACTAGGGTTTGGATGTGTGGTTAAATGCATGTTAAGTTGGGTGGCCTACTTTGTCATCTAACTTTGTTGTTAGTTGTTTAATTGATTATTTGATGTTATTTTGTTGAAATGATGATAATTGATTGATTATTGGTTAACCGGGAGATAGACAACCTACCTTTGTTGTCCTCATGAGATATGAATAATTATTATTATTGTCATAAGTCTTGATATGTGTATGCCACATCTCGGGGAGCGTTGGGCTGTCGGGTTGACAACGGCATGACTATTAGAGGCTATCCCCAGCTCCTATGGGCAGAGGTGCCATGGAGGAAGGGGCTAGTGAGGTACCTCGGGTGCATAAGTAATGGAAAGTTATAAGAAGATAGTTGAGATCATGATGGCATTTGGAGCTACACCAACTAGAGTATCCTTTATTGATTGGTTATTATTATTAATGTGCTTATATTGTTAATGATGTTTATTATGTGTTTACTGCTTAAAGGATAATTTCCAAGGAGTATAGTAAATACTGTTAAGAGATCTGTCGAATCTTCACTGGGCTTATTTTATATAAGCTCACTCTCAATTATTGCATGCATACAAGTGATATTGAACAAGATTACGGGTACGTGCCTCAGGAGGTTAAGAATGTACCGTATGTGGACGAGTCCTATGTGCCAGAGTCTTGATCTTGATATTTGAGATGTTGTACTCTTTTGTTATCTTGAAAATTGAAACTAGTCGGTTTGTATTTACTTAGAAGTTTATGATGTGTAAGATGTTGTAAAGATAATGGACTAAGTGTTGCTAGCTTAGTAGTCTTATTTTGGAATAAGATTAGGTTGCTAGATTGTTTATAATCTATTTTACGATGTATGTTATAGCCTATGTATTATATTGGAACGGAAGCGTATAACTATGAATGGATTGTTGAAAGAAGGATTAATGTATAATATGGTTGCGTTGTATGTTATTAACTTATTTGTGAAGTTGGTTGGTGTTTTGTGAAGTTGGTTGAATGATGTTCAAAATGGTTGGATTAGAGCCGTGATATCCGTATTACTGTCATTATACTGCCGAAATTTTGTTGCGTCCTAACTAATCGTAGGTGGTGTTGAGTTGGGGCGTTACATTAAGTGGTATCAAAGCCAGATTTATTTGTCAACCGGGGTATTCTCGGAATATGGTTAATGGTTTTAGTATGAAAGTATGTATGAAGTGAAAGAAAAGTGAAATGTGTGTCAATATGATTAAGTGATTAAGTGATTATGTGATTTAGTAACTATGTGATTATGTGATCAATTTGTTTATGTGATTGACACTTAAGTTATTTATGTGCTTTATGTGAGTTTGTTGCTGATGTGCTAATAATTGTCTATAGCCTGTCTATGTGCTATAACCTGTGCTAACTCTTTGATTAGTAGAATGGTTGGGCGTCCGAGAATGCGTGGTAGGCCTGAGGGTGGTAATGAGGCTCCGGCTAATGTGGCACCGGGCCCAGATCGGGGTGATGACCGTATAGGTGTAGCCATGGATAGGATGACCGAGATTATGGCAAGGCAAACACAGTTACTAGCAAGGTAGACTGCCCAAGCACATATATTACAGACTCAGTTGTTGAATGTTCAGGGTGGGTACCACGGGCGTGATACGCTGAAAGAATTCTTGGGTTATTATCCACCGAGGTTCTAGGGAGAGCCAAATGATAAGAAGGCGGAAACTTGGATTAATAAGGTTGAGAAAATATTTGATCCTCTAGACTACACGGATGAGAGGAAAGTCACTTATGCAGTTTACTTGTTTGATGATGAGGCAGAAGAATGGTGGCGCACAGTAAGGTCTGCTTGGGAGGCAAGAGGTACTCCTTATGTCTGGGATACATTTCTTAGAGCATTTCGGGCGAAGTATGTCTTGAGGATTGCACGGGAGCAGAGAGAGGCGGAGTTCCTGTCTTTAGTTCAGGGTGATGCTACAGTGGCTCAGTAAGAGGCCAATTTTACCAAACTGTTCCGATATGCACCGGAATTTGTAGCGGATGAGGAGCGTAAGACCCGGAGGTTTATGTTAGGATTGAAGCCAGAGATTCAAGATGCGATGGCCCTAAACCATGATATATTTTCCTAGGCTTTTGATGCGGCATCCAGGTTAGAGAAGAGGAAAGGGGAACAGATTGGTCCCAATCAGCCTAGTAAGAGGCCATATCAACCGCAGGGCCAGCAGGGAGTGTATAGGCCTTTAGTACAGCAGGTTGTGTACAGGCCACTAGCACAGGAGAGTTCTTTTAGACCGTAGGGTCAGCAGGGTTACTATCGGCCTCAATTTCAGCAGGGGCCTTATCAGGCTCAGTCACAGTACAGGCCGGCCCAGTCTCAGGGTCAATATAGGCCTAGTGTTGCGAGACCTCAGCAGTAGGCTAGTACAATTGTTTTCTTGGCTTCTGGTTCTTCTAGGGGCAGTGGCAGTGCTTCGTCACCGCAGTATGTTTACTGCAAACGTTAGGGCCATGTGGAGGCCGACTGTAGGGTGAAAGCGGGGACTTGTTTGTGTTGCGGCAGCAATCAACATAGGGCAAGGGATTGCCCTAGATTTTAGAGGACTAAGGGTCGAGCAGCGACCCAGGGTTAACAAGGCCAACCTAACAGTGGTGCACCTCAGCAGCAACGGGTTCAGGCTCGGGCCTACGCCGTCAATTTGGAGGAGGCACTTGAGGATACGGCAGTTGTGGAAGGTAATTTCTTAAGGATACGGCAGTTAAGGCACAAGTAGGTGTAATGAAAGAATACGTAGCACCAGAATCATATTGTCCTCATAATCATATTGTACATGAGCAGGTTCCGTAAGATCCAAAATCCCATTTTCTTTTTTGTCCCTTTACTAAAATGATTCAAATATAGAAACCCTCAAACTGAAGCTCCAAATTATATTAACACACCACAAGTACGATAATCATCTTAGTGAACATTATTAGCAAAAGTTCTATCTCAATATCTTTCCACTTATAGATTAGTAGAACCTGATAGGTTTACAAATGATATGCCAAATTCATATCTACCAATACTAGTAACGATAATAATGTTGATAATTCCTCAAATATTCAAAACATTAACCTCGAGTAGTCTACTACTCAACCCTCAAACTTCATAACTTGAGAACATATTCACAAAAAAAAAAAAATATACAATTATTTTCCAGTATACTAAGACAACCTAGATAGCTCAACATATAAGGATATAGAATCCCCGATATGCTGTAATCCTTTCAGAAATACCTTGTCATTTTCCTATAAGTAAAGCCTTTACAAAATATGTGAACCTATAAGGTTAGTAATCTATTTCATTGTAGCTAAACTTATCAAAACTTTATTTTATCTTATGGAAGTAGAACAAAGCTCCTATAATGTGTCCTTCCTTGGACTAGCATAGACTATAGAGATCATTCTATTACATAAACACAATTTCTTATATGAGCCCACATCATAGGATTTAACTTAATCAACAATTAAGATTTGTCGTCGATCAAAAACAAAAGGAATAATTGATGTTGGATATAATCATTTTGGTTTTATCCACTAATCGAAAATCAGAGGCTCCTTTACTAAATCACTGATCATTCACACTCATCAAACATTATGATATACACAGAATTTTGATGTAACGCTATGTTCATTCAAGTGAATCAACCATTCAATAGTCAAACGAGCGAGAACGAGATTAGCAAACAACAATTAATTAAGTGCTGCAGAAAGTTGCTAATTCAATCTTTTATAAGACAAATTTAAAAGTTATATTAGGAGAGAACAACAATTAAATTTCCAGCATAGCTAAACGACATCACAATTCAGAATCAGAACTGATATATGGGTTGAAAACAGTGTCCCAGAATCATAGGTGATATAACACAAAACTCTCAATACAGTAACGGACTTAGCATTCAAAACATTCCAAAATGAAATTATAATGGAAGACAATGCTAACTTACAATTAAAAGACAACACATTAACAATTTATATATATATATATATATATATATATATATATATATATATATATATATCAAGTCAAATTCTAAGAAATGTCAAATCTTTCAATCTCAAACCTTATGGGAAAACATGTACCATAATGACTTCACTACTATTTTCTTTTCCATTACACAATAATAGTAGTCTCTAAAGTATTTCTAACATTCACTATAATATTTATAATAACTCTCTTTGAAGAATCACTTTAGACGCCCAAAGTACATTCTTAATTCTGCTATAATATGTACATTAGCTCCAATATCCACAAATTACCATACAATCTGCAAACACTTATACATGACAACTAACTCTAAAATAATACCAAAGGTATACTTGAACAGTTTTGCAAATCATCTTATTACTTGCTATGGTCCTTCAATAACCGAATCTAGTTTATCATTTCTTTACTTGTATCCTTTATGCAAATACTACTTCAATGCATCTAAACTTTCCATTTGATCATAATGAGGCAAAACTAAGACATTTTTATCATTTGTTCATCTTCCAATCAAATAGACAATGAAGATCACATCGTAAGTAGGAACGTTCACACTTAAGTTCACTATATAGAGCTTAGCTTGATCACACAAATAGATTTGTTTATCTTAAAATATTAAAATCTAAATATCCATCTAGATTTATCCACTTAGTTATACCAAGCTACATCAACTTGAGGGTGAACTTCATCAATTTGAGGGTTTTGACTCCCTTATTCAATTTCTAGTAGTCATCCGAACCATAACAATTGAACCCAAAAGTCAACTATCTAACTCAAAAGTAAGGATGTTGAATTCATTCTTTATTCTCATTACATGTAATTTGGTACAAAAATTTAAAGCCAATTCCTCAATCACATGTTTATTATTCCTAAGAATCAGAACCAAATTATAGGCAAAATCTTATCCATACTCTCCAGAAAATTGATTCAATCTTAAACTAAATAACAAAGTATCATATACACAATAATTTTTTTTTTCTGCCAATTTCCACGTAGTACTCGAACCTATATATTTGACAACTAAATCCACAATGATATATAAGGTAACTTGAAAAGAATTTCACAATTAATTTTAGCACTCACTATGGTCCTCAACTTATTATCAAAATATCTGGGTGTAGTTTACTATTTCAAACATGTATTCTTTTTGCCAATAGTACTTCACCTACATTTAAACCTTTTATTTGATCGTAACAAGCCAAAATAAGACTCCAGTCATATATTCATCTTCTATACAACAAAAACTATGAATATTACTCTGGGAAATAACAGATTCATATCTAGGTACTCCATATGGAACTTACCTGATGCTACATATAGATTTGGCTTAACTTAAAATGTTCAAATGACTATACTTAAAAAAAATATCATCCACCAAGCAGTCATCAAGCTGTACTATCTTGAAAGTTCTAATTCCTTTGTTTTATTTCTAATGGTTATCCTGATTGTAGAACTTGAATCCAAAATTCAATTATACTTACCAGATCATCAGAATCTCAAAGTCCTGATCAGAATCATAGACCACAATATTAAGGGTTAAACAATCAATACGTATGGAAAATTTATAACTTAGAGCAATTAATGAGATACATACTAAAGAGGACTGAAATACAAATTTTGTTTTCTCAAGAAAAAAATTAATAATCAAAATTTTAGCACAACCAAGGTTCAATGATCTAAAATGCACACATACCTAACAATAACACTCAAATCTATGGTATAGAACTTGATTTGCAACACTTCTAACTGATTTCACATTTTTACTTCAAGTACTAGTTTAAAGTAAAAATAAACAAAAATGAGAGCCACTATGAACAATTCTTCAACAATTAACATTATGCGAACAAACTCATCTTCCTCTGTCAATTTTTTTTTTTACTACTAAAAATATTGGGGTATTACATTCTTCTCTCCTTAGAAAAGTTTCATCCTCGAAACTTAATCTTTTAGATACGAATCCTGCAAGAGACAATTCAAACCTCCAAAATCATAAATAAAAATCTAAGCACTCTTATAATCAAAATAATAAATTTAATCCTAATCACTCTTTTAATACGCTACAAAAATTTAGCTACCCAATCCACAAGTGCACAAGTCCTCAAATGATCATAACCTATTGCTTTGATACCATCTTTGTCACGCCTTGAAATTTAACACTTGTACACTGTCTCAGCACGTGACATGCCGCGTGCTAAAAGGATAAGATCCTTAAAACTCGCTAGGCGCACATCTATTAAACACTTAAATCAGAGCCACTAAACCAGAAATATTTAAAGACTTTTGATCAAATCATACATATTAGATTACAAACCAAATCTCCAAATAGTTATAAAGAACATATCCTCAAAACTAATACAATCAAGCCCAAATGTCACAATTAAAGTTTCAATCCAAATTCCAATAACATTCAATAAGGTAAATTTTATGCCACTAAATCGTCTTGCTCAGGTGACTCTACCCAGCTCACAGATGTAATGCTTATTCTATTTTAACTGCAAAGAAAGCAGGCGGAAGCAAAAGTGGTGAGCAAATGAAAACTCAGTAGGCGAGTTCAATCCACAATAAAAATACAACTTAAGGATTGAGTCAAGAAATTTCTAACTGGAATTCACAAATTTCACAACAGATGCTATACATATAACAGTTGGTTAATAATTGACAGGCTAATACATTTAGTGGAATAAAAGAGAATACTCACTAAAACAACTCATAAAAAAAAATATAGAAATAGTTGTTACTGCATTTAACCCGTGCAGTGTCGGTTTAATAATAAATTTGGGCCCAATTCATACAATGGCGGTATCAGTACCTGCTAAAATGGTACAACTACAGTTCATGTAGCGTGGTACCGTAACAGTATCGGTACAACTAAAGTAACACAACTACAATAAAATTTTCATGATATAGATAACCATGAATAAAAGAACACGTGCGAAGTTAATGAGAAATGAAAAACTTTTGAATGGTGATCAAACAATACAATAGAGTTCCTAAGGATTTATCCAGACTTAGAGACAAAATCATAATACGACTAAATAACAAGAGTTTTATTTACGTATTGAATGAAATTTAATTCCACAACTAAAATGTATAGAATAACAATAAAAACTCTTTAAATGCTATTTTTAACTTTCTTCTAAAATAAATAAAGTATACAATGACCAATATATATATATAATAATTAAAAATAAATATCGATAAAATATTAACGTATTTGGTTTACTGACCAGAGACGTTAGTCACTAAGTGACTTTTATTTTTCTTTTCTTTTTTTCCTTTTAAAAAAAAATCAATTTTTTTTTTTTAATTTCAATAGTTTAAAATCTATCTTTTAATTTCAATAGTTTCATCCAAACTCATCTTCGGATATATAATGAAAGATGAAAAGGAAAATTAAAAGTACAAAATATAACAATTACATAATATCTTAAATTTTGTCATTTTAATAGAACAAAATCCAAAATAATAATAATTTTATTTAACAATTCCATATGAACTTAGTGATTAAATAACTCAAAGTCCGGAGTAATTCTTAAAAAGAAAACTAACAACAAGAGATCTTAACGAATGAAATATAAAACTCACTTTCGGATTAAACTTATACTTACTGAACGATATTACACAAGAAGGAACAAATCTCGGATATAAAAATTAAGATGAGCATAGGAAATATTTGGAGAAAGATTGATGAATTTCACTTACTCTTTGATCCCAAAGCAAAATTCTCAATTCACAAAATCGCAAATCTTAGTCATCACTTCAATCTCCTAAACATATAAACCAAACTTTCTATTACCAAATAAATTACCAACAATTAATTCTAAAAATTATCTCAAACCTTATGATAAATTTTCTAGCCTATGAATGAAATCACTTACCTCACCTGATGAACTTTCTGCCTAAGATCTCTACAATGGTTGGAGTAAAGAAAAGAAAAAATGGTAGAAGCAAAACAAAATGAGACGTATGATCACTCTTATGCAATTTTATTTTATTTTATTCTTTTGTGGTCCAAATCATTATTGCCATGCTTTTCATCATTACCCCCACTCTACTTTATTCCCCACTTCACTTTACTTTTCCCCATTTCATGCTACTTTGTTTCCCCTTTGTCTTTTGTTTTTTTCTTTTTTTTGACCGGGTATTACAACCTGGCTTTTGACGTCATCCAGCTGCCCTTACCTGGTTTCCTAACCGGTATTCTGGACTACTTCGAGCTCAGCCCAGGTCAGATAGCTCCCAATGGCTGGGCCATGATGGTGGCATTTTATGTATACTATCTTGAAAAGGATGTGATTCCGACCTTGACTCTATTTAGGTAATTCTTCGTTTGCAAGCTGAATCCCAAACAATTAGGGTATTTTTATCTCACCGTGCGGAAGGACCATGCCCTCTTCACCGAATGACACTTTTCCAATAAAGGCTGGCATAACAAGTATTATTGGGTTAAATCTCAACTTGCCACGGGATGTAGGCGAGAGTGGACCCCCGCGCTAAAGAAGACTGCCAATGATCCTCCCAAGAAGACCGACTTGGGGCTTCGTGGTGTAAAGTAACTCAAGCCGCCGCCAGATGATATAATAGAGATCAACAGCATAGTGACGTAGGATAGGATTTGGGATTCGAAGTTATTTGGGTCCGCGCCTGACTTGAGCAAGACTCATCCGGGCTACTTCCTGAATCAGATAGTGAGGAAGAAGAAGTGGACGAGCAAAAAGAGGGTCAGTACCTGAGATCGGATCCGACCAGTCCCTCCCTCAAGCTCTTTGCCCTGTTTACTTCTTTTCCTTTGCTATTTCAATTGTTGTTAACTGTCTTTCTTTTGGTTTTTCAGTGATGTCGACCACAGCCAAAGCTACCTATGCTAGGATGCAGAAGGCCGTAGAGAGCAAAAAAGCTTTGGGACATGGGGCTTCATAAGCTCATCAGGCTCCTAAGAAGAGGTTTGGTGGACAACAGGCCGAGGGCGGGATGGAGGTTTCCTCCAAAAGGTCCAAGGTCTCAGATTCCTCTTCCAAGAGAAAGGCAGCTACAAACGTGACCATCTCAAAGCGTTCTGGTTCCCGTTACCACAAGAAAAGGCCTTAGGTCGAGGACTCCACCAAGGGGAAAACGACTGAGGTAATTCGCTTCAAGAAGGACAAGGGCCTGGGTATGTCGATCTCCATTCCTCGTGACCCTAAACTGATGAACATCTCTATTGACCAACTGTCCTTTGATGTACGAACAGATGCCGCCATTGTAAGTATTGGATTCTCTTTATTTTCTCGAGGCTTGAGTTTAGCTCGTCTAACCATGATTCTTCCTGCAGGTCGAGTCGCATGCCCTCTCTATCCCTGGCCTTATCAGCAGGGTGTAAACTCATTCGTCGAGCTTGAGCATAGATGCAACGAAGCCTAGGCCAAGCTGGTGGTGCATCAAGAGGAGGCGAACAAAAGATTCAAGGAAGACGGTGAGACAATTGTTAGCCTCAAAGAGAAGCTGAAAACTAAAGAGGAGGAGTGCGAGAGGTCCTGACTGTAAGAGGCCAGTCAAGACATTGCTTAGGTCAAGAAGGAGAAGCATGAGATCGAGGTGAAGCTACACGACTTCGTCGAGAAAGTCGAGCCAAATGGGGAGAAGGCCGTGGAAGCCTTTAAGTCTGGTGACGAGGGTGTGGACTGGCTAGTAAAGGAAGGGGAAGTGATGGAAAATTATGCCAAGCTTGAGTACTTATTTCATGGCTGGCTCCCCGCTCGTGAATGAGCGAAGACCTTTCTTATTCCTTCTAAGACTGACTTCCTGGAGATCATGAAGGCCCCCGCCTTAGAGTTTTTTGAAATCCCTGGCCTCTCATCCGACTTAAGATTCCAAGCTTTTAAGGTCTTGAATTACATTAAGAAGGGGATAGACCAAGCCCTCGATGTTAGAGATTAGCCAGCTAGTGATGGTGATGCCTCTTTTACTCATGTGCCTTAAGATGGGCGTTTGTATTTTGCCCGATACGAGCTTTTGTACTTTTCAATATCAATAAAATGATATTTACATCATTGCTTGATTTTGTACTTTGTCTTTGCTATTTTTGTTTATCTGTTTTAAGGTGTTTACACATTTTCCGAGCCGCGCTCATCTGTGTTTCCCCTTTGTACAAAATCAAACTTAAAGTAGTCGAGGTCAGGACCCTCTTGTAGGAACTTTAACAAGCTCAAATTAATAACCATGGTAGGTTTTAACTAACGAATCAAACTGTGTTGATTTAACCGAGCTGGACATAGAACTAGGGAGATCCGAAGTTTTAACCCGAGTTGGATAAAGAATCAAATTTCATTGATTAAACTGAGTTGGATTAGTTAACCTGAACAGGTTACATATTGAATCAAATTACATTGATTAAACTGAGCTGGATTAGTTAATCCAAACTGGTTACATAATGAATCAAGTTTTATTGATTACACCGAGTTGGAATAATTACTTCGAGCTGGTTAACTAGGTTTCAATCGTCAAGTGTACTTGTATCCTTAGACCGATTAAATAGAACCTAAGATAATTTTTAGGTGCGGTTTGGTCCTGCCTAATCTGAGACTATGTGTGGCCACTTTTAAACGTGAGTTTGGTTAGATGTGATAGTTGAGAGGCTTAGTTAGTTCGATCATGCTATTGGGATCTGAGGTGGATCAATACATACGTACAAAATCACATACTATATTAACAAGAGTTTTGGTACATCGGGAGTACATTAACTCAGTAATTTCAGCAAAACATCCTTTGGCTCGGAGCCTTACACAAAATAGCGCTTGAGGTATTCCGGATGCCAGGCGTTCTTCAGTTGCTTCTCATACTTGTCGCGAAGGTAATAGGTTCTAGAACGAATTTCCTTCATGACTTCGTACGGCCCTTCCCAGGGCGGGGAGTGCTTGCCTCCTGAGCGCAGCAAAAAGATGGCCCTTCACAGGACTAGGTCGCCGACCTTGATAGGTTTAGGCTTTACTTGCTTGGCAAAGGCTCTTTTCATGACAGCTTTTCCAACCAACATTCTGACTTGAGCCTTGGCTCGCAATTCTTTGGCCAGGTCCAACTCTTCTCGAATCAGGGCCCTATTTATTTTTGGATTATGGTGGGAAGGTCCTACTAGTGGGAGACTCGATCTCCATCGATAGCACTGCTTGAGAACCAAAGGTTAGTTCGAAGGGTGACTATCCTGTCGCCGAGCTGACGGTGGTGCGCTGTGTCGACAGTGCCTCGGGAAAGATTGGTGCCCGCTGTCCCTCCGCCTCTTCTAGCTTCATTTCCAAACCCTACAAAATAACTTGATTAGTCCTTTCGACCTGACCGTTACTTTGAGGATGAACAATAGATGAAAATCTAAGGTTTATCCTAATTTCAACACATTTTTCTCAGAAGTATGCACTGTCAAATTGTTTGTCGTGGTTAGTGACTATGACCTTTAGCATTTTGAATCGGTAGATGATGTTCTTCCATACCTTCTGGGCTGCCTTTTCAGTTATTCTAGCAACATTTTCGGCCTCGGGCCATTTAGTGAAGTAGTCAACGGCTACGAAAGCATGCTTCTTTTGCCCGATGCTATTTGATAATGGCCCGATGATGTCTAAACCCCACTGGTAAAACAATCATGGGTTTGTCGTCACCGTGAGGTCCACGACGGGCTTCCTTTGAATTTTTGCAAATGTTTGGCAAATATCACATCTTTTTACATAGTCTTTGGCATCTTGTTCTAAGGTCGGTCAGAAGTAGCCTTGCCTTAATGCCTTTCGTGCTAAGACTTTTCCGTCGAGGTAATTTCCACATATCCCTTCATGGATTTCCCTTAGCATGTAGTTTCCCTCCTCGGGTCCTACGCACTTCAAGAGAGGCCAAGTGTAGGCTATCTTATAGAGTCGTCCAACTGTTAAAACAAACCTTGAGGCCTGCCTTTATAGCCTCCGAGTTGACTTATTGTTTTCTGGGACTATACCCTCTTCCAGGTAATCCATGATTGGCTTAGTCCAATTTGGGTTTACATTCAGCTCGACAACTGTCTATTTCCCTACCTGGATACTAGGTTCAATAATCTCTTCTACGTGGACCAAGGCAGGTCGGTTCTCTCCCGCAACTAGTTTAGACAAGGCATTAGCTTTTACATTTTCCTCCCTAAGGATCTGCTGGATTGAGAACCTTTTGAACCCCGAGGTCAATTCTTTGACTCTGTTGAGGTAGGTAATCATAGTCGCATCCTTGGCCTCAAACTCCTCGAACACTTGGTTGGCCACCAATTGGGAATTGATGTTTATCTCGACTGTTTGTGCCTCAAGTTGGGCTACAATTTTTAGCCCCACAATCACTGCTTCATATTCAGCCTCATTATTGGAGGTCGGAAAGATGAATTTGAGTAAGTACTGGTACTCATAGCCCCTTGGGTCGAGGATGACTACCCCAGCCCTGCTTCTTGTCTTCCCAAATGCTCCGTCCATATGGACCTTCCACAACTTCTCTGGATCATGCTCAGCTCGGCTAGTATATTTAACAACAAAATTTGCAATTGTTTGTACTTTAATAGCCATCCTTGGTTGATAGTTGATATCGAATTGGCTTAGCTCAACCGCCCATTTGAGCAGCCTACCCAAGGCTTCGGGCTTGTACATAATGGATTAGAGTGAGGAGTCTATCATTACCCTTATTGTATGAGTATCAAAGTATGGCTTTAGCTTTCTACCTGTTGTGACGAGGGTGAACACAAGCTTCTCAAGCGAAAAGTATCTTGTTTCGGCTCCGTAGAGAGTTTTGCTGATGTAGTAGATTGGTTTTTGTTCTCTGCCTTCTTCTTGAACTAATGCAACTGCCACTGCTATCCCTGAGCATGCCAAATATAGCACCAGCTCCTCCCCTACCTGAGGCTGGGAAAGTAGAGGCAGTAAAGTTAAGTACTTTTTCAGCTATTCGAAAGCATTCTATCATTTATCAGTCCATTCAAAGTTCTTAGGGTTTCTCAGAACCTTGAATAAAGGAGCACACTTGTCGGCCGACCTGGACATGAATCGACTTAGGGTTGCTACCTTGACGATGAGTCCTTGGACATCATTCACGCAGGTTGGTATAGCTTGGATCTTCTCCGATTAGCTTCAATACCCCGAGCCATGACAAGGAACCCCAGGAACTTCCCAACCTTGATGCCGAATGCGCATTTTTTCTGGATTCAGTTTAATTCCAAATTGTTCCATTATGGCAAAGGCCTCGGTCAGGTCGGTTACATAGTCTTCGGCCTTTTTGCTCTTGACCAGCATGTCATCTACATAGATTTCTACATTACGCCCGATCTGGTTCTTAAAGACCTTTCTTACCATCCGAGTATAGGTGGCTCCATCATTCTTGAGGCCAAAAGGAATGACCTTATAATAGTATAGACCCTTATCGGTGATAAAAGTGGTCTTTTCCCTATCCCCGCATCTTTATTTGGTTGTAGCATTTGAAGGCATCTATAAAATAGAGTAGCTCAAACCCTGAGGTGGTGTCTACCATCTGGTCAATCCGAGGCAATGGGAAGCAATCTTTCGAACAAGCCTTGTTGAGGTTGGTAAAGTCAATGCACAATCTCCATTTGCCCATTTTCTTGGCAACCAACACTATGGTGGACAGCCAGATCAAATATAGGATCTCCTGTATATGACCGGCATCGACCAAATTGTCTACCTCTTTGGCTATGATTTTCTATTTGTCGTAATAAAAGTGTCTGTATTTCTGCTTTACTGGATAGTAATTGCGGTCGGCATTCAGGTGATACTTACTTACGGATGGGTCGATACCTATCATGCCAGAAGTAGATCAAGCAAATATATGTTCATTATTCAGGAGGAATTGGCTTATACATTTCTTGAGGTCGTCGGGGAGTTCGCTCTTGATCTTGGCCTTCTTGCTTTCCTCTGACAACTCAATCTCTTGCAGGTCTTCAGCCGGGCTTTCCCTCTTTGCGTCCCTTTTCTCATCTGGTAAATCTGGTCCCAACCTACATGATACTTTGGCCGGATAGAGAGCATTCTCGAGTCGAAAGTTGGGCTCCTCTGATTGTGGCGGTGCCTTGTGGAGTTAGGAACTCAAGGCCTGGTAGTACGTAGAAGGGACCACCCTAAAGTGATTTACAACGACCCGACCCAGAATACAGTTGTAGGCTGAGTTGTAGTCCATAAGGATGAAATTTGCCTGTATAGAAACCCGCATATCACCATCTCTTAGGGTCAGGGTAAGGTTGATTACTTCCTCAGTCTTCAAGAAAAGGACCTCTACCGAGTTCCCTGTGTCCACCATCAATATTCTCACTGTGATATTAGCATCTCGATGCTGATGACTAGAGGGTCGTCATATGGTTGTATCACCCCCTCCAGATCATTTGAAGAAAAAATGATTAACTCCACGCCTTCAACCACTCCCGCGGTTAGCCCATACTCATGCCCAGCTCGGACGTACCCCTTTCTACCTACTAAGGTCTCACCACCCGATGCCAATCCTCTAGCAATTATTTCGATCACGGCAAGGTGCCCATCACCCTGAGGCCATTTTTAGGGGACTTCTCTTCCTCTCCCTGCCTCTTCCCTGGTTGGGATTTCGGGCCAATTGGGGGTCAACGTACCTCCTCAGGTAGCCTCGGGCTATTAAAGCCTCGATCTCCTATTTCAGGTCTTTGAATTCGTTAGTGGTGTGCTCATAGTCCATGTGATAGAGGTAATATTTGGTCTTATTGTGCTTCTCAGGTCGACCGCACATCTTGGGAGTAGGGGGCAGGTGATTCTGATATTGAATCTCCATCAGGATTTGTTCCCTCAGAGTGTTGAGTCGTGTGAACATGGTGAACCTCGAACCCTGCTTTTGTTGTTGTGGCTGTTTGCCACAGTCATTCGGGGCCTTGCCCCCTGGCTGGACCCGCGAGGGTGTTTATCCCTTTTTCTCACATTCCTGCTCCTTATCGTCATCCCTTTTAGCTTGGTAGATTTCCTCAGAGTGGATGTACCTTTCGACTCTCACCATTAACTCTGCTACAGTGTCCACCGGGCCGATGACCAAGGATAAGGTAAGCGGCCCAGACCTTAGGCCATCAATGCCATGGAATCCTCCAGGTTGGGGATCTTGAGGGATTCTTCGTTGAATTGGGTCGTGTAAGCCCTCAAGCCTTCTCCTTTTTTTTACTAATAACAACAACGAGGTATGGTGGGTTACACGTCGGCTTCCCGCGAAGCGAGACAAGAACTCCTCAGTTATCTGAGGGAAGTTCTCGATTGATCCGAGATGAAGATTCTAGAACCCGTCCAGTGCATTGCCTGCCAAGGTGGTTGGGAATGTCTTCGTGTTCATCAAGTCTATCATGTCATGAAGAGTCATATGGTGATCAAAGTTCAGTAGGTGGCTAGCAAAGTCTCCGTCCCCATTGTATATTGCCAAGTAGGGTATCCAGTTACCCGCAGGCAACGGTGTAGCCAGGACCTCAAGAGAAAGAGGGCTGACGCCGAGTTGGTTAATGACTTTGGCTATGGCAGCCGCAATCTTAGCCTGATCGGGGTCCATGTATGGATTTCTATTGTTCTTAGCTCCTTCAAGTTGAGTGATAGCCGCGGGAACTTCTTTGTCGTCCTGGGCCCGAGCTTGCCCTGAAGTAGAGATGCAAAATTGGAGCCGCATCTATTGTGGTGAAGAGGCTGGGGAGGCGGACTAGCCCACCGTTAACCGTGCTACCTACTCATTGAGCTCTCCAAACATCGAGAATAACAACTTCATCTCCAGAGCCATGTTAGCCGTAGGCTTATGACCTTCAGACAGTGTGGTTTGCATGGCTAAGTCTATATGTTGGCTTGTTCCAACGTCTGCCTGGGTTGGGTTTTGGCTAGGTGCTTGTGTGGTTTCGAGACCCTCACCCGAGGTGGGTAAGCCCTCTACCGGTAAGTTGTGGCTTCTAGTTTGCACTGTAGTGGTTTCTTAGTGGGTGGCAGGAAGAGAATGAGGTTGCTCGTTCCCACAGACGACGCCAAACTGTTACAGGTGAAAATTTCCAACTGCCCGAGCTCGCTGTCCAACTTCAACTCTTTAACCTTCACAAGGAAAGGAAGGAAAAGTAAGGGTGATGGCTCGTATTTTCCTTCGGGTGTGAGAGTGAATAGTTTATCCAAGCTGAATAATTGGGTAGTTAAGAGTACTAACAACACGGAATTAGTTACCTCATAAATGTAGAAAAGAGCTCTATATATGCTAAGAGTATTAACGACACGGAATCAGTTATCCCATACTAATGTCTAATGTTGCCCGACACGCCACCGGTCTGCCCGCGCCAAATGTCTACTGAGCAAAGCTATTACCCATCGGACAAAGCTATTATCCCCTGGTCCGAGCTCGATATCTACTTTATCTCACATCTGGATGGCTGTCATGACAGTTGGGGTACACACGGGTCAAGTCTGGGCCAGTCCCGCGTTAAGGTCGGGTGGTGACCTGTATGCGTTGTCTTCGGCTTGGGTACCCGCTCGTCATGAACCATTCAAAAGCGAATGGAAAGAAAGTTAGAGACCCACATAGATATGAAATAGCTTTTGATGCATGCTAAGCCTCCCATGCATGCTATTCCTTAAAGATAGCTTAGTTAACCCGTAGGTTCTGATGGACAATGCAAATACTCAACAACTCTATTATAAATAATGAAGTTGTGCACCACCAAAAAAAATCTATTCCTACCTGATGTGTCATAAAAAATCGTGCTATAAAAATTGGGCCAAAAAGATAATAAATCAGTTGGGTTAGAGTAATAGGCCATGTCTAACAAAGACTAGAGGCCCAAGATGCTTAACCCAATACGACCCAAATCAAGCCTAATAGGTATTGACCTATTCAAACCAGTGTCAACTAACCCCCTAAAAATCATGGGCACGATCCACTCCACAATCCAAAGGCCAATATCCCTACTAAGGTACAACTAATTCCATAAAATTGGAGCTCCCTACAACGGGTATAAGCTCTCCTCATGCTACTATAAGTACATGGGTACACAAGCTCAAAAGGATAAGTGATTCTTACTTATTATTTTCTATAACTCATTTGCTTTATACAAGCACACTTTGGTCATCTTACTAACTTAAGCATTAGAGGAGGACCCCGAGCCCAAAACTTCGGTCTTTTATTTTGCAAGTTCGGATATCAAGCTGTGGAATCCAGGCCCAAAACACTGTTTGAGCCTAATCATGTTAACTGTCCTCAACACTAATAATAGGTCACGTTTACATGGTTTATTCCTACAATTAAGCCACTAAACAATAATTGACTTTTTTTTTTACTCCACCACAACCCATTAATTTTCTTTCAACGGGTTTAGTTATAACCTACCACCAACACCTTTCAATTTTGTTTTAAATCCCTAAAATCACTCCATGATTCAATTTAGTAGGATTCTAAGATTAATAATGGCTGAAAAGTTAGTTAATAACATCTTTATTTTCTCCTAAAATTTAGCCACTTAAATATTAAAACAAAAAACAAACCCAACAAAGTTGCCTTATGTTCCCATGATTTATGGGTCATTACATTCTTTCTCCTTAAAAATAAGTTTCGTCCTCGAAACTTAATCTCTTAAATGAAAATTTATAAATCACCAGTTAAGGCTATGTTTGTTTGCCATAAAATAACTTGCTTCTGGAAAATGTTTTCTGAGAAAAATATTTTCTTAGAAAATAAAACATTTTCTAGACTCAGTTTGTTTGCCGTAAAATAGCTTGTTGGGAGAAAAATTTTTCGTAGAAAATAAAACATTTTCTAGACTCAGTTTGTTTGCCGTAAAATAACTTGTTGGGAGAAAATATTTTCTTGAAAAATATTTTCTGGTGTTTGGATGTACACTGAAAAATAATTTTTGACATGAGATTTTATAAAAAAAATATACACATAATATATTTCTTAATCAAGAGGGTGGATGGTGAGTGGGGTAGGGGTAAGGAGTGAGAGATGAGTGAGGGTGGGGCAGGGGTGGGGTAGGGGTAAAGGGTAAGGGGTAAGGGTGGGGGTAAGGGTGGTTGAGTCCCAGAAAATATTTTCTTGTCCTTTAAGAGAAGAAAATATTTTCCCAAACTTTGTACTAACCGTAATATTTGACCAAAAAATATTTTTTAGTTGACTAATTTTTTGGTATTTCCAAATACTGGAAAATTAGAAAAAAGCAACCACCATTTTTTATTGAAAAATATTTTTTAATTGACCAATTTTTCGGTGTTACCAAACACTAAAAAATTAGGAAAATATTTTTCGGTTTTTCGGTGTTACCAAACACTAGAAAATTAGGAAAATATTTTTCGGAAAAATATTTTACAAAAAACAAACAGAGCCTAAAACTGCAAAAATTTTACGTATAAATCTACCCACTCTTATACACAACAACGATCTAGTTACCCAACCCATTATTGCCTCATGTGATCATGAACATAAGCTCTGATACTATTATGTCACGCCCCCAAATTTAACGAGAAAAATTCAGAGACGAGACCGCCGCGAACCCAGAAAGAAAAATATTCCTAAGCTCGCAAGGCTCTAAACCCCGATAATACTAAGTATGAATCAATAAATTAAGTATTAGTAATTAATCCAAAGCATCTACAATCCTAATAAAATATAAAAATATTTAAAAACTTTAATTACATGATAAATCTCTCAAAAATAATAATAATAATAACAATAATCATAATTATCTATAAATCTATTCGAATCTTTAGCTTTGGTCATAATATTTCTAGCCTGGAAACCGCCATCTAACTCTTTCATCTGCAAACGTAAGGAGGAAAAAAGGCTGAGCGAAATAATACTCAGTAAGTATAATCTATCCCAAGAAACAGTAAGACTCAAGAGCAATAAAGAATAGAGGTCGATAAACTTAATTATAACAATAACAGGTCAAGAACAATATTTTCAAGCACTAACAAAACATATACAAAGTTGTAGCTGCTTAGTAGTGCACACATAATTCACGATTCACAATACACAGTCAATAACGAATGGCAGCTTATTAACTCCCAACCGTCTAGGATTCGATACACAACTTGTATAGTTTGTAGGGCTTGAAAAAGTGACAACTCGTAATATAGTTTTCAAAAGAATTAATACGATAAACTAAAAGAAATTATAGACAAAGAGTGGAGTAACAATGGCTTGAATCATTATTACAGATAAACAAATGATGTAGACAAAAAAAATGATAAATTCTACTTACCTTGTCATGCAAAATATAATCCAACACTTATTGTATCGGTGATATCCTCGATAGTCATCTAAAGTCGTGTTCCTAATCATAATCAACTTCCAAGCATTGATTCTATAAAATTGAACCATTCAAAAGCGAATGGAAACAAAGTTAGATATGACCAAAAAAAAAAAAAGGAAACAAAGTTAGAGACCAACGTAGATATAAAATAGCTTTTGGTGCATGTTTGAGCCTCCTATGCATGCTATTCCTTAAAGATAGCTTAGTCAACCCGTAGGAACTGATGGACATTGCAAATACTCAACAACTTTATTATAAATAATGAAGTCGCCACCAAAAATAATCTATTCCTACAATTAGGTCACGTTTACATGGTTTACTCCTATAATTAAGCCACTAAACAATAACTGACTTTTTTTAAAAATCACTCCATGATTCAATTTGGTAGGATTCTAAGATAAATATTAATTGACAAGGTAGCTAATACCATCTTTCTTCTCTCCTAAATTTTAGCCACTTAAATAGTAAAAGGAAAAACAAACTCAACAAAGTTGTCTTTTGTTCCCTTGAGTTACGGGTCATTACACTTGAGCAATAAGAACATTATCGATGATTCTCCTTCCAGGAATAAAAGTAGATTGATTCAAAGAGATGAGAGAGTCAAGAATGGTCTTCAATCGATTGGCAATAACTTTCGAGACTCGTTTGTAAATAACGTTGCAACAAGAGATTAGACAAAAGTTCTGGGCTCTAGATGGATTCTCGACCTTCAGAATCAAGCAAATAACAGTCGTGTTAATCTCCTTGAGAATTTTACCCTTCACCAACGAAGATCTAACAGCTTCACAAAGGTCCAAACCAATCACAACTCAAGAGTTCTTAAGAAGTTAGTTGAATACCTATCAGGTCCCAGAGATTTGTTATCATGAATTGAGAAAAGGGCTTCTTTAATTTCACAGTTAGTAATTGTAGAAATCAGACACTTTGGGCCTCTCCCACTGATTTTCCCAAAATGGACAAAAGTTCATCTGGTGAAAGTTGTTCATTACTAGATCTGCTTGTCCCAATGAGTTCAAGGTAGTAGTTGAGGATAGTGTTTTTTACCTCTTCCGAAGAACTAGTGTAGCTGCCATATGAGTAATAGTGGATATGCTATTTCTGGATTTACGTCCTCTAATGACCTTGTGAAAGTAAGATGAGTTTTTATCCCATTCTTTCAGCCAATGCACCTTTGCTTTCTGCCTGAGAATAGAATCCTCTTTAGAGAGAGCATTTTCAAGGTGATTACGTAGAAATTGCTCCTGTTCCAAAGTTTGTTCAGAGCCGAAACCAATCAAAATATAATTCTGCACAATGGAAAAGTTGTGCCTGAGATCGTTAATAGTGTTGTTGAGATTTTTGAAGTGATTCAGGTTGTAATGATTAAGAGCAGACTTGAGAATTTTTAGCTTCTGTGTGAATCGAAACATTGGAACTCCTTCAATATTTTGAGATCAAACCTTTTCAACAACTTGTGGATAATCAGCATGAGATGTCCAAATATTATAGAATCTAAATGGTATAGCTTTTCTGACCTGCTCCCTAAAAATGGAAAGAATCAGTAGGCTATAGTAGGAAACAAAATGGCATTTCCACATGAAGATGAGAGTCCTCAAAGGAGTGGAGCCATTCGCTAGTAACCAGGGCCCTATCCAACTTACTAGCCTTCAAATTGTACCCTCTAGCATTATTACTCCAAGAAAATTCTGGCCCAACAAACTAGTGTTCAAACAACTCAGCTTTTTCAATACAACCAAAGAATTCAATGGACCCAATAGACAGAGCATTGCATCTTAAGCTCCCTCAATTCTCAAGATCTCTTTGAAATTGCCTAAGGCGCAGAAAGGGAGGTTGCCAAATTTGTTACTCTATTCAACAATATAAGACTACAACCTCCTTCGTTCCCAATATTCATTGTTGTCGTACACAAAACATAGTAAGAGTTAGAGTTACATGGAAAGTTGAAATTGCAGAGAATGGCTTGGTAATTAACTTCCGCAAGTTTGCAGTTGACCTTATTCTTGTTCCAAAATGCCCAAATTCTGCCTCGAGGTGAGTGGTCATAGTTGTTCAAGAATCCCCAATCCTTAAATCTTTCTCTGACAATCTTCTGGGTATTGATCAGTTTGATCTTTGTTTCAAGTAAACCCAAAATAGTGAGGTTTATACATCTGGTAAAATACTGGACCTCTTTGAGTTTAGAGACTTTATTCATCCCATGAATGTTTCACGCTCCGACATTCATAAAGATTTATTAGAAGGGTCGGGATTATCTTGTGGATTGTCCACTGATTTTTAGGGACCCTTGAATTCTTTCATCAGTTCTCCGAGGGGAATTGTTCAGAGTCCAGAGCATCGAACTTATTTGAGAGCTCAGTAGAATTAATGTCCCTAGATTTAGGAGGAGAATGACTGCCTTCTGCTTTCCCTTTAGAAGATGGGCTCCTAATAAGGGACTGATTATGTCCTGCTATTGGGGCTCGGTGCTTACGCTGGACGTTAGTTGTTACGTCCCGAACCCAATCCCATACTAAAGGTCAAGTTCAGACTCGGTACATGGATAGAGTCTCTTCTGTACCATAGACCAACAGTTTACCTGCAACAAGCACATATAACCACCAATTCACATCCCAACCTTATCATTCCCATCTTCCATTGCCAACATATTCAACAAACTCCTCAAGGCCATCTGAGCCTTGGAACAACAAGATATACAATACAAGCGTACAAGTTACATCTTTAAAACTCTAAGTTATAAGTAACAAGTTCTACTTAAAGGCAAAGTTCAACCTTCTAACTACTTGGCACACAAGCATGCAACAAAAGCATTAAAGTCTACTATCAGTTATTACATACCACTACATTGCTATCAAACCATACAAGATTACAACTTTGCTACAACTACCAAATTTAACCCGAAATACATACAAGACCACAAGGGGGTCTCAAAATGAACAACAAACAACATCTTTCACATAAGTTGCACATAACATCCAACCTCAGCATACAAGTAATCCCGGAAGCTGATCAACTTGTACTTTTTCTTCTTCTTTTACTACGGCTACAAGCTGGGGGTTCACCTTAGCCTCTCCTAAAACATGTTAAATGAGAAGTGAGCAACAATGTTGCCCAGCAAGGGAGGTGATGCAGCATACCGGGGAATGCTTTCATGAAATGCCCAAAGACAACACATAAATTGCAAAATAAGCAAGCTATTGAAACAAGTAATTAAACACTTTATAAAAGGATACGATTCAACTCCTTGTCTTCAATCTCGAACCATGAACCATGATCTTCAAATAGGGTACTCTGGATGTACCCCAATCCTACGACCCATATCTCCCGAGGTAGGTCCGTATGCCCCAACGAGGTGAACCACGCCTGTGGGGTAGGGGAGTATGCCTCAGCGAGATAGGGACTGGGAAACCATGGTAGGCGAGGGAGCACGGCAAGCCTGATACCGCCCTTGTTACTTGACACTACTATGCCCGAAAAGGTTGCGCAACTCCGAACAAGTTCTCGAGAGCCAAGATTTTCAAATATCACATTAGAGGGACGACAAAGTTGGCCGTCATTGTAGTTAGCCACAATATAAGCCATTATGCACAAAATAACGACATAACATAAAAGAGACAAATGACATATTTTTCCACAAACTCTTCAATTAGCTTGATTATACCTTAGACAAGCATATAAACATATAACAACACATCTACAAGCTCATACAAGCGTAAAGGTATCCATTTATCACTTTTCCCCTTCTATAACTATGCAATTCTTCTTCTATACAAAAACCAAGGGCCCAAATCTATAAACCAATCAAACTACATTTCTAAAGATGCCAAAAGACACCTATCTAAGCTCTGAAAATCCGCTTTGGAGGCAAAAGCTCGGGAAGGCCCCGAGTGGATTTTAACTACACCTACCCTATCCGGGCCCCAATTTACCGCAACGAAAGCACCAAAAGTGCTTCCATATCCTAAGGATACCTAATCTAAAGCCCAAATGTGCCCAGATTATATTTCATGAAAAATCCCTTTTTAAAAAGTTAGCTAATTTGCGTTTTAACTCAATTTTGGGCAATTTAACTACGTGTGAGCTTCTAACTAGTTTCAATAATATCTAGAGCACCTAAATGAATCATCAATTCACTCTAAATAGCAAGTTATAGTAAAACCCTAAAATTTGTCACTATTCATCATCTCTTTCACACAACTCAATCATTCAACCATGGTGAAAGCAAATAGACTACTCAAGCATAGTCTACATAGCACATAAAGCATATATATCACAATATTTAAACATTTCAATAGCTAATATCAACAAATCATAAAATCGGACAAGATAACATAAACTTTAAAATGTAATAAATGCAAACTCCCTCACAATATATAGGTCTAGACAAGTGGTTAAAGCTCCAAAGTGCTCCAAAAACCTTCCAAACCAAGCCAAGAGACCAATTGCATGAGTTGATGTTGAAGTTTTTCTTCTTTTTCTCCTCCTATGGCTATCGGGTTTGGGGGGGTATTTTGGGTATTATTTCAATTTTTTTGTGAGCATTATGTATGTATATGTGTTGTTAGGTGCTATATGCATATGTATGTGTTAGTGTTATAAGTCAAATACTTGTATATAATGGTCAACTAAGCATCAAAGCACTAACAAATGCTAACTATTTTAATTTTAACACTATTCCTATGAAGCACGAATAATTTTCCTAACGCGTGTTCACAATCTCCAAAGCTCAAAACCACAAGTTCCCAATTCCTTTTATAAGTTATACTATCTAGGAAAAATATCATTTCGAGCAAACTAGACAGTTGAAATTTTTGTAAATAGTTATTAACAAATAAAACATATAATCAAGAAAAAGACATACACATTGACATGCTCAAAGAGATATACAACCATTATTTATGAATGAGATGCAAATTCCTGGGCATCACATCAGTCCATTCATTCTAATGGGAACTCTCAGCAACTTCCTTAATATGATTTACTTCCTTATCACCTTGAGCTTCAGAATCGTGTTTAGTAGTGTCTATGTTCACTTGAGCGATTTGTTTGCCTGTATCCCTCTAAATCAGTTTGGTCCTTTGACACGTAGAGCCTAAATGGCCCAACTTATTGCAGTACTGCACAATTGAGGCTTCCAAGTGTACTCGACCGCAACCTTCACCATTTTTCCTTCCCCCATATCCAGAGGGATTGACTCATTGAGTTCCTTTTTCAAATCAATTTCAACGTACACTTTGGCGTAGTTAAGCCTAGATTTAGCTTTGGTTGCAGCATCTATCTAAAGTGGCTTGACAGGAGGGAAATTCCTAACCACCTCCTAGTCCATATGACAGGAGGGATATTCCTAAGCTTCACCCACACAGTTATGTTATTAGACCTAAAATCATCCTATTGTGTGCTTGGTTTCCACCTAAGAAGGAGCAGAGGTTTGTTGTTGACATTCCAAAACTGCTCAAGGACCTTTCGACACTTGTCTTCATCTTCAAATCAGAACACGTAGAGGTCCTGTAATCCAGTTTTAATCTCCATCTTACCAAACTTACTCCATTGAGAGTCAACCATGGCCCAGACAAAGAAAAACGATGGACTTTTATCCAGAAATTGGCCTACAAGGCAAGTTTCCCAGTAAGTTCTACCTTCATCAATAATATCCTTCGAAGGTCGGACAATCACTTCACCATTATCATCAACATCAAGCTCTCCTCACTCTAGTTTAAAAGACTCTTTGAAGCTGCGCCTTCGAAGAAGTCTTTCCATGATTTAGTGACCACAGACTTGCCATTAGCAGGTGACGACAAGCTACTGACTTGTGGAAGAGGTAGGGTCGGTTGGAACGAGTTAGCTTTGGAAGAGCTAGACTCTCCCACGGCTAAGGGAAGGGAAGAGAATTCATCACCTTTTAGCACAGGGGAAACAACATCAACTGAATAGGGGACCTCACTCTGTACAAATCTGGGGCTGTTCGGCTTTGAGGAGGTAGGGAAAACTTTCGCCTCTTCAGCAACTTGCACTTTACATGAGGTCTTTTGAGAAGCTTTGGATGAAGACCTTACTCATGTCGTGCTTCCTCTTGGCCATAGGGCAATAGGCCAAGAAAGAGAGAAGATAAAGAAAGGGGGGAAAAGTAAAAAAAACTGAGGTGGGGAGCAGCGCGCAGTAGCAACGCTATCGTGCACCGAGAGGATTAGGGTACCAATACGCAATGGAGGGGTTGATACCATTTTCTATGAAAAAATGTGTCTATACTTATTCATCATTAAAAGACCGTATTCGCAATAATTTGTAGAGAGAAATAAGCATGGCGTTTTTCTAGTGATCTCAACTACTAGCCAAACATTGATTCATAGATTCATCTTTTTGGCTCTCCTTGGCAGCTTTGTATACTTTGTACTTATTTGTTGTTTAATAGAATCCCCTCGCTTTTAGCAAAAAATAGTAGCAACTCATATTAAGAACAAAGGATAACAAATGTATGGGAAGATCATTAATTCTGCCTTTTCCAACTAGCCAATTAGCGATTTTGTTAGCAGTACTATTAATGTGCTCGAAACTAGGCATGTGAGGATATGACAAACAAAGCCATTGATCGAAACGATCCTATGCACGACTAAACAGTGGGCTAGGCCTAATTACGAGGCTGAAGACTATAGATCAAAAACTATTAACTCGTCAATTGATTGACCATTTCAATTAATACTTGAAGTTCAATGAGCGATCAACATCCTCGATGTTTTATTACATATTTTTGCTAGGTATCCAAATTCCAAAAAAAAAATGCGTGGTATGAATTTTGAATATGCTATCAGTTTTGAAAACTAAAATAAACCGGACACGTACCTAACATTTATAATCTTTATTGTAAGTATTACCCTAGTCAGAGGCGATTTATAACAACCAATTAACCTTTTCTTTTTGTTTCGGGTACAAATATCCTGTGGAACTTGTGTGTACCAAATATGCTATTAGAGTTAAATGTAATCACAACATAATTTTTTGATAGATGGAGGCTTTAGCCGTACAACACATAATATTAAAAGTTGTCAGTTACAAAAATTAATTTTGCAATTCTTCAAATTCACAGCGAAGAACATACCACTTGACCAAAGCCCTATTGGTCTTATAAAAAACTTTTAAATATATTTTATTTGTATGCATCGCTTATTATGCCTTAAATGCAGCGCAGTTCATGGAGCCATGTTCTTCTTAATGCTGTCTAATATAATATAATAATATATATAGTACAGTAAACCAACGCGGATGCCGTCTAATAGCATGGTTTGTTTGTGTTAACACAATTACAAATTGGTTTGGTGGTTATTCTCCATCGTTGATTTGAGTTGAATCAATACTTTGTTATTGTTACAAAACATGTTTTCGCTCCCCATTCATTTAGGCAATTGATACGATTCGACCGACGTAAATAGTGAAGTTCAATGATTGATGGACATCCTATATATATGTTTATTTAACGTGTTTTCGTTAGTTAACCAAATCCAAAAAAATGCTTGTATAAATATTGAAAATCCTATCTATATATGCTGGAAATTAAATAAAATTGGAACCAAACATTTATAATCTTTATTACAAGCAATTTCAATAAAAGTGTTGTAGTCAAAACTTTTTGACATAAATATCTTGTAGGGCTTATGTCCTTACAAGTGGAGTAATGATATATCTTGTAGTTAAAACTTTTTGACATAACTCATTTTATATGTGTAAGAAGTTCCGAACTTGAGTCTTGCTGATTTTTTGATCTCCCTTGAATAAAATAAAATAATAGTGATGAAAGTTTTCTCAGTAAGTCGTCAACAATGAAGCATCAATCGATTCCATCTATACTCTTGTGCGTGTTGATAATGGGTAACTTTTTTTTTTTTTGTCGTAGTTGCAAATGGGTATTAATCTGGTGATTTTGTGTTGGTATCAGCCGATTGGTGGTTTCATTCGAAAGATTAGACAAAATCGATTATATAATCTCGTAGGAAAGGAATAATAAGGTAGTTGTGACACAAAATTATAAAGACTAATGAAAGTTGGACTAGTAAACCCTGATGACTGCTACATAATATAATTAAAGGGTTGATTCTTTCTCTTTACGTAACTCTTAGAAAATGGCACCAAGTCACTTTCTTCATTTTTCTGGCAAATATTACCGTTCCTAGATTCGAGCTAAGTTCGTAGAATGCGTTAATTTTGCATTTGTGCTATTATAGGCGAAAAAGATAATGTGTTTCAAATTGATGTGTGTTTGTTTGTCATTGTTATCAAATTCTTTTAGTGTGAGATCTATGGACCCAGTTGTTTGTTGGATGACTAGAATGAAAACTAGAAAATATTATTTTTATTGTGAAATGAATTATTATTTTTTGTGACAATTAAAAAAATTGGAAGATCTATATAAGGAGTATCTGTCACCTAAAATGTTTAAGGTAACTCTAATGACATGGTCGCCGCAAGTCTAAGAAAGTCACTTTTTAACCCTGCAAGGTTAATTCCACAAAAAATTTAAACCAAGTCAATCTAAACTAATGCGCTATACACCCTAAAAAAACAAAAAACAAAAAAACAAAAACAAAGTCGCATTCTTCAAATAACTCAACATGCAACTCCGATCCAAATCATAATTTATCAATAATTAATTATTCTGTAAAGGTTTCCGAGCATAAATTAACCAAATAACCTTTAATCAAAATCAATGAACTGTCCCGAATGTAGTTATCTGCTTAGATAAGCTCTAACCAGTCATGATATCAAGATTTTATTTCCACTATGCAAAAAGGAATGTGAAAAGGAAGTGAGAAAAAAACTACTCAATAAGTAAGAATACCCGTAGAAAAAGAAAGAGTTCAAGAGACTATTTAGATGGTGCGCAAAAATAACCATGAAGGAAAACTAAACGAAGTGGCTGAAAATCATATATGAAACTCACCATACGCGAATAAAAGAACAGTTGGTCGAATGAGAGAATAATAGAGAAAAAAAAAATCACTTGTGCCAAAAATTCTTTTTTTCCCCTCACATATAATGTCAAACTTGTAAATAAAGCTAAGAAGTATAATGTATCTTTTTTCTCAAAGTGAAGGCCCGGATAAAATGTTCAGTGACGTTCATGAAGTTACTATCCAAAGCAATTCTTTCTTTTTCTTTTTAATTTCAAAATCTTTCCTATATTTTTATTTTTTTGTCTCTCTTTACTAAATCTAAGTCATGCCAAATCCTTCCTCTTTCCTAGTTGCTCTCGCACACAATTAAAAATCAAATTGAAGCATGAATCTTTCTATAAAACTTACAAGACGGGTTCCAAACATGTGTAACATGATTCTAAAATCAAATTATTTCAATAATTATACATATCATAATCATAATAGGTACAAAACATACATAGAATTTTCGAAAGTGAGGATCAATGCACTTACCTCTTTGATGAATTAAGCCTGAATCTCAAAAATTTTCTGAGGTTATTACGATCTCCAAAGAATCTAAACAGGAACAATGTGTTCACAACTTGGTTATAGATAGAATATTTTTTTATATTTTGTAGGGAGGTTACAAGTTTAGAAACGTTGTATAGATCACTCTAATTTAGATATAGACTTATAGGACTAGACTTAAATACTTATCAGGAGACCCTTAATCCTAATAAAAAAAAAATTAATATAAGTCAGACACAAAATGCGGAGTGTTAAAACAAATAACATCAAAATAATTTGAATTACATTTAGAGCCCAAGATAAAGATTTAAGCCTGACTTGTAACCTGCCTGCAAAATTGGGGGTATTAGACACTCACTCAGCATCATTTAATTAATGTAATACATATGGCCTAAAAATTTCATATTGGGCATACGATGCCGATTGTATCTGAGTGTCTAAGCTTCAAGTTTGAACACTGATAAGCACCCCACCACACACAACTGTAACCTTGCCATATTCAATATACCTTCTAACTTGATTAGTTTTTTAATCAATTACAGTTAACAATCAAGCTATACCTTTTAACTTAATCATTTACCCATTTTTTGTCTCTACATTTGCCAATACAGAGATAGAATCAAATTATACTCCTACTTTAGAGAGATGTCATATACTAGGTATATGATTTTTCAGCTATGGAAAGAGTTGGACGTTGATGCTGCCTGGATGACATTCTTGGTATCAAAGACTCATTTTTTCCAGTATCTTCTCCTCTTATTGCTATTTACTAGCCATTTTATTATTCTTCGCTAATTTGTATCTCTTTGAATGCGATAAATTATAATATAATATGTGATTGAATTTACTTGTAATCTAAATCTCTTTTCATAATCACCAACAGTTAATAACCAAAACCTTATCGTGCATCATCCCAAAAAAATTGGATGATTGGCTGTCAAAAACATAAGACGAGTTGGTGGAATTTTAGCAAACTAGTCAAAAAGGTAAGATACTAACACTAGAGAAAACATCACACACACACACACACACACACACACAGAGATCAGTATATCTAAAAGGCTTGAAACTTTGGGCAGAAGAGGAGAAGTAAATGGAGTCAAAGTCTGTAAGATTCATAACGCTGACTAAAGAGCAAGATGGCATACATTCCTGATGGCCAAGGAATTAGGAAAATCATAGTGAAAAGGAGCTCGAAACCTTCGAAATCATAGTGATCCTACGTACCTGCAAGTAGGAAACCTAAAGTTTTAAACTAATGTTGACAAACAAGGATGAAATTGAGATCAAATTTACTCACATGTGAATTTGCAGCCACATTTAAGGCCCTGATACGGATGGATAATGACCTCGAGCCCCTCATTTCCATACTGCTGCTGTTCTTGGTAAATTTTTCTCTCTGAATTTGCAGCAGAGGGATTGCACCACTTCACCTCAATCATGTGTAGGGTATTAATGTCCCCGACAATAGAAGGGATCTCCTCAAGTTGTTTGCATCTGTACACCACCAATTTCTCCAGAACAGGAAAGTGTTCTTCACTGGAGATATTCCATTGTTCAATATCCAGAGATTCTAATTTCAAGTACTTGAGTTTGGGGAACTCATCATCTCTTGTCTCCCATTCTTCCCCATTAAAGGCTTTAAACAATAATTTTAAAACTTCAAGGTTGGGGAGTGTTGCAATTGTTGCAATGTCACTCCATGGCAAATGGAACTTCGATAAATTCAACTTTTACAGATTCGAAGGGAAGTTGAATCTTCCACGAGATACCTTACTGCCATTGTAAAACACCTTGAGGGACTCTAGTTGAATCAAAGAGTCTAGTTCTGGAAATATGTTGCAACTCTCAGTATTGCTCTATAATTCGGCAAATATGCTTTAGTTTCTGGAGTTTGGATAATGAACGTATCACATCCCTAGAACATCAAAGTGCTCGATAACTGAACGATTACTATACAATTTTCTCGTTAGAGTTGTCTTACCAAGTCGTGCCATTCCAATGATCAAGATAACGGTTAGCTGCTTTGGTTCTCGTATTAGTTGCTCTGTTATATTTTTAGCCTCGTCCTCAAAACCAACAATGTAATGCATAGTGGCGTTGGATTCCAATTCCAAGCCACTAACAACTTTTTTTTTTGGGACTAATAATGGCCTTTAGGCCACCACCTTTCTCACTTGCAATAACTTTTTCCTTATACCCAAGAAAGTTGACAACTTTGTTTCCCACTTTTCCCTAATTTGCTCAAAGATGTTTCCCACAAAATATTTTTATAATCAAATATTTCAATTCTTAAATCTCACCCTTGCAACAATTTCTCTCTCCCTCATTCTACTTTCATTTTCTTCTCTCGGTAGTTCCTTTGGCAGAACAAGAAAACCACAGAAACGCATAGTATTTTGACTCAGTGATTTTGGTAAGATTCTAGGCCTACGATCCATTATTTGAAATTAATAGTTTTATTAGGAATATTTTAGTGAAGGTGAGTTATATTAGTTTAAGCGTTTTAACAGAAATATGTATTGATTGAAATATGTAGGCTTGTGATTGAACAAAGTTTATACTACCGTAAAATCGAGGTAAGTGGAATTCTTTCATTTTGACTATTAGCCTTCCTTTGGATATATTCAGAATATATTTTGTTCATGTATTCGTATCAGTTTCGTCATTTTAACCGTTTGATTATTCCTTTCATAAGCTTGTTTCGTTATTTTTGACTACTGTGTACGTACAATATTTTTAAAAAATTTCTCTAATTACTAGTCTTCCTTTGAATCTGTCTGGAATAAATCTCACTCATGTATTTGTATCCATATAATCGTAGTATTTATATGTTCGTCCTCCTCATAAGCTCGTTATTTTATATCCAATTATTCCATATATAATATTACTCGTAGAGAATTCTGATCGTTAAAAATAGCTTAAATTCAACTTTAATTCGTTGAATTAAATGTATGACATGTTCGTTTTATAAAAGTTTGATTATATTCATGCCATGACTAAAAATGCCTCGCTGCTTGAGTTTCCTATTTTCTTTTTTTTTCTGTGCTTTCATGGAAACTCCAAATAATATTATATTTCTTGTAATATTTATATTAGCTCATATAATATTTTTATTGGTTCATATAGTATTTTTATTTTATTTTTCCTTTTCATCCTATCTAATTTTTTAGAGTATTTCGTTCTTATGTCGCGTATTTATACGCTTCATTCATCTATTCGATCAACACAACTATTTTACTCCGAAATAATCTATTTCTTTTAGATTACTCGAAGTGATCTATTCGTATATCTTGATAAGTATTTATGTCACACTCATTTTGATTTTCGGTCAATATGTTAGTATTGTCATTTTTATTTTTTTTGACCAATAAATCAATTATTACCATTATTATTTTAGTACTACTAATATTATTATTACTACTACTTTTATGATAATGATTCAAACTATGTAACATGTATTTGACTTGTCCTCAACTGTATACCTTGATATTAAATTGTCTGCCTGAAGAGATCTTTTGCTTGATGAGGGCGTAATACTCATCATCTTGCCTGACCCGATGAGGGTATAATACCCATATTTCTGATACAGTTTGAGGATTATAATATGTTAGTTTGATATTATTATTGAAACTATTTTCATATGTACCTGTGTCCTTATTCGCATGTCAATTTGCTAGTTTATCATTTGTACCTTTATTCGTTTGATCATTAAGATTATTTTGTTCGTCCATTTCATCATCATTATCGTATTCTTTGGGAAAGTTTTTCCCTTACTAAGCTTTTGTTCGCTCACCACTTTTGCTTCTGCCTAATTTCTTTTCAGATTCAACAGAGTAAGAGTGATGACTCGGGTTGCGAGCGGGGTAGTCAACAGGGAGAAATAAATAAGACAATGAGATTAAAATTTGGAGATTTGGTATTTCTATTTAAGTTAGTCGGTGTGGCTTGATTAATGTAACGATTTATGAATTAAGCCTAAATTTCTGATTTGGCAAATGATTGTAAGAATGATTTAATTTATTATGGAATGTAGTACTCTGGTTTGTTCTTATGGTTTACTAGTATAGCCTAACGTGCTTAAGAACTTACACCTCTTTAGCTAACGGCATGTCACACCTTGAACCTATTCTACATGACAGTTTTAGGGTGTGACATAAGATGGTATCAAAGCCTTAAATTCCTAATCATTACACCTAGGTGGGATATGGGTAAAGTGAAGTATAGAGTATCATTTGTGCTAATCTGGTTACACTCTAACTTTTGATTTGTACTGATTGTATTTTTGCATTCTACGTGGCAGCAAAGCGATGGCAAGTTCGAACGATAATCGTCCAGGCAACAACATTATTTTGGTTGACCTTGTCCCAGGAGGTCATGCCTTACATCCCTGTGTTAGAAACTTGAGTGCCAACCCAACTTCTGCAGGACCCAGTAATCCAGTTCCTCAACACAATCCAATCCCAAAACCTGCTCCACGCGTTGTTCCTCGAACAATTGTTCAGTCTAACCCAGTCCCACAGTCTATGAAATGGAAATATCTGAGCTAATTCTCACATTGATATCCCAAACAGCTCAGGTACTCCCAACCATACCTGAAATTATAACTCTGGCAATCCCCACAATACTAACAGTTCTAATGCCATCATTGTCAACCATGCTGCCGCCATAGTCTATGCCGACTATGCAACCTATTGCTGCAACACAGTTTATGTTACAACCTACAACTATGCCTTATCTTATGACAGCACCGGCATGGCAACTGTACTTCAGAATGTATCGGGCTTCCATCTGGATCCAAACTCAATCGCAGCAGCATTATTGAGGCAATTAGGTGTTATCCCTGCCTTAAACCCAACTCTAATCATTGAAAGGAGGAATACGGATTGTGCCAACTTGAAAGAATTTTTTGGGCTACAACCTCTACATTTCAGCAGAAAAGGTAGGCCTCAAGATGCCCATGATTGGTTGGCATCGATGGAAAATAATTTCCTAACTGTGGAATTTACTGAGGATTAACAAGTTCGCTTTGCAGCCCATGTGTTTTCCATTAGGGCTTTAGAATGGTGGAAAAATATTGTAAATGGCTTGCCAAGGCCTTTTACGTGGAGGGGTTTTCGTGAGCTGGTGATAACTAGTTTCTGTCCTGATGCATTCAAAGATCAAAGAGTAGCAGATTTTATGGATTTCAGGCAGAGGGATTTAACAGTTGAATAATATTATGACAAATTCTTAAGCTTGGCCAAATTTGCTCCAGAGATGATAACAAGTGATTACATAAAAGCCAAAAGATTTGAAGCAGGATTGAGGCCAGAAATCCGAGAGAGGGTAAAAATGCAATAACACCGCAGCTTTGAGAAGGTCTATGGTACTGCATTGGTGGCAGAATCATGTATCCTTGAAAAACAATGGCATTTTAATAACAAGGATAATAAAAGAAAATGTGGCCCAAGAAAGAGGCAAAATAACCAAGGGTCTTCGAGTGGAACAAAGAAGTCAAACACTGCTACTACCAAAAAACAAGAAACAGTAGTATGTGAACATTATGGGAAAACACATGCATCTGAGAACTGTTGGAAGAAACTAAGGGCATGCCTACAATGTGGTTCGACTCAACATTTTATTCAAGACTGTCCCAAGATGACCGCACAACCACTAGTCAGAGCTCAAGGTAGACCCTAGCTGCCTATTCGCCCAAACTAGAGGCGTGATCAAGGAAGAGCACCGGTCAACCGTACCAGGGTCTTTGCTATGACCCATGATAATCCACCTACTGATGATGCCTTAGTGGTAGGTATTATTCCTATTTCTATTGAGCATGCACACGTTCTATTCGATACAGGGTCTAATTTTTCATTTGTATCACCAAGATTGGCATCACTGTTGTCTGTATTGCCTGAACCCTTAGAATCCACTTTGTGTGTTACGACCCCAGTAGGTAAATCGGTTATGACCGATATGGTGTATAAAAATTGTATGCTGCTGATTGCACATTGCAAATTACCTACTAATTTAGTGGGTCTAGTTATGAAAGACTTTGATGTAATTTTAGGCATGAACTGGTTGGCCCGTTATCATGGTCACGTAGATTGCTTTGCTAAGAGAGTCACGTTTTATATTACCGGCGAATCCGAACTCGTATTTGAAGGAAGAAGATCTTTATCCCCTCATCTCATTTCGGCACTAAAAGCACGAAAGCTTTTGAGTAAATGAGGCACAGGTTACTGTTGCGTGATTTCTAACGCAAGTGCATGTATTGCAACAAGTAATAAAGTAGTAAGTAAAGATCGTTCCCACGAGGACTGTAATTATTAACTACCGAAATTAATTTAGCTTTAACTTTATTCATATAATCAAATACTGAGAGATTGTGAGTAAAAACTAATAAATAAAGTACTTTTGAAATTAACAACTAAAGCGAATACGAAAGTAATAAAGAGAACAAATCAAGAATTAAAATGTTTTAGGGTTCCGATTTCACCAAGATTAATCTTACTTGAAACTATGAATTAAATCAATTGACGCCTATTCCTTACGTTGCCAGCAATTTTGCTAAAGTAGATATTAATCTTTCTTAAGTATCAATAATCTATCCCAATAAGCAAGCTAACTATATCTTTGTGATAACTGTGAACTTACGGAATGCATTAAGCCTTAGAAATTCGAACGTTGCACTAGATCTCATAACTATCTCCAGTTTATGACAATTTAATGGTATTTTACACGTTGTCTAATTTAGTTATCACTTTTCAATCTCAAACTAAATCACGACTCATGTAATTGTTGATCAGGCAACCACAAGCATTAAACTCAGCATAAAATACTCAACGCATATATGGAATAGTTCATCAATTAATTCAAATCAAAAGCTTCAAATATTCAAAATCTGGTTACATCGTAGCCCTAAAAAAATAATCTAGAACATCATAATGAAATTAAATAAATTCTCAATTGTAACATAAAACATGATAAGAGAGATAGAGAAAACTAGGATTTGGAGAAAAATCATCTTTTTCTCTCCCTCTGGAACGCTGCTTTTTCTGCCAAAAACCAGCCGTTACCCAAAAGCCTCCATCTCACGTTCTTTTTCCTCCTTTTTAACATAGGGTTTCTTCTTTTCGCGCCTTTTATAAAATTGTCCTTAAAATTCTTGCGATACTGCACAGCTGCGCTATGACTGCGCTACTTTTAATTTTTCTTCAATCTTTACCTCAAAACATAGCTTGTCTCTTGGAAATTACCTATAACTCAAATCAAAGACAAAACCAATCAAATTGCTTATAAATTACTCAAGAACTAACCAAATTTAAGTGAAAAGGTGTTGAAATCATATATCAATAATACACTCAACAAACACCCCTAAATTTAAGCTTTGCATGTCTTCAAGCAAAAGACACAACTAAAGAAATAAACAACTTAAAACTAAAGACTTGACACACGACAACCAATGAAAGCAATGCTGTAGGATAGTAAATTTTTATGGCCTCAGTTGCTTTATTTCACAACTCAAGAGGTGACTTTCAATCATAAGCATGAGAAATATTAACTTTACCTAATTTGCATTTTGCTTCAAATCCCCCAAGTGAGTGTGTGAATAACCTCTATCCTAATCAATTGTACCAGGATGAGTTTATGCAAGCTAAGTGAATTTCCAATGTGACTCTTTTATTTCAATCACTTAGGACTTCATAGGCTCACTTTTCATGTCACTCTCCACTAATGTACGTCAATCATAGCATTAAAGATCACTAGGACTTTACGTTGGGTTGTACCGTGTGGGTAGGGTCAAGTTAGGATAATGGATATAAAACAAGGCTAAACTACCCGTAAGCACACAACTATTCGAGGATGTTTAATAGAGCATATGCTAACTCTACTTCTTACCACCACAATTATTCAACATATCTCTTTTCTTTCTTCTTTCATTACACTTCCTCAACATGCATCCACAACATTTATAAATAAAGAATCCACACTCTCCCAAACTTGCATTTTGATATAAACTACAAGCAGTGTGGCTCGTTTTTTTTTTCCTTTTCATTCTTTACTTTTCTTTTTTTTTTTTTAATATTTCATTTTTCAAGATTTCATTTTTTTTAAACAAAACAATGCACCACCAAATCATCAAACCTCCCTTCATTCAATACAAAATATGGCTCCATATAATCATCCTAGAACAATCATATGTTACAGGTAGGAGGGTCATGATATGGGGAAATCAAACTTAACAAGGTAAGGAATATATTGTAGGTTGCAAAAGAAAGAAAAGGCTAATAAGCTCAAAAGGGTGGACTAGGGATATTCAATTATCATAAGGGTTGACTTAAAAGGCTCAAACGATCCAAAGATGGCCTAAATCATTTCTCTAATGCTATGCAACTTAGGATTTCACCTCGAGTGACAATCAAACAAGTTCTAAAGTCCTATACTCATGTTTCTGTTCACTTAAACTCACATAAACCTTCTCTAAGCAACAACATAACTAGGCGAGGCTGAGAGTGCAATAAGCGGGGATTTTTTGTAAAACGAAACTATGTTTCAGTCAATTATCCCCATTACTGTCATGTACTCCTTACGCTACTCATCATCGTCCTATTTCTTATCTTTTCAGCATTACTTTCAATTATTTTATAAAAATAAAAAATAAAAATAACAAAACACATAAAAAGAAAAACACATAATACAAATATTAAAAGAACAAGTTCACACAGGAAAACATATAATAACCACCCCCAAACTTTAAACGAGACATTGTCCTCAATGGCGAAAGCAAAGAAAAGAAAGCAGAGGACTTCCCTGAATATCCATGCCGTTCATTGTCTGAAGGCTCCAAGGATGTTTCAGTTGGTATGCGTATTCAGAGAAGAAAGAATTTAGATTTTTAATTTTTTTTACAAACGTCAAAAGAAATGACGTAAGCACTGCTGTGATACGCCTGCGCTATATTTTTTTTCCTTCAAACGTCAACTGAAGAAAGTAAGTGCAGCTGCGCTACACTTGCGCTCTTTTTTTTCTCCAGCAATTTCTCGTGAGCGTAACTTTTAAACTCCGTGAGCACTACTACGCTATATTTTAGCGCAACAACACTACTTTTACAACTCTTATTTTTCTTGTGTTTCTCTTCAATGCATGCATTCCCTTCACTCCAAACACCAATTTCTCCATATTTTCTCCCATAATTGACTTGGTAGTACTTCTCTTTGCCTCGACTCCTCCCAAACTAATTCTTGAACCTAACATGATAATAAAAATTAACAAATTAACTACAACAATTATAACTTGAAATTTAACTAAAAACAAACACAACTATTAAATCAAGAAAAGTAAGAAAACTCGGGTTGCCTCCCGAAAAGCGCTTGTTTTAATGTCGACAGCCCGACGGAGCAATTTCTAATGAAGAGTTAAGGTGGACAACGGTCTTGTGCTTATCGAACTCATCATCCCAATAAGTTTTCAACCGTTGTTCGTTGACCTTGAACGTCCATTTCTCTGAATGAGTGACTTCCAAAGCACCATAGGGCAACACCTTAGTCACAACAAATGGGTCAGACCATCTTGACTTGTGTTTTCCAGGAATCTGTGGGTTATAAAGAAGTATTTGTTGCGAAGTAGAGAAATCTTTTCCCTAAACGGGTTTGTCATGCCACTTTTTTGTTATCTCCTTGTAACCTCTTGCTTTCTCATTCGCTTCATCATAAGATCCTTCTAGCTTATTCAATTGCAATAATTCTTTCTCATCCGCTGCTTGCACACCCATGTTTTATTGTTTAGTCACCCAATATTCTTTGTGCTCTAATCCCACAGGAACAAAAGAATTATCTTGTAACAAGCTAGCCTCCAAGGGATCCAATTGACCCCCATGGCTAGACAATATAGCATTTACGACATCAATGCAAAAATAACTATCACTCGCTTATGTGTACTTGTGAGCTTTGAAAACATTAAAGGTTACCTCGTCCTCTTGTACTCGCAACCGAAGCTCACCTTTTCAAACATCCATAAGTTCTCCTCTAGTTGCAAGGAAAGGTCTTCCAAGAATGATAGAAATTTCCTTGTCTTCCTCCATATCAAGAACTATGAAATCTCCAGGAAATATGAATTTATCAACTTTAACTAGCATATCTTCAATAACTCATCTGGGATGCTTTAGCGAGCGATCAGCTATATGTTACAGTTGTGGGTCTTGCCTCTCCTAAACCAAGATTCTTGAAAATAGACAAAGGCATTAAATTAATACTAACACCTAAATCACACAAAGCTCGCTCAAAAACAACATTGCCAATTTCACATGGAATAGTAAAACTCCCTGGATCTTTGAGTTTTTGTGGTAGCTTCTTTTGTAGAATAGTGTTGCACTCTTTAGTAAGTGCAATTGTCTTATAATCTCCAGGCTTTATCTTGTTTGAAAGAATGTCCTTCATGAACTTCACATAACTAGGCATTTGCTCAAGCGCATCCGCGAATGGAATATTGATGTGAAGTTTCTTGAAAACTTCAAGAAATTTAGCAAATTGTTTGTCAAGCTTGTTCTTTTGTAATCGTTGAGGGAATAGCACCACCACAGGTGGTTCCTGTGTAGGCTGTTACTGAGCTTCCACTTTCTTTTCATCTTTTGCCTCATTTTTCGCTTCACCTTTCTCAACCTTCTTGGTTCGCACTGGCTTCTCTAACTCCTTGCCGCTTCTCAAAGTGATCACTTTGCAATGCTCCATGCCATCTCTTATGGGATTTACCTCTGAAGTACTAGGGAAACTTCCTTGTTGTCTTTCAAAAAACAAAGTAGCCATTTGAGTCAACCACATCTCTAGGTTTCTGATTTGTGCGGATTGATTTTGGAAATTCATCCTTGTTTCATTCATGAATTGAGTTTGCAAAGTCGCCAATTGAGCCAATGCCTTCTCCAAGTTTACCTTCTTCTCTAATGGAGGTTTATTCTGTTCAAGCTGCAACACATTCTGAGTATTTCTCCAAGAGAAATTCGGATGATTACGCCATGCTGGATTATATCTGTTAGAGTAGTGATTGTGCTGCTACCTATTAAAATTTCCTACATAGTACATTTGTTCTGTTGTGCCTTGCGCAAATAGATTGCCAACCTGACATTCTGCACTATAATGTGGACAACAACAAAACTCACACACCACTGCTGCTTGGACAGTATTAGTAGTTACCTGATTATTTTGCAACTGTTTCGCGAGATTATCAATTTTCGCTGTCAAGGCGATTATGGAATCAATCTCATGGATCTCAGCTATCTTCTTTGGTGTGACTCTCTCGCTCGACCACTGGTGATTGTTCAAGACAATATCCTCAAGCAACGTATAAGCTTCATCTGTTGTCTTGTTCATTAAAGATCCTCCTACTGATGCATCAATCAAAGTTCTTGTGGTGCTAATCAGCCCATTGTAAAAATTGTGAACTTGCATCCACTTACGTACTCCATGATTAGGACACTTTCTCAACAACATCTTATACCTCTCCCACGCTTCACATAGAGTTTCTCTTTCATGTTGCGCAAAATTATTAATTTCTATGCGCAGCTTCGCTGTCTTTCCAGGTGGAAAAACTCTTGACAAAAACTTGTGCACCAAATCTTCCCAAGTGGTGATTGAATCTGAAGGCAGTGAATTCAACCATTCTTTAACTTGATCCCTCAAAGAGAAAGGAAACAAGCGAAGGCACAGAGCTTCATCAGTGACTCCATTGTACTTAACAGTTCCGCAGACTTCTAGAAAATTCATGATGTGTTGATTAGGATCTTCAGTGGGTAATCCATGGAACGGGATATTCTGAATCAACTGCAGCGTCACTATCTTTAACTCAAAATCATTTGCCTGAATCGCTGGTCTTCTAATCACAGATTGAATTCCAGTGAGTGGTAATGTATACTCTCGTAATGTTCTAGGCGGATTTTCCTGATTGACTGCTTGATTATTTACTTCTTGTACTTGAATAATTGCAGCCATGGTATCTTGAAAATGGTGGGTAGTAACTCTTCTCTCCTTTCTGTTCTTCCGACAGGTTCGTTCTATCTCAGGACCAAAAGGCAGCAAAGTACCACTTCCCAACTTTCGCATGCATGTAAAGGAATATATTCCTAAAACACATGTAACAAAAATAAGAGAACAAAACAAAATTAAATAAAATCCAAAGTAAAATTAAAGCTATTCCGTATCGATATTAATAATTGACACAGTCCCCAACAACGGCGCCAAAAACTTGTTGTATGATTTCTAACGCAAGTGCACGTATCACAACAAGTAATAAAGTAGTAAGTAAAGATCGTTCCCACGAGGACTGTGATTATTAACTACCGAAATTAATTTAGCTTTAACTTTATTAGCATAATCAAATACTGAGAGATTATGCAACGCCCGAGCTTTTAGTCATACATTAACTGACTGTTGCACCCATTATTTGCGCATTTCCCTCTGTGCTTTATTAACTGTCTTCTTTAGCTACTATTCACTCCATTTTCAAACTGCATTATATTAGTGAATTAGCATTTTTATTAAATCACATTAATTGTTAAAGGAGTGAAAAAATGTGCAATTGAGCTAGAAGCGATAGGAGCACTCGTTTAGAAAATTGTTTAGTGAACTAATGAATAGTATTACGTAACGTAACTTAGTGTTTTAATTAGTTAGCTTACACTTTACACTTTAGGCTCGTTTTAAGCTAACTACGTTCTTTTTAGTAGACCTTTTAAGCAACCACTTGACCCCTACCCAAACATATACCCAATATAATACATCATAAGCTCATAAAATACAAAAGAAAAAAAAATAAAGCTAAAAAATACTATGCAGAGGCCGACAGCAGCAAATAGGAAAAAGAAGATTTTGCTCTTCAATCCTTCAATCCAAGCCTCTCCAAGCCTTGAGCAAGTAGATTAAGGTGTGTATAAGCCTCCTAGGTGTTCCTATGCGCATTGGTGAGGGATTTCATGGCTCCTTTTGCATATCTAAAAATGTTACACATTTCTTGATTTGTTCAAAATGCTATTAAATGTTAATGTAAAGCTTATCTATGCTATTATACATTGTATATAAGTGCTAGAGAACACATTTAAACCTTTAGTTCGCATTTTAAACGGTAGGAATCGTTATTTTGAATTTATGAGGTGAATAGTGACGAATTTCTAGGGTTTTTTGTAATTGTACGTATTAACTTGATTCAATGCTTTTAATAGATGCCTTAGGTGCTAATCAAGGTAGTCTAATAGCCCCGTGCACTCAAATTGCTCTAAACTCGCTTAGAACGCGATTTAGCCAACTTTAACAAAGGGGTTTCGGGGTTACGGCTAATTCGGGTGGAATCGGACTTCACATTTGGTATTCTTAGGCTACCTAGGTGTTATAAAAGCTTGGCTAACCTTTGTTTGAAGCCCAGTTGATGTATGTGTAGTTCAAAGCTATAAGAAGAAAATTGGGGCTTTCGGGGTAATTGTAAGTAATTGCATGTGTTTAAGGGTTGTAAGGGTACCTTTGGGTTAATTAGAAGATTGGTATAGCTTCCCCTTGGATTTGAAACATTAACTTTGATTTGGAAGGAAAATAGCTTGAATAACAAAGGGGTATAAGTGTAAATTCAATTGTTTCACACTTCTAAGACCATGACATGACTCATTGTGCGTTTAAATGTGGTTTCAAGTTGATTTGGAACTTTTGGTATAATTCTAAATGTATCTTGTATATGCCCTTTGTAAAACTGTTTATTTGCTTGTATATACTGCTTCTATTCTAACTGCTTCGAGGTCAACCTACTTTGTTGATCCTCCTATGTGTTATTGTTTATATTGTTGACATTGTCTTGCCACTGTTAAGTACATTGCATAGTGGTTACGCAACCATAGTGTCAAGGGCGGATGTGTTGAATATTGGCTGGACGGCAGAGGGCTTGGCAGTAGATATTCAAACTCCGTGCCCTAGTCCCTTATTCGCCTCGTTCGGAGATTACCAGGGGATGTTGGGTCGTAGGATTATCGGGGTACATCCGGAGTCCGCCCACTGGAGTGTTTGGGGTTATGCCGGCTTATCGTGATCGTGATCGTGGTTCGTGGTTCGTGGATCGTGAATGAAGACCAAGTGAAGATTGGAGTATAGGGGTTATGTGAATGTATCCTTTTTAATGTGTGGTATTCAATCTTTTGTCCTTCTTAAATGGTTTTCAGTGCTATTAATGTTTAATTATATTATTTGTTGCATTGCACGCCCCGGGAGACCTTATCCTTCACTGGGCAACAGTGTTGCTCATATCTCGATATCATGTTTCCGGAAGTGCTGAGGGTAATCCCCAGCTAGTTGAGGTGGTAGTGGAAGAGGAAGATGATAAATCCATATTTTTAGTAATTTTAACCCATTAAATCATGTATATTACATTATTATTTTAAGCTTAATTGTATATTTTACACAAATTTAGTGCAATATAGGTTCTGAAGAAGAAATAGTAAAAATGGCTACAAAAGCCAACACTTGAACAAGAAGTTCAGCATAATACTAAAGGAGGAAGGTCGAGCGACTTTGACATGAGTAAATCGAGATTGAATTTGGCCAAACGGAGTGCGAAAACGAATTCAGGACGCTGAAAAACTTTGAAAAAGCTTTGGTCAAATTTTGGTCAACGCATGAATAGTAAAGTCAACAGTCAATGCATGAATAGTAAAAGTCAACGTGTGAACAGAGACCGATTGAGCATGAATAGTAAAAGTCAATGCATGAATAGTAAAGTCAACGGTTAACATATGAATAAAATCAGCGCATGAATAGTAAATTTTGATGACATCACGCTGACACAATGATGACCTAGGTGATGTCGTCATTCTGACACAATGATGACATCACGGCGTGAATAGTACTGAAATTGTTCTATAAATACACCTTCCTCATTTCATTTTTCTTGTACCATTTTTCTCTTATTAGCATAGATTGTGCTACTCTAGTATTTGTGAAGTGAGTTTTGAGTGTTTTAATTATTATTCTTAGTTTTGTGCAAAGTTTTAATCCCAAGGGGAGGGTCTAGTGAGCTATCAACATATCGACATCATAACGGTCTACCGAAATCCGTATAACATGATAAGTATTCTTTTATTTCGGTTTACGTTATGATTTCTTGTACTTTAATGTTTATCATGACACACTAGACCCGAGATTCGGGGTGGTATGTGTGAGGTTATTCTTGTACATATGTTTTGATTCAGATTTATTAAAGTCTCGTATTTTTATTTTTAAGTATTCTTTGATTAATTATACGTATACTTGTAGTTATGTTATATTTAATTGAAAGTACATATACGCCTGGTTTTGTAAACCAGTGGCAATACGAGACTACCTCGGATGGATTATAGTCTGGTTGTACCGACACCTCCAGGTTACATAAGTGAAAGATTAATTGAGAGATTGGACATCGTTAGGTTATACCAACACCTCCAGTCTTGCTAATTAATTAATCTTCTCACTTATGTAATTAAAGGGTCATTTCAGTAGTGGGAGCTTGTAGCCCTATTTCTGAAGGACTTAACTTTTAATCTGAATCAATAACTTTGTACTTGTATATATTGAGCTATAACCACCCTGAATCATTAACCCTTTGGATTTTTAGTGTTGAGTGTTGTGATTATTTAATTTAGTACTTTTGATTAATTCATTTTTGGACTTTGTTACTACCGTATCTTTGGACATTTTGTGGATATTTCTTGGACTTAATTTTTCGTACTTCCGTACTTTTGGACTTTTGGACTTAATCAAACTTATCCGCGACGGGAGATAGTCAAACAATTCTGAATTAAGGACTTAACTTAATTTGATAACCCAATCTTCGTGGATCGACCCTCTACTCGCCACAACTAGATGTAATTCAAGGTAAGCAATATTTTCAATCAGTTAACCTTACTATTTTTTAGCGCAAAATGACGCGATCAGAAGAAGTGCAGGCCGAGCTTTTGCCTTAGTAGCTGTGTGTTTGTTGTCTGAGGTGGATGCGCTTTCTTGTTGCTTTATGGCGTACTTGTATTATTATACTATGATCTATTTTGTGGCCTTAGGGCTATGTATATGCTTTGTAGTTGCAAGTTAAAGATAGTTGGTTGTAGTAAGTATAGTAATTCTATGGCTTGTAATAACTTTTAATTTCTTCTTTTAGTTCTTGCATGCTTGGGGTGTATGTTTAGAGGTATGTTTGATTTCAACTTCTAAGATTGCTCTAATGTTATCATAGAATGGCATGTTAAAAAGGTTTAATGAAAAGTTAAGTTGGGTGCATGCTTGTGTGGTTTAGAGCTGTTGTATGTTTCATGGCTCGGATGTCCTTGAACCTTTGAACTTTAATTATAAAAGCTTGTTTGGTATATTGTAACTATTTTGAGTATTTACAGGTTTCCAAAATGTCCGCGGTACAGAGGAGACTTTATCCGTTTACCGAGTCCAGACTTAACCTTTAGCGTGGGGTTGGGTCGGGGCGTTACATTTCAGGTGGTATCAGAGCTTATAGAATGCATGAAGCCGGATTAATTTTCTCGGTCTGTGGGTAGGAGTCTATTGTGTTAAAGAGTGATTGCATGAATAACTTTTTCTTGATTTGTTAAGAGAAGGATTGGTTGGTTAAGCACATGTTAGCATAAAAGCGATAATGTGAAAGGTCTTATTTGAGTTATTGTGCAAAAGTGAAAAGTTAATAAAGAAAAGTATGAATTAATTGTGTTACATGTGTCTTTAGTTTGCAAAGTGGTTGTATGACCCTATATGTGATCTTATGGTAACTTATCTGAACTTATTCTTTTGTTTGATTTAATTATGAATTATACATATGCTTGTCATAATACTTTGTATTCTAGCTGTTTGAGATAAGGAGAAGAGGCAGACCGGGGAGAGAACCGGAAGGAGCTCTCAGGCAGAATGTACCGGGAGAAGGTGAAGGTGTAGTAGAGAATGCACCACCAAAGGGACCAGAACCCAGCACTGCACAGATTCTGGCTACTATGGCTACTGCTATGAATACCATTGCTCAGTTCGTAACTCCGCAGGGTCAGACAGGGGCTGCTAGAGGTAATCAGGCTGACAGAGCCGAGGGTAGTGGTGCTATTGGAGTTAATTTGTATGATAGATTTTTACACCATGGGGCCTATAGCTTCTTCGGAGAACCTGATGATATGAAGGCCGAATTGTGGTTGAGGAAGTTTGAAAGAGTGGCTGCAATTCTCGAGTGCAACGATGAGAGGAAAATTACTTATGCCACATTTCTTCTGGAGGGTGACGCCGAAGAATGGTGGTATACTATTAGTGAGAAATGGGAAGCTCAGACGGTTCAACATTCGTGGGCTGACTTTGTTCGTGAATTCCGAGATAAGTATATATCAGTGGTTGCCCGTGAGAGACGTCAAGTAAAGTTCATACCTTTGAAGCAGGGAATATGACAGTAGTTCAATATGAGGATGCTTTTACTAGGCTTTCCCGTTATGTATCGGCTTTGGTACAACCAGAGGACATGAAGATGCAGAGATTCATTATGGGATTGAGGAATGATATTATGCTTAATCCGTTTGCGAATGATTACCCTAACTATGCTGCAGTGGTCAGAGCCGCCTCGAGGTATGAAAAACACAAGGCAGACGTGTTGGCAGAGACTAGTCAATCGAGTAAGCGTCAGTTCCAGTCTCAGAGTCAGGGGTACCAGAGGCAGACTATTCCAGTTGGGCAGAGTCCACAGTCGAGGCAGACGCAGAGTTATACAGGTCCTGTTCAGACCCAACCAGTAGTGGTTCATTCTCAGCAAGGTAGTTCAGCTACCTCTTCTTACAGAGCTCCTACGGGAGGTACTACTGCAAGATGTCACCAGCAGTGCAGCTTCTGTCAACTCCAGGGTCATACAAAGGAGAATTGTTGGAAGAGATTAGGTCGATGTACCGGATGTGGCAGTGATCAGCACAGGGTTAGAGACTGCCAGAAATTCAAGAATACTAGGGGTTAGACATCGAGTCAGGGCAATCAGACTAGGGCGTCAGCTGCAGCACCAGTACCATGGGGTCAGGCCCGAGTATTTGCCTTAGATGCAGAGGAGCTTCCGGTTACGACCGCTGTGGTAGAAGGTACTTTTCTTCTTAATGATCAATCAGTTAAAGTTGTAATTGATTCTGGGGCTTCGCATTCATTTATTACATCTATATGTGCACAAAATGCTAAGTTGAAACATGATAAACTATTGCATGATATTGTGGTTTATACACCTATGGGGCCGAAGTTTGTCACCAAATCTATCTACAAGGCATGTAATATTTTTATTCAAGGTCATGTTTTTCCTGCCGATAAAATTATTCTACCTTTCCGCGACTTTGAAATTATATTGGGGATGGACTGGTAAGGTAGATATTATGCTCAACTCGATTGTAGAAAGAAGATTATAAAACTAGAAATGCCTGACCAGCCCGTACTTGAGATAGTTGGTAGTAGAAAATCTACGGGAACTCCTGTCATATCTTCTATTAAAGCATCAAAAATGTTAGGTAAGGGTTGTGAGGCTTACTTTGCTTATTTGATTAATCAACCTGGTGATCAATTGAAACTGAATGATGTGCCTATCGTGAGAGAGTTTCCAAGGGTGTTTCTTGAGGAATTACCTGGTTTACCACCTGATAGAGAGATAGAGTTTGTGATTGACTTATTACTAGGGGCTACACCTATCTCTAGGACTCCGTACATAATGGCTCCACCTGAGTTGCAAGAATTGAAAATTCAGTTGCAGGGTTTACTTGAGAAGGGATTCATTCAGCCGAGTTCTTCACCTTGGGTGCACCGGTCTTATTTGTTAAAAAGAAAGACGGATCTTTTCAGTTATGCATTGATTATCGGCGTCTTAATCAGATAACTATCAAAAACAAATATCCATTGCCTTTGATTGAGGAATTATTTGATCAGCTGCAAGGTGCCAGGGTATTTTCTAAATTCGATCTGAGGCAGGGCTATTATCAGTTAACGATTAAGTCCGATAATGTTCCCAAAACTGCTTTCAGAACTCGGTATGGTCATTATGAATTTGTTGTTCTGCCGTTTGGGTTAACTAACGCTCCTGCCGCATTTATGGATTTGATGCAGAGAGTATTCCGCCCATATCTGGATCAGTTGTGGTTGTTTTCATTGATGATATTCTTGTCTATTCTAAATCTGAGGCGGAACATAAACATCATCTCAGAATTGTGTTGTAGACTCTTCAGGAGCATCGGTTATTTGCAAAGTTTAGCAAATATGAGTTCTAGTTAAGGCAAGTCACTTTTCTGGGCCACATTATTTCTCATGACGGAATTTCTGTTGATCCAGCAAAGATTGAGGTTGTCAAGGCATGGAAACAGCCGGAGACTGTTACAGAAATTCGCAGTTTTTTGGGTTTAGCAGGTTATTACAAAAGGTTTGTCAAGGATTTCTCTAAAATTGCTAGACCTTTGACTCAACTCACTCGAAAGAAGACTATATTTGACTAGAATGAGAAATGTGAGGCTAGCTTTCAGGAACTGAAGAAGAGATTCACCACAGCTCCTATTCTCGCTCTACCTGAGGGTACCGATAATCTGGTAATCTATAGTGATGCTTCTAAGGCTGTCCTTACCAGAGTCTCTAAATTTGTTAATATTTTTAGAGACTCTGTACTTTTTAGAGACCCGGATCCACTTTCGGTGATTTTAATATTTACTTTATGGATTTTTGTTTCACCAAATAAACTATATTATATAATAATTGTATGATACCAGAGTCTCTATTTTAGGGACTTTGGTAAGGACAGCCTAAGGAAGGTTTGGGTTGTGTTTTGATGCAGAATGGAAAAGTTATTGCCTTCTAGAAAATTGAAACCTTATGAGCTTAATTACCCGACACATGATCTTGAGCTTGTAGCTATCATCTTTGCATTAAAGAAATGGCGTCACTATCTTTGGGGTAATAAATTTGAAATATTTACTGATCACAAGAGTTTGAAATATCTTTTTTCTTAGAAAGAGTTAAATATGAGGTAGAGGCATTGGTTGGAGTTGCTTGAGGATTATAATTGCACTATCAATTATCTGGCAGGTAAGACTAATATTGTTGCTGATGCCTTAAGTCGAAAGGCTACAGTTGCTAGTCTAATCATCAAAAATTGGGAGTTCATGGAGGAATTATGTTTATGGAGGCCCAACACTTCAGATTCTGGTATTCAATTTGCAAGTTTGCATATTCAGTCTCTTTTATTATCCAGGATTAGAGAGGCTCAGCAAGCTGATTTGCAATTGATGGAAATCTTAGAAAAGTCGAAAGGGGGAGAGTCGGATTTCAAATTACATGGTGATGGACTTCTTAAGTTCAAAGGCAGAATTTGTATTCCTTCTGAGCCAGCTTTAAAGAAAGAAATTCTTGCGGAGGCTCATAATTCTAGGTATACTATCCATCCAAGCAGTACTAAGATGTACAGAGATCTAAAACAGAACTACTGGTGGAACAACATGAAGAGAGAGATTGCTGACTATGTTGCTAAATGTCTTACATGTCATAAAGTTAAAGCTGAACATCAGAGACCGGCAGGGTCGTTGCAGCCGTTGGCCATTCCTGTTTGGAAATGGTACCACATTACCATGGATTTCATGTCAGATTTACTGCGGTCTTCGAGAGGTCATGATTCAGTCTGATTTGTTGGATAGATTGACCAAAACCTCTCATTTTATTGCTACAAAGAAAACTGAATCTCTTGATAGGTTGGCTGAAATTTATGTTGAGAATATTGTTAGACTTCATGAGATTCCCAAGAGTATTGTGTTAGATAGAGATCCCAGATTCACATCTCAATTCTGGCAGAAGATTCAGAAAGCTTTGGACACGACATTGACTTTCAGTACTTCTTATCATCCTCAAACTGATGGGCAATCTGAAAGAACTATCTTAATATTAGAGGATATGCTTCAAGCATGCATTCTGGACTTCGGTAAGAGTTGGGATAAATACTTACCCCTTGCAGAATTTGCTTATAACAACAGTTATCAAGCTACTATCAGTATGGCACCATATGAAGCTTTGTATGGGGGGAAATACAGATCTCCTTTATATTGGGATGAAGTTGGAGAGTTGAAATCTATTGATCCTACTTTATTGCCAGAGATGAACAGAATGATTGATAATATTCAGCTTATCAGAAAAAGAATGCTTACAGCACAGAGTTGGCAAAAGAGTTATGCAGATAGACGCCGTCGTGATTTGAAATTTGCCGTAGGGGATCAGGTATTTCTGAAAATTTCTCCTCGCAAGGGCTTGATTTGGCATGGCAAGGGATGTAAACTCAATCCTCGTTACGTGGGACCGTTTGAAGTAATTGAAACTATTGGTGAATTGGCTTATCGACTAGCTTTGCCTCCTAGCCTGGGTAGAATTCATGATGTCTTCCATGTTTCTATGCTTCGGAAGTATCAGCCAGATCCTTCTCATGTTCTTGAGCCCGAGCCACTAGAGATCAGTGAAACTTTGACCTACATAGAGAAACCTTTTCGAGTTGTTGATAAGAAAGTTAAGGAGCTAAGGACTAAAAGCATTCCGATGGTTAAAGTTCTGTGGGATCATCATGGGTTGGAGGATGCTACCTGGGAAAGAGAGGATCAGATGCGAGATTAATATCCAGAGTTATTCGCCGAATCATGTAAGAATTGCGTGGACGCAATTAGTTTAAGGGGGAAAAGATGTGACGCCTGAGCTTTTTGCCATACATTAACTTACTATTGCATCCATTATTTGCGCATTTCCCTCTGTGCTTTATTAACTGTCTTCTTTAGCCACTATTCACTCCATTTTCAAACTGCATTATATTAGTGAATTAGCATTTTTATTAAATCATATTAATTGTTAAATGAGTGGAAAAAATGTGCAATTGAGCTAGAAGCGATAGGAGCATTCGTTTAGAAAATAGTTTAGTGAACTAATGAATAATGTTACGTAACATAACTTAGTGTTTTAATTAGTTAGCTTACACTTTACACTTTACACTTTAGGCTCATTTTAAGCTAACTACGTTCTTTTTAGTAGACCTTTTAAGCAACCACTTGACCACTACCCAACATAACACCTCATAAGCTCATAAAACACAAAAGAAAAAAAAATAAAAGCTGAAAAATACTGTGCAGAGGCCGACAGTAGCAAACAGGAAAAAGAAGAAGATTTTGCTCATCAATCCTTCAATCCAAGCCTCTCCAAGCCTTGAGCAAGTAGATTAGAATGTGTACAAGCCTCCTAGGTGTTCGTACGCGCATTGGTGAGGGATTTCATGGCTCTTTTTGCATTTTTAAAAATGTTACACATTTCTTGATTTGTTCAAAATGATATTAAATGTTAATGTAAAGCTTATCTATGCTATTTATACATTGTATATAAGTGCTAGAGAACACCTTTAAGCCTTTAGTTCGCATTTTAAACAGTAGGAATCGTTATTTTGAATTTATGAGGTGAATAGTGATGAATTTCTAGGGTTTTGTGTAATTGTGCATATTAACTTGATTCAATGCTTCTAATAGATGCCTTAGGTACTAATGAAGGTAGTCTAATAGCCCCGTGCACTAAAATTGCTCTAAACTCGCTTAGAACGTGATTTAGCCGACTTTAACAAAGGGGTTTCGAGATTACGGCAAATCCGGGTGGAATCGGACTTCACATTTGGTATTCTTAGGCTACCTAGGTGCTATAGAAGCTTGACTAACCCTTGTTTGAAGCCCAGTTGAGGTATGTGTAGTTCAAAGCTATAAAAGGGAAATTGGGGCTTTCGGGGTAATTGTAAGTAATTGCACGTGTTTAAGGGGTGTAAGGGTACCTTAGGGGTTAATTAGAAGATTGGTATAACTTCCCCTTGGATTTGAAACATTAACTTTGATTTGGAAGGAAAATAGATTGAATAACAAAAGGGTCTAAGTGCAAATTCAATTGTTTCACGGTTCTAAGACCATGGCATGATTCCTTGTGTGTTTAAATGTGGTTTCAAGTTGATTTGGAACTTTTGGTATAATTCTAAATGTATCTTGTATATGCCCCTTTGTAAAACTGCTTATTTGCTTGTATATACTACTTCTATTGTAACTGCTTCGAGGTCAACCTACTTTGTTGATCCTCTTATGTGTTATTTCTTATATTGTTGACATTGTCTTGCCACCGTTAAGTGCATTGCATAGTGGTTGCACAACCATAGTGCCAGGGGCGGATGTGGTGAATATTGTCTGTGCGGGAGAGGGGTTGCCAGTGGATCTTCAAACTCCGTGCCCTAGTCCCTCATTCGCCTAGTCCAGAGATTGCTAGGGGATGTTGAGTCGTAGGATTATCAGGGTACATCCGGAGTACACCTACTGGAGTGTTTGGGGTTATGCCGACTTATCGTTATCGTGATCGTGATCGTGGTTCGTGGATCGTGAATGAAGACCAAGTGAAGATTGGAGTATAGGGGTTATGTGAATGTATCTTTTTTAATGTGTGGTATTCAATCTTTTGTCCTTCTTAAATGGTTTTCAGTGCTATTAATGCTTAATTGTATTATTTATTGCATTGCACGCCCCGGGAGACCTTATCCCTCACTGGGCAACAGTGTTGCTCATACCTCGATATCATGTTTCAGGAAGTGCTGAGGGTGATCCCCAGCTAGTTGAGGTGGTAGTGGAAGAAGAAGAAGTGCAGGCTGAGCCTTTGCCCTAGTAGCTGTGTGTTTGTTGTCTGAGGTGGATATATTTTTTTGTTGCTTTATGGCTACTTGTATTATTATACTATGATCTATTTTGTGGCCTTAGGGCTATGTATATGCTTTGTAGTTGCAAGTTAAAGATAGTTGATTGTAGTAAGTGTAGTAATTCTATGGCTTGTAATAACTTTTAATTTCTTCTTTTAGTTCTTGCATGCTTGGGGTGTATGTTTAGAGGTATGTTTTATTTCAACTTCTAAGATTGCTCTAATGTTATCATAGAATGGCATGCTAAAAAGGTTTAATGAAAAGTTAAGTTGGGTGCATGCTTGTGTGGTTTGGAGCTGTTGTATGTTTCATGACTCGGATGGCCTTGAACCTTTGAACTTTAATTATAAAAGCTTGTTTGGTATATTGTAACTATTTTGAGTATTTACAGGTTTCCAAAATGTCCGCGGTACAGAGGAGACTCTGTCCATTTACCGGGTCCAGACTTAACCTTTAGCATGGTATTGGGTCGGGGCGTTACAGATTGTGAGTAAAAACTAATAAATAAAGCACTTTTGGAATTAACAACTAAAGTGAATATGAAATTAATAAAGAGGATAAATCAAGAATTAAAATGTTCTAGGGGTTCCGATTTCACCAAGATTAATCTTACTTGAAACTACTGATTTAAATCAATTGACGCCTATTCCCTACGTTGCCAGCAATTTCGCTAAAGTAGATATTAATCTTTCTTAAGCATCAATAACCTATCCCAATAAGCAAGCTAACTACATCTTTGTGATAATTGTGAACTTATGGAACACATTAAGCCTTAGAAATTCAAACGCTGCACTAGATCTCATAACTATCTCTAACTTATGACAATTTAATTGTATTTTACACGTGGTCTAATTTAGTTATCACTTTTCAGTCTCAAACTAAATCACGACTCATATAATTGTTGATCAGGCAATCACAAGCATTAAACTCAGCATAAAATACTCAACGCATATATGGAGTAGTTCATCAATTAATTCAAATCAAAAGCTTCTAATATTCAAAATCCGGCTACATCGTAGTCCTAGAAAAATAATCTAGAACATCATAAAGAAATTAAATAAAATATCAATTGTAAGGTAAAACATGATAAGAGAGATAGATAAACTAGATTTTGGAGAAAAATCGTGGTAGAAGTCCGTCTCTGGATTGTTCTCCATCTTTAACTCGTGAATCCTCTCTTTCTCTCCCTCTAGAACGTTGTTTTTTCTGCCAAAAACCAGCCGCTAGCCAAAAGCCTCCATCTCACGTTCTTTTTCCTCATTTTTAATATAGGGTTTCTTCTTTTCGCGTATTTTACAAAATTGCCCTTAAAATTCTTGCGATACTGCGCGGCTGCACTATGACTGCGCTACTTTTAATTTTTCTTCAATCTTTTCCTCAAAACTTAACTTGTCTCTTGGAAATTACCTATAACTCAAATCAAAGAAAAAACCAATCAAATTGCTCATAAATTACTCAAGAACTAACTAAATTTAAGTGAAAAAGTGCAGAAATCATATATCAATAATACACCCAACAGTTACCTAGCAAGCATTGTGAACACGAAAGCAAAAAGAGCCAAACTTGAAGACATACCCGTCGTCAATGAATTTCCCAATGTTTTTCTTAAGGATATTCCAGGGCTTCCTCCTCAACAAGAAATTGAATTTGAAATCGAACTCATTCCAGGCACTGCGCCTATCTCCAAAGCCCCTTATCACATGGCACCAACTGAATTGAAGGAATTGAAGGTTCAATTACAAGAACTTATGGATAAAGGCCAAATACGCCCAAGCGTTTCACCATGGGGTGCTCCGGTCCTATTTGTGAAAAAGAAATATGGAAGCATGAGGCTTTGTATAGATTATCGAGAACTGAACAAGGTGACCATTAAGAATAAGTATCCATTACCCCGCATAGATGATCTATTCGATCAGTTGCAAGGGGCTCGGGTATTCTCAAAAATTGATTTAAGATCCGGTTACTATCAGTTACGAGTTAGAGATGAAGACATACCAAAGACGGTATTTCGGACAAGATACAGGTATTATGAGTTCGTAGTAATGCCGTTTGGACTGACCAATGCACCTACAGCTTTTATGGATTTGATGAATCGAGTTTTTAAACCATTTCTAGACAGCTCATTGTGGTGTTCATCAACGATATCCTGGTGTACTCAAAGAGCCAATTGGAACATAAACAACATCTTCGAATTGTACTACAAATTTTAAGAGATAAAATATTGTTTGCAAAATTCAAGAAATGTGAGTTCTGGTTGTCACAAGTAGCCTTTCTAGGTCATATAATCTCAGGAGAAGGAATTTTGGTAGACCCACAAAAGGTTGAAGCAGTATCAAGGTGGTCTAGACCAACAAGTGTGACTGAGATTCGTAGCTTCTTGGGTATGGCTGGGTACTATAGAAAGTTCGTAAAAGATTTTTCCAGAATCGCTGCTTCCTTTACTCGGCTGACAAAGAAAAGAGTCAAGTTTACGTGGAAGTCTGATTATGAAGACAGCTTTCAAGAATTGACGAAACGACTAGTCTCTGCACCAGAATTAGTTCTACCAGAAGGGATAGAAGGGTTTATGATTTATAGTGATGCTTCCCGTGTCGGTTTGGGTTGTGTTTTGATGCAGAATAGAAAAGTGATAGCTTATGCATCTTAACAATTGAAAGATCATGAGGAAAACTATCCGACACATTATTTAAAATTGGCAGCAATTGTTTTTGCTCTTAAAATATGGATGCACTACTTATACGAGGTCACATGTGAAATTTGCACTGATCATCAGAGTTTGAAATACTTGTTCACTCAGAAAGAACTAAATATGAGGCAAAGGAGATTGTTGGATTTTTTGAAGGATTATGATTTTTCTATCCATTACCATTCAGGTAAAGTGAATATTGTGGTAGATGCTCTTAGTAGGAAGCCGCATGTCAACTTAGTAACTTTTATGTCGATCCCCAAAAGATTGGCTTGAGACTTTGAAAAGCTACAACTGGAAATGAGTTTGCAACCTATTAAGGGAATGTTTGCTAGGTTGTTGGTACAACATATACTTTATTCGAAAGGATAAAAGAGGCTCAGAAGAAAGATGTTTTTCTTGAAGGGATTCAGTCTAAAATAATGAATGGTGAAAGATCATAGCTCAGAATCCACGAGGATAAGATAATAAGATTCGAAAACAGATTGTGCACACCAAGTGAAGCGACTTTGAAAAAAGAGTTAGTGACTGAAGCTCATACTTGAGTTTTTCTATGACCTAGGGTGTACAAAAATGTATCATGATCTTAAGCACCAATTTTGATAGAATAATATGAAACGTGAAATAGGAGAATTTGTTGTTATATGTTTGACTTGTCAAAGAGTTAAAGCAGAACATCAAAAACCTTCAGGATTGTTACAACCACTGGACATTCCCGAGTGGAAGTGGGATATTGTATCAATGGATTTTGTTGTAGGACTCATAAGGTCGAAGGATAAGTGGATCGTCTTACCAAAACAGCACATTTCTTGCCAGTGAGAATATATTTCAAAGCGGAGGAATTGGCACGATTGTATTTGTCAAAGATTATTAGCTTGCACGAAGTTCTAAAAGAAATAATATCTGATCGAGACCCAAAGTTCACATCCAAATTTTGGAACAGTTTACAACATGCTCTGGGAACTAAATAGAAATTAAGTACAGCCTTTCATCCTCAGATTGAAGGGCAGATAAAGAGAACTATCCAAATACTGGAGGATATGTTAAGAGCTTGTGTGATTGATTTGGGTAGTAATTGGAACCGATATCTACCTTTGGTGGAATTTTCTTATAATAATAGTTACCAAGCAAGCATACAAATGGCACTTTTTGAGGCATTATATGGTAGAAAGTGTCGCACACCTTTGTATTAGGATTTGGGGGAAAGAAAAGTGTTAAATTCAGACCTTCTGGAAGACACCGAAGCTAAGATTAAGTTGATAAGAATCAAGTTAAAACAAGCTCAAGATTGACAAAAAAGTTGAGCAGATAAGCGGCGAAAGGAGGTCAACTTCCAAATAGGGGATCATGTCTTTCTTAAAGTATCCCCGACTCGTGGTGTGGTTTGTTTTGTAAAATGAGAAAAACTCATCCATCGCTTTATTGGTCCATTCGAGGTACTAGAAAAAATTGGGGAGGTAGCCTACCGTCTTGCATTACCTCCATCTTTGTCTAGTGTGCATAATGTGTTTCATGTCTCTCAACTTCGATGGTATGTGTATGACCCTGACCATATTATACCTACGGAAGAGTTATGTGTTCCTGAGAATCTTACCTACAAGGAGTATCCTGTTGAGATTGTGGACCAAAAGAACCAAGTGCTCCAACGTAGAACTATTCCATACGTGAAAGTAAAATGGCATAACCAAACAACTAGAGAAGCTCTACGAATGCCTGAAGATGAGGCTCGTGCCAAATACCCCAAACTTTTTGAAGATCAAGGTAAGATAAGTTTTGAGGACGAAACTCCTTTTAACGGTGGGAGAATGTAATGCATAGTGGCGTTGGATTCCAATTCCAAGCCACTAACAACTTTATTTTTTTATTTTTTTTGACTAATAATGGCCTTTAGGCCACCACCTTTCCCACTTGCAATAACGTTTTCCCTATACCCAAGAAAGTTGACAACTTTGTTCCCCACTTTTTCCTAATTTGCTCAAAGATGTTTCCCACAAAATATTTTTATAATCAAATCTTTCAATTTTTAAATCTCACCCGTGCAACAATTTCTTTCTCCTTCATTTTACTTTCATTTTCTTCTCTTGACAGTTCCTTTGGCAGAACAAGAAAATCACAGAAAAGCATAGTATTTTGACTCAGTGATTTTGGTAAGATTCTAGGCCTACGATCCATTATTTGAAATTAATAGTTTTATTAGGAATATTTTAGTGAAGGTGAGTTATATTAGTTTAAGAGTTTTAACAGAAATCTTTATTGATTGAAATATGTAGGCTTGTGATTGAACAAAGTTTATACTACCATAAAATCAAGGTAAGTGGAATTCTTTCATTTTGACTACTAGCCTTCCTTCAGATATATTCAAAATATATTTTGTTTATGTATTCGTATCAATTTCGTCATTTTATCTGTTTGATTATTCCTTTCATAAGTTTGTTTCGTTATTTTTGGTTATTATGTACCGTATTTTTAAAAAATTTCTCTAATTACTAGTCTTCCTTTCAATTTGTCTGGAATAAATTTGGCTGATGTATTCGTATCCATATAATTATAGTATTTATATGTTCTTCTTCCTCATAACCTCGTTATTTTATATCCAATTATTCCATATATAATATTACTCGTAGAAAATTCCGATTGTTGAAAAATAGACTAAATTCAACTTTAATTCGTTGAATTAAATGTATGACATGTTTGTTTTATAAAAGTTTGATTATATTCATGACATGACTAAAAATGGCTCGTTGCTTGAGTTTCCTATTTTCTTTTTTTCTGTGCTTTCATGAAAACTCTAAATAATATTATATTTCTTGTAATATTTATATTAGCTCATATAAAATTTTTATTGGTTCATATAGTATTTTTATTTTATTTGTCCTTTTCGTCCTATCTAATTTTTTAGACTATTTCGTTCCTATGTCGCGTATTTATACGCTTCATTCATCTATTCGATCAACGCGACTATTTTACTCCGGAATAATCTATTTCTTTTAGATTACCCGAAGTGATCTATTCGTATATCTTGATAAGTATTTATGTCACACTCATTTTGATTTTCGATCAATATGTTAGTATTGTCCTTTTTATTTTTTTGACCAATAAATCAATTATTACCATTATTATTTTAGTACTAATAATATTATTATTACTACTACTTTTATGATAATGATTCAAACTATGTAACATGTATTTGACTTGTCCTCAACTGTATACCTTGATATTAAATTGTCTGCCTGAAGAGATCTTTTGCCTGATGAGAGCGTAATATTCATCATCTTGCCTGGCTCGATGATGGCATAATACCCATCTTTTTGATATAGTTTGAGGATTATAATCTGTTAGTTTGATATTATTATTGAAACTATTTTCATATGTACTTGTGTCCTTATTCGCTTGTCAATTTGCTAGTTTATCATCTGTACCTTTATTCGTTTAATCGTTAAGATTATTTTGTTCATCCGTTTCATCATCATTATCGTAATCTTTGGGAAATTTTTTCCCTTACTAAGCTTTTGTTCGCTCACCACTTTTGCTTTCGCCTGATTTCTTTTCAGATCCGACAGAATAAGGGTAATGACTTAGGTTACGAACGGGGTAATCAACAGGGAGAAATAAATAAGACTATGAGATTGAAATTTGGAGATTTGGTATTTCTATTTAACTTCGTCGGTGTGGCATGATTAATGTAACGATTTGTAGATTAAGCTTAAATTTCTGATTTGGCAAATGATTGTAAGAATGATTTAATTTATTGTGGAATATAGTACTCTGGTTTGTTCTTATGGTTTGCTAGTATAGCCTAGCATGCTTAAGAAGTTACACCTCTTGAGTTCGCAGCGTGTCATACCTTGAACCTATTCCACAGGACGGTTTTAGAGCGTGACAAACGACATCAGTCATTGCTGACAATTTCTTACCAGAAAAATTCTCATTAATCCTTTTTATCTCTTTCTTGATTAACTTAACCTCTTCCATAACATCATACAACTTCAACATACAATGCCAAAATGGATTCTCTCTCAAGAAAATAGGGTCAGTGGCATATTTTGCTCCGTTTTCCATATTCATAATGCATTCCCTAACAGTTTTCAAGTTTCCAATTTCAATGCACTGCTCGTCAAAGTTCTCAAGAAAAGATATCAAGAACTTTAGTCCATTCTGGAAATTTTCAGTCTAAAGCCTTACAGCTTTTTCAACATGAGGTTTTACAAAACGAGAAATTGTATCAGCCCGACTATTCAACGGCTTATTTAGTTCTTTGAGGAGAATTGTCATACCTCGCTGGCCACTGTTCTTCCGGAAGTTAGATGATGTAGCACAGGGTAAGATCTTGCAGATATTTGCCTTGATAAAGTTAATCTTTTCAAGCAATTCAGGCAAGAGATGACTCATCTCCTCAGCCATGCCTTCTTTGATTTCTTTGGTATAGAAAAAGTATATGGAGGACCCTGCTTTGAGACCCACAGCTTCGATATGACTCTGAATATTGTCAATTTTTTTATCCACAGTAGAGCCCCTTTGCGTATCAATAAGGAATGTTCTCAAGAGTCGCACGTCAAAGCAAAGGGTTTCAAATTGATCCTTCAGAGGAGCTACCATACTAGTTTCATGGTTTACTCGCTCCATTATACTGGTTAAATTGATGAATTTAAGCCTTCCAAGCAACCGAACAAGTATGGAATTTTTAATAGTTTTCCAAAATACAAGTCTTCAATAAGACGATACACTTTATTTACCAGAGCTCCTATATGCTTTTGATATGAATTCTCATCATCAATGTATTGCATTGGCGTTGTCCTGAGTAAAGTCTTCACGAACATCAACTCCTCGCAAAGGCTTTCAATTTGATCCTTGGGTGGAATCTCCAAACTGTCACCACGGCTTAGTAGCTCTGCCAAATATAGTGCACAAGAAGAGCAAATGAACCATCTGATGCTAATGAATTTGAAGCTTGAAAAATGGCACGATAAAGACTTGTCTCCTCCCGATTGGGCCAGTAGTTTAGCGCAACAGAAAGGTCGTCACGTTCTCTAAGAGGTTCATCATTTTCATCCATTTTGTTAATCCAACAGCTAAAGAGAAAAGATGACGCATTGACAGCCGGAATTTTGACCTTTTCATCGAGAGCCCACAAATGATGTTCTTTTATGACCAGTTCAGCGGCAAATTGAAGGGAATTTCTGAGAAATCCTAGTATTCTCTCGAGGGTGTTAATTAGTTTCTTCACCCGGACAATAGAGTTACCTCGGATCGTAGCATATCCCTCAGATTCTTTTAACACATAGTCATTAATTGTGACCCGGATACAATCATCAATATAATTATATGGCAATAATTGTCAGATAAGATGGTAACATTGATCGACCTCCGGGTTGAGAAGCTCAATCTTTTCTTGCATAGAGAACAATGAACGATCGAAACGTATCGACACTTGTCCATTGGGCTTTGATTCAACATGGAGTGAGTGAATGACTTCTCCCACTTCTTGGATTACAGCATCAATTTTCTTAAATAGGTTGATTAAATCAACGCTCCAATACCACTTATAGATTCTATATTTAAGAGTAAGGATATAAGTAACAGAATCTATATTCATAAATATATTCTAAAATAGTTCCCAATCGTAGGATAAATTAATTGGGCGTTGATTTATCCGAAAAGATCATATTACAGTCTACCATCCAAATAATATGAGATATTGATTTAGGCGATTAGTCTCATATCGTAAGGGTAGATGTATAAGTGTTTGCTAAGAATAAGTGACTGGACATAACTGCTAGTACAACGAATTACATGGAATGGTCAATAATTCATTGTATAATGTAATGGTGCAATTAGTCCTAAGACCTGATACACCATGGTTATCTTATGTTAGGGATACTGTAATTTGCTAGTGCAATCAAACTAGTCTTAATCAAGGATTTGATAATGTACTCAGTGGTTAAGATCTATTCCGACATAGAGATAGGTGAGTGTAGATATGGAATTTGTCAATTAAGGATCCTATACGATTTATTAATCGAGTAACTAGAAATCCTTGGCCAAGGTAGAATAGTAGAAGTCGTTCCACAAATTATTCATAAGTTACTGATTAAATAGATTTGGACATATGATTGAGTAATAGAATTTGACAACCCTATCCATGACTCTGGCTCAATCGGGATAATTCAGATAGAAGGAATTAGTTGCATGATAATTATTAAGGGTTTGTAGAATTTACACTTCATCATTAGTTGGGTAGTCGTGATATACTCCTAGATATCACTCACGACTTGTGAAAAAATAAATTAAGAGTTCTAATTAAATATTAATTGGATTAATATGATTTCGCTGCCAATTAATTATTAACTCGAGAGGTCACACACAAAAGAGATTCGGAATTAATCAGCAAGGAAAAATGTTAGAAAAGTCTAATATTTAATTAGACTTAAAATTGATTAGATTGGAATATTAGTCCAATCATTTAATCAGTCCAAGTCCAGTAGTTAGGACTGGCCTAAAAGCTAGCCCTAATATGTTCAGTGTTTCCTATAAATAGGAAACTATGACAGACAGAATAGCTAGCACAAATTCTGTCTTTCATAGCAAATATTTTTCTCTCTAAAACTCGTAATGGGGGTTTTGCTAATTGATAGCTCGGATCTCGTGTGGATACTTTTAGAGAGTTAACAATTGGGGAGCTTTGAATCATTCTAATCCTACATCGGATCTCGCATCATAAAGGTAATCTTAAATCTATTATGTTGATTATTATGCATATATGTAATCTACGTAAATAGCCATGAACGTGATGCATGCGTGTATTATTTCCACTGCATTTATTCTAATTATAAAATTTTAAAATACAATGCATGATTCCCAACAAGGGTATCAGAGCCATCGTTCATGCCTTTTACGTGGTTATTCAATTTTAGCGTAAATATGTATAGCACAATTTATAGTGTCAAATTAACTAGTTTTTGAAACTATTAAATTTAGATTTAGAATCTATTAGTTGTTATGCCCATAATTTAATTAAGATGAAATATTAGCCCAAAATTCTTCCCCAATTAGTTTCATAAAACTGCTTTATGAAAAATTATTTTATTTCCCTTCATGAAACAGATTTAAAGAAATTGTTTTATTATTTCTTTTGATTAAACTAGGTTTTATGAATCTATTTTTGAATTATTAAAAAAAAAAATTGAAATTTTTCAGATTTTCAGGCGGAGGATCCCCCTTTACGGCAGCCAATGGCACCACCTGTTGGTGTTGCCGCTGCCAGTGGCCTGAAAGCCACAAGGAGTTGTCTTCGCGGCAGTGGCCATGGCAGCCGCAGTTGCGAGGAGTTTTCCTCGCGGCAGCAGCCATAGCAGCCGCGAGGAAGGCTCCTCAAGGCTGCGGCCATAGCAGCCGCGAGGAAGGTTTCTCTCGGCTACGACCATGGCAGCCACGAAGACAGCTCCTTGCGGTTGTAGCCATGGCAACCGCGATGAAGGTATCTCGCAGCTACAGCCATGAGGAAGGTTCCTCGCGACTACGACCATGGCAGTCGTGAGGACAGCTCCTCGCGGCTACAGTCATGACAGCCGCAAGGAAGCGTTCTTGCGGCCATGGATGAAGCTCGGCGAAGAAGAAGGGAAGAAGGATTGGGATGAGGGAGGGGGCAGCGCTGGAAAGGAAGAAAAAGAAAAAAAAATTATGATTTTTGGATTATGGTTCAAACCCGGTTCTGGTCCGGATCTAGATCCGGATCCAAACCGGATAGAGTCTGAACCCAAACCTGACCCAATGAGTATTGGGTTATTTTTATTTTGGTTTTCTTAATTATTTTAATTGGGCTTATGAACTTAGGCTGCCAATTAATATGTTAAGATTTTCCTTTTTCTTTTGGCTAATGGGCATATATAAATTTGGGCCACTTTGATTCAGACTTTAATAAAATAAGTTGGACTACTTTGTCTGATCTGGGTTATTTTATAAATTGTTTTTAAAATTAGCATGGACTCCTTTTGTGGTCCACGATGGCCAAGTTGAATTCGGACAAAATAACTTTTTAGTGTGGAGTATCTTTAATGTCCAAATTAGGCTATTTTTTTTCTTGGACTTGAGTTGAAACAAAAATAAGAGTTGGACTTTTATTTTTCCATTTTGGACTAAGTTTTAATTATATTGTTTGATAAATAATTAAAGGAGCCCAAAATAATATTTGACACTTTATATTAATAAATAATTTATTAATAATTAAATATAATTTGATTATATTTATATTTTATAAATATGAGATATTTATCGAGTATATTTAATAAAGAGTTTATTAAATAGATTAAAGAGTTTATTAACTTGAAAAATCTAATGTAAAGAGTTTATATTAGAAAATTTAATTGTGCTATACTTGTAGTTAATTAATAAATTATTTATTTATTAATTACTATAAATATAATGTGATTATATTTATTTAAGTATGAGATATTTAAGAATTGAAATTAATAAATGAGTTTATTAATTGGAGAAACTAATATAATGAGATTATATTATGAAACTATTTTTGCTATATTCGTGGATTAATTTTCTTTATTATTTGCTATGTTTTTGGGTGATCATGGACTAGTCTTGTGTGTATGAATGGATGAATGTCATTATTTTGTTTATTTACCCATTTTGAGTTTTATATAATATTTTTAAAATAGGGCTTGCATGCCTCTTATCCCTGCTTTAAAGATGTAAAATCCCTATTTTCATTTATGTATCCCCACTAGATTAGGAATCTATGTACATAAATGTAATGGAAGATCAAGATGAAGACATCAAGAGTTGGTGGGCCTAGTTTGCAAAAAGAGTTTTGTGAAGCCAAGGAGGAACAGCCCATGAATTCATCTTGTGTGCCCTTTATTTGATTTAGGTATTCAACCCATTGGCTCGTGTTGATAGTGCTCCTAGTCTATGATTATCCCAATTTATTTTATGCATTTATTTATTTATTAATTCTATAAATATGTGATGAATGCATGTATGTTTCTATTTTATTTATGCGATAAATTGAAATTAGAAGCATGTGAAAAGTGAGACCTAAATTAAAGATCAACAAACCTTTCCAAATTAAATATTAAGTTAATAATGGTGTAGTCTTGAGAAGATTATATCATTGTCTTCCGTTGTCGTAAATTAGTTTGTGTGTTGGGCAAGTAAGTAGCTAGCTATGGACACATAGGGGTTATTTATTTGTATCAACATATGAACTAAGTCTATATAAGCATGAGATGTGGGAAATATTGATTCTCGCTAGCCACCAAAAATGTCACGACCCCATTTTCCTAATTAATGTAATAGTCTCTGATATCGCATTAATGAAACAAGAAGGATTACATTCAACTTACGTAGACTTCAAAATCTGGGGTTGTGATGCAACGGGTTTAAGCAGATCACTCCTCTTAGGTCTACTAAGGCACACTATACTAACCCAAGCTCTAATTTCTATAAAACTAAACATCCAAATTGTTAATTATCATAGTTACATCACCCATCAATCACCTAATTCTATTAATATACATTATACAAACTTCATCACTAATAATTAAGATTACAATCATAATCCATCAAATTACATAATGCTTATCACCGGATACATATATACAAGATCTAGGTTCTTTAATTTACATCAAGTATTTCATGTACTTATATAACATTCAATCAAGAAGTCTTTCACGTATGCAATCATTTCCTTCAACTTGCAAAGTTACTCAACCAGTCTTACCTGTAATTATCATAAAAGAGGGGTGAGTTATATCCTTACATATAGCTTAGTGATGGTGAAATAGGAAAATTTTCGTAAACCATTTACCATTTCAAAATCATTTGGAAAACCATATCGTGAACACAAGTTTATAGCAAACAAGAGCTTCATGTAATAACAAGCGTTTGAATAACATGTGGAAGCTAACCATACGGAATGCGATATCACACATCAAGAATAGCAAGATTAACATGGATGACAAGGATACAAGAACGAATTAAACAACATACTAATCAAGTATCTCTACTCTGCGAGAACCTCAAGGGACCAAGCGAGAGTAGGAATCACATAATAAAATGATACAATATCTCGAACTTGTTAGAGATGGCCAGTCTCGAGTCTTCAATCAATATCTTCTCCTTTCGCCAACACTAGGTGTTATCTGGATATACACAGCGGTCCATGCTAGTCGATACCGACTCGCAGCCCAATGCTGCCCAGAGATAACGAACTCTACCATGCCCATGAAGTTTGGTACCACCGCGCTCGTCACTGATAACAATAGGAACACATGTGGAGGGCAACAAAGTAGGTTTCCTCCATTCATATAAACATATACAAATATTTCAAACATTTTATCATATAGACCATCGTGCAATCATGTGCATATACATAACCTTGAACATATTCCAATGTATAAACATGTAAACAATTATAATATGTTGCATCTAAAATTCATAAAACATAATATGGAGGATAACAAGGGAAGATGCTTCTTTTGCTAAGCCTCTTAACTCTAAACATTAGCCATTTCACCCGTGCTCTAATCTGACTTCTGCAGCTCCCGGAATCACTAAAACAAGTTCGATGCACGAAGTTGTCAATTGGACATCCAGGAGATACAGCTTCTATCTAGTCGACCGGATAGAAGGCACAATGCCAAACAGCAAGCATTGATCCAGGCGATACATGCTTCATCCGGTCGACCAAACAAAGTAGGTAACGACCGGATGGCTCAACGGAAAAATTTGGGATTTTTGCCTAATATTCAATTTATGTCTCACTTTCCCCTCATTTTCCAACACATGAATATACACCACTACACCACCTTATTAACACCTCAATTACAACATTTGAGCACAATGATTCATATACAAGCTTTACAACAACAACATCCTCAATAAACTCAATATACCTCCAATAAGTTCAAATGCATAATATAACCTCATATAATCATCTAATCAAGCTCAATATACAAGTATAACTATAAACCATGCTCAATGTATCTTTGAAAAGCATTTGAGAAAATAACCCTTACCTCAAATGGAGCTACAAATGCAAAATAAAGCTTATGATGGTGGAAAATAGCTTGAAAGTGCCTATAAATAGCTTGAACTTCTTTCTTCTTTCTTCTTCTTCTTCTTTCTTTCTTCTTTCTTCTCTCTTCCTCTTCAAATCGTGTGTGTGAGTGTGTGCAGAATTTTTGTGTGTGTATATGGTGTAATGTGTGTGTATTAGTTGGTAGGATATTTTAGAAGTCCCCAAATGACCAACTTGCCCTTATAACTAAATGAAATCTACTAGTTTGCCATTATGTCCATTCCAAACTAATTTGGTTAGCTAGTATAACGCGATATAATTTAATTATTATCTACGTTATCTAAAGTACTCAAAAGCTCGTATGTAGACCCAAATGCACATAAAATGATGTAATTGCACATAAAATCATTCAAATGCACGTAAATTGATATAAACACGTATTAGATGATATGATATGCATATGGAGTTTTGTGCGGGGCTTCACAAAAAATCTATAATGTGAGGTGTCAATGTTGTATTGATCCAAGTTTTCCAAGATAATGGGTTTAACTTAAACAATCTTGAAGACCAAAAATCTATAATGTGAGGGCAAAAGAATTGGAAAGAAGAATAATTGGGATTTGTATGAGAACATTGAATAAGAGGTTATTTACCTATTTATTTTAACTTCACAAAAAAATCTAAAATGTGAGGTGGGTTAAAGTAAATGGGCCCCCACTTCTACTAGGAAAACCACCTTATTGTTTTTCCGTTTTCCACTAGGGAAGTGTGGGATTTGAAAATTTTAGTGGGGGTTACTATTTGATTTAAAGACCCAAATCAAATGGTTAATAATTTAATTATCTACCATTCTTAGAAATTACTGTCTATATATAATATCGGATGCGAACCCAACTTTCTATTTTGACTAGACCAAATTTCGATGACTAACTCAATGTTTTGGGAATTGTTCTCAAATTTGAGAAACTCATACACGTTCTAGATACCGAAATAAGTTGTCAGAGAGATGCAAGAGAACATGGATAATGTATCCATCATTAATTACTTACAAAAGTTGTGAAGGAAGCAAGATAGGACAACTAGGTATGAGATATCTAGTGGTAGATATGAGATATCTAGAAAAATTGTTATAAAGAATAACTAGAGGAATTGATTTGAGAGCATGTGTTCTCAGGATGAGTGTCTTGAGTCCATAAGTTTATTTATAGTTTATCATATCCTTAAAGTCAATTATTAGTTCTCTCTTGTCGTTCATAATGGATTTTTCCATGTGAATATATTTGACACAACCTTTGGACATGAGAGTTATGTATCAAGGATAGATCTGGAAAGGTAGAAATTAATTGGTAAAAGGAAATTATTTCCACTACAAGAAAGGAGAATTACTAAGAGAGGAAAATCCAAAGGACTTCAAATAGTTTGAAGAAAAATGGATGTCCTCTATAAATACATCTTGTCTTCTCGTTTACCCATCTGGGTGTTCATTAATTTTGGAATAATCATTGTTCATGTGTTTTATTTATTTGGGAAATAAATGAGTTGACACTAGTAGATTAATGAATAAAGTCTTATATGGATAATGACATAATAAACGAGTAATATGAGATATTTAGAGATACTAATAACTCTAGATTATCGTGGCACTTACGATTAGGTCATAGAGGAGAAACAAGAATCACTCAATTGGTTAAAGAAGGACTGGTAAGCCCTTGAGGCCCCGGGACATTCCCAACACGTGAATCTTGTGTTCTTAAAAATGATCAAGTCGCCCTTTGTGGGACAAAGTCAAGGCACCACAAATATTTAGGTTTATACATAGGGGTGTATATAGGCCATTTGGCAAAATAGCCCAATAAGGATTTAGCTACCTTATATATATTTATGATTGTCATAAGTATGGATTTGAATCGTTTGAAGTGTTCAAAGAATTCAAAACTAAAGTGGTAAATCAAACTAGAAATGAGAAATAAGTCTCAATGATGAGATCATGAAGAATTCTTAGCCTCATTTTCTAATAGTATCTCAAAGAAAAATAACATAGTTATTTCATTAACTCCTTCTGGTACTCCGATGCTTGATGAAGTAACAAAGAGAATGAGTTAGACCTTGTTAGACATGGTCTAGTAAATGATAAACTATGTTGATTTATAATTTAGCCTGTAAGGCTATATTCTCCTTATAGCAGTCCATCTCTTGGATAAGATCACTTTCAAATTAATCTTAAGTACTTCATATAGGATACCTAGTATTAAGGTGATAAGAATGAGGGTTATCCTACTTTCAATCAAAGGCTTAAGATTGATAAATTGAAAATGAGATTGGACAAGGTTAATTGTTTGTTCCCAAGATTCATTGGGATATAACTTTTACTCCCTTGCTGACTAAAGAGTTTGTTAGCAAGTACAATTTCTTCTTGGAAGAATAGTTCATCTAAAGAAGATAATGTGGGAAAAAAAATATGACTCAGTAGGAGTCACTAAACAACCAGTTGATCTGAGTCAAATCTAGGATTTGATTCTAAAAAACCCAATCCAAGAGCAATTGATTATTTCACAGTTTTTCCAGATTAATAAGATGACAATAATCATGTTGATGATTTTTGTCAGTTATGAAAAGCTATGTTTGACATAAGCTTAAAAGGCTTGAGGCCATAAAATCTTAAATGGATAAAGGTGGAGACCTTTAAGGCAAATGGTGAAAGATAATTGTCATAGACAAGGAATTGACTATGAGGAAATTTTTCACCAATTGTTGAAATTCATTATGATTTATTGGCCATAGTTGCACACTACTGTTATGAGATATAGTAGATGGATGTCAAAATGACGTTTCATAATGACTTCATTAATAAAGATATTAACATGGGATAGCCAATATGTTTTGAGTCTAGTGATGAGTCACAAAGAGTGCAGGCTAAAAGGATCCATTAATGGACTTAACTAAGCCTAAAAGAATCTAGATCATTCGATTAGATCGTTTGAATTCATTAAGAATGAAGATAAATATTGACTACACAAGTAGGTCTAGTTATTCAAATATTTTTCTCCAATTAAATTTTGGGATAATCCTTCTAAATCCTTGGAAGACAATTTATGACGATAGATCAAAAGGATTAATGAATTTTTCTAAAAAAGTGTTAAAGGTGTTTAACATGTACATAGATTTTAAAAGACGATTATTCTCTTTTAAGACATGACATTTATCTCTCTAGGGTTATGAGTCCTAAAGACTGCTAAAGAAAGAGAGAGATTAGACACATAAGGATCAAAGTTCTTAAGAATCTTATATACGTCATGTCATGTACAAATACATGATATCATAAATACTATAAATGTTATGAGCAGATATATGTCTGATCCAAGTTAAGAACGCTGGAAAGCAATCAAGAACATTTTTAAGTACTTGAGAAGCACCAAAAATGTTCTTGGTATATGGAGAAAGGTAAAACTTAAAGTTTTATAGTTTTAGGCTGAGAGTCTGAAATGGATTATTAGAAATCCATATCTGGGTTTATACTCACCTATAACGGAAGAGCAATTTTTGAAAAGGTTCCAAATATTAATACAATTGTAAATTCCAAAGGTTGAGTGTATCGTTACATCATATATAACAAGAGGAAACAGTTTGGATCTAGTAGTTCGTAACTGAACTCAGGATGATTCTTTCCATTAAGTCAACGAGTAGTGCTGTGACAACAATGGAGTTGTAGCGCAAGCTAAGGAACCTAGGTCTTACTAGAGATCCAAGCGCGTTAAAGAGGCATTACCACACCGATCGGAGATTGTGGGAGGAATGATATTATGTAGTGAATAACGTCAACAGTTGACGGTGCTAGTCCACTGACTAAGGCAATGATTCAGTAGTCATTAGATTTTCATCTTGAGAAGATAGGTATAAGATACCGGGGTAATTGTCTTTAGTGCAAATGGGGATTGTTGGATTATATGTCCTAAAAGCCAATTTTAGGACATAATAATTGTATATTTATTTAATGTGGGCAGTTTATTTAAATATAATTAATGCAATCAATTATTTAAATAAGAGTCCTTAGAATAATATTTATAGATTTTATCCTTAACAGTAAGGATATGAGTGACAGAATCTATATTCATAAATATATTCTAAAATAGTCCTCGATCGTAGGATAAATTAATTGGGCATTGATTTATCCAGAAAGATCGAATTACAGTCTACCATCCAAATAATATGAGATATAAATTGGGCGATTAGTCTCATATCGTAAGGGTAAATGTATAAGTGCTTGCTGAGAACAAGTAACTGGACATAACCGCTAGTACAACAAATTACATGGAATGGTCAATAATTCATTGTAAAGTGTAATGGTGCAATTAGTCCATAGACTTGAGGCACCACGGTTATCTTGTGTTAGGGATACCGTAATTTGCTAGTGCAATCAAACTAGTCATAATCAAGGATTGGATAATATACACTACAAGAAATTTTACGTTTGGAGATAACACATTTTCGTCTCCGTTCCGTCTCCAATCTGAAAAATGAGACAGAAATGAGACGAAAATTGGGCGTCACTTTTCGGCCTGTCTCCTTTTTTGAATTTCGACTCCGTTTCGTCTCAAATGGAGACGAAAAGATATTTCGTCACCTTTCTGTCTCGCTCACATTTCGTCACATTTCTGTCTCCTTCACATTTCGTCACCTTTTCGTCTCCCTCACATTTCGTCAACATTCTGTATCTCTTACATTTCGTCTTATTTTCGTCTCCCTATAATTCCATCTCATTTCCGTATCTGTTCTCATTTCATCTATGTTTCGTCTCCCTCACTTTTTATCTCATTTCCGTCACATTTTTTAATTTTTTTAAAAAAAGTTATAAATTCGGATTTTGTCAAAATTACTATAAAAATTTGAAATTTTTTACCAAAAATTATACTAATTATATATATATCTGATTTTTTTTAAAAAAAATCCTAAACTCATGATAAAACTACAAAAAATTATATATTTACCTAAATCTATCACACACACACACACACACACACACACACACACACACACACACACACACACACACATATATATATATATATGAAAGGAAAAAAACTAAATAAAGCTGCAATTTAAAAAAAAAACTTTAAAATCATGAAAAAACCTACCAAAACCATATATACTTACGTAAATCTATTAGTTATACATACATATATATGACATATATACATAATACATATATAATCCAAACAAACGTGGTAGTATAAAAATAAAATCTAAAATCATAATAAAAGAGCACTATATACAAACATATATATATAATGAACTAAACCAAAACAAATTCAAAAATTTAAATAAAAGTAAATAAATGAATTACCTTAAGATAAATTAAACTAATAGTGAATTCACATTTGATATAATGAGTTAAGAGAAAAGGGAGGGGGAGGGGGTGTATGCTCAATTTTTTTTATTTTGAATTTTCCCCCAAAATTCATTTGGGAAAAAATGAAAAAAAGGTTCAAGTGGCTAGATTTTCCAGCCACTTGAACCGTGCCAAGTTCTTTTAAAGGACTTGACATATTTTTTTTTTGTATTTCTCCCCAAACTATTTTGGGGGGAAATGAAATAATGGTTCAAGTGGCTGGAAATCCAGCCACTTGAACCGGTACAAGTCCTTTCAAAAGGACTTGTATGTACTTTTTTTTTTTTTTTAAATTTCCCCCCAAAATATTTTTTTTGGGGGGAGGGGGGGGGGGGGGGGGGGGTGGTTTGAATTGGTTCAAGTGGTTGTCAGCCACTTGAACCAATCTATAAAACATGGTTCAAGTGGCTGTCAGCCACTTGAACCACATTTTATGGAGATGGACCCAATGGGTCCATATCCTTTATTTTGGAGATAGACCCATTGGGTCATCTCTTTTTTTTTTTTTTTCGGAGACGGACCCATTGGTCCGTCTCCTTTTTTTGGATTGGCATGTCTCCTTTTTTCGGAGGCGGACCCATTGGTCCATCTCCTTTTTTTTTTTTTGGAGACGGACCGTTGGGTCCATCTCCTTTTTTTGGAGACAAACCCATTGGTCCGTCTCCTTTTTTTTTCAGAGATAGACCCATTGGTCCGTCTTTTTTTTTTTTTTTTGGAGACGGATCAGTGGGTCCGTCTCCTTTTAGTTTTTGAATTTTTTATTTATTTAATTAGTATTAATTTATTTATTATTTAATTACAAGTTTAGAGTAAAATATTAATAATACTTTAATTATTAATTTAATTTAAATTTTAAATTAAAATAAAGTATTTAGCTTATGGAGATTTTTTTTGAAAAATGAAATATTGAGCTACTTTAAAAAAATTTATGAAAAAATTAAATTAGTAAAGATAATTAGTAATTTATTATTATTAATTTATTTACAAGTTTATAGTAAATTGTTACTCAAAATTTAATAATTATTTTTCGTCTCCATTTCGTCTCTGGTAAGAGACGAATTGAAGACGACATTCATGTTCCATCTTTATTGGGAGACGGTTTAGAGACGACATACCAAAGTCATCTCCAAATCGTCTCAAAATGGTCACTATTTATATAACGAAAGTTCCGTCTCCTTTTCATCACTTTTTTGGCGACGAAAAGGAGACGGACCGTCACCTTTTACAATTTTTCTTGTAGTGATACTCAGTGGTTACGATCTATTCCGGCATGGAGATAGGTGAGTATAGATATGAAATCTATCAATTAGGGATCCTATGCGATTTATTAATCGAGTAACTAGAAATCCTTGGCCAAGGTAGAATAGTGGAAGTCATTCCACAAATTATTCATAAGTTATTGATTAAATAGATTTGGACATATGATTGAATAATAGAGTTTGGCGACCCTATCCATTACTCTGGCTCAATTGAGATAATTCAGACAGAAGGAATTAGTTGCATAATAATTACTAAGGGTTCGTAGAATTTACACTCCATTATTAATTGGATAGTCGTGATATATTACTAGGTATTACTCACGACTTGCTAGAAATAAATTAGAAGAGTTTTAATTAAATATTAATTGGATTAATATGATTTCGCTGTCAATTAATTATAAACCCAAGAGGTCACACACAAAAGAGATTCGGAATTAATCAATGAGGAAAAATGTTAGAAGAATTTAATATGTAATTGGACTTAAAACTGATTAGATTGAAATATTAGTCTAATTGTTTAATCAGTCCAAATCCAGTAGTTAGGACTAACCCAAAAGTTAGTCCTAATATGTTCAGTGTTTCCTATAAATAGGAAATTATGACAGACAGAATAGTTAGCACAAATTGTGTCTTTCATAGCAAATATTTTTTCCGTAGTGGGGGTTTTGCTGATTGATAACTCAGATCTCGTGTGGATACTTTTAGAGGCTTCACAATTGGAGAGTTTTGGATCGTTCTAATCCTACATCGGATATCGCATCGTAAAGGTAATGCTAAATCTATTATACGTAATTAATGTCGATTATTATGCATGTATGTAATCAACTAACCATAAACGTGATGTATACGTATATTATTTCCATTGCGTTTATTCTGATTATAAAATTTTAAAATACCATGTATAATTCTCATCAGAACATCCTGAGAAATTTGAGGCCAATCTTAAGGGTGTTGATTTGATCCTTCACCGAAGCAAAGCATCTCCTCTGTTCCTCCAGGTAATCCAGGCGTTCCAAGGAATCTTTAAAGGTAATCTTCTCCATCCTCTCTGTGATTCGAATTTCTTTGATCAAGTGAAAAGTATTTGAAGCTTCGCACGTAAAAGAAAACTGATGCAGTGTGTATTACTTCAACAGCCAAATGTGTTTGCAATAGTGATCAAAGTCTTCTCAGTTTTCCCGATTTCCAGTAATAAAATGAACAAAATAGCGAGACAATGGCAGCTAAAGTCAACACAAAAAATTTGATTGATTTTTAAGCCATCACATGTCGTAACAATCATTCAATGTTTTCTTCTGTTAATCTAATGAAAATAGTAGATTACAATAAGAGCAAATTCCATTTTTCTATTGAAGAATAGAATTGTCTCATATAAATTAGTTAAGACTTTTAATATCAATATATAAAATCTTGGGCTACTTCACATATCAATTGATTTTAGGATGAAATAGCAAGTTAATTAACATGGTATTAGAATTCAGTCATGGTTCTATGTTTTATGTTATCCAGCCACATACGACTTATTCATATTTCAGGCATTGACTTTAGTACGTCTATGTTATCCATTCACGTGTAATTCATTTGTATTTCGTGCGTTGACTTTGCTCTCAAATTCGCAACTTTCGTACCACGTTATTCACTAATTGCCTTATTCGACCACGTCAATTAATTAATCACGAGTTAAATTAACATTTTTCTTGTGAGTTCTTACTTAAAACACAAACTCCTCTACAAAATTTTTATTTTATCTAAATTCCTCTATAACATTAAACTCTGTCAAACGAAAATTTTGAGGTTGAAAACTATACAAACTTGAGTTGCGTGATTCAAGGCGTGATACAGTGATAGCTAAAGTCAACACACAATTTAATTGATTATTCAGTCACATGTTACTCCAACGATTCTGTGATTTTTTTGTTGATATAATGAAGAGAGTAGATTAAACTAAGACAAAAAATATGAATAAAATGCACCATGTGTTTTATCGAAGTTATCACGCCTTCAACTTCGTCCAACCAAATTTAAAAATGTGACCACCGCAAGTTTAGGAGACTAGGTTGTCTTAAAGCTGCAAGGCTTTAAATCCATAATTTATGATGGTATAACTCTAAATCCATAATTTATAACGGTATAACTTCAAAATAACTATAGTAACAAGGCTTAGAGCATCTATAGATTTTAACAAATGAATATAACCTTACATTCAAATCAATACCCTGGAGACAATACAATTTAATTTACATAATTCTAAAGAAACTAAGGGCAACTATAGCAATTGAGAGCTGAAAAACCGAAGAGCTAATCACCATAAAATAAATGGGTTATTTTGCTTCAGACTCTTTCATTTCTTATAAAAGTGTGACCTAGACCCCAAACTTTTTTGAAAGTGAGACATAGACCCCTTCTGTTAAGGAGGTGTTAGTTTTTCTGTTAAATACCTATAAATTGACAGTTTTGCCCTCAAGCAGGACATATGCAAATATAGTATCCAAAAAAGTTTAATTCATATACACAATACACACACATATACAAATCACACACACAATACACACACATATACAAATCACATACCACTGCCACCAGAGCCCACCAACCACCGCCACCAACCACCATAGCCCACCAACCACCGCCGCCCACCAAACCGCCACCAACCACCATAGCCCACCAACAACACACATATATACACACAAATCGCACATAGATACACACATATAAAACACACACAAGAATCACACCACACACGATCACACCACCAACCACTACAGCCCCCCAACAACACATATATACACACAAATCGCAGGGGGAGAGGCAGCGACGTGAGAGGCAGCGACGTGGGGGAAAAAAAATAGTGTCGGTGATGTAAAGAAATAGGCAGAAAAAAATAGTGCCGGTGATGTAAAAAAACAGAATCAGTGATGTTGGAATTTGCAGAGATAGATTTTTTTTTTTTTGGGTCAAAATTTGCAGAGGGATGAGAAAGATGAAAAAAAACCAAAAGAAGGGAAAGGTAATGGAAAGGTCGGTTGAACGTTGGAAAAACAAGAAAAAAAGATTATTTTGACTAAAGAAAGCTAACTTTATCAAAAGAAGAAAGAAAAGGTGCTGGTCTGCATAATTAATGTCATAAATGACTTATTTGCCTTTATTTAAAGGGTTGGTTTAACTAATTAAGAGGTCTATGTCTCACTTTCAAAAAAGTTTAGGATCTAAATCACACTTTTATAAAAAATGAAAGGATCTAAAACAAAATAACACTAAAATAAATCCCAAACTTTCACACATCATGGAGGTCAACCAAGCTACGATCCTAGATTTCCTAATTTTATTGAACATGGTCTAAACCTTCATCTGCAAAACATTAATTAAAAGATGAGTACAAAGGACCCAGTAAGTGAAATCTCCTTTGAAAATAGCATAGGACCACTATTTTGAATAAGATTAGATTGAAAAAATAAATGTATATATTTCTACCATTTACAAATGCATAGTATGGATATTAAAATATGTCCGGATGAACAAGTAAAGGGTGAATAAAACCTTTTAACACTTTGTTCCATTTTCACATGCCCACAATAATTGCTTAGGAATACATTTGAGAGAGGTGTAAAAACTAAAATAAAGTCGGTGCAACAAAAAAATTGATAAAAAGACTTTTAAATTTGAAGACTGAGTTAGATGCTTCAAAAATAACGTAGGCTAGATTTATGAAAACTATATGGAACACATATATAAAGTAATTGGTTGTTGAAAACATTTACTACTCAAATCATTTTTAGTTTCATATGTCCAAAATTATACTCCTTTTGAGGAATTTAAAACACACTTGATCACTTGATGACTGTGACTACTTTTAACCCTAGTAGTTCAGGTCCATAGGTTGGTGATTTATTTTGTCCACTCACCACAGGTGAAGAAAGGTTCACAGGTTGGTAATTTATTTTGCCCACTCACCACAGGTGATAAAAGGGATCCTGAATGATAGTGCATTATTCCACACTTTTCTTCTCATAACTTGACCAACGTATAACCCTAAATTGGTTGGGTTCACATAATCTAAACTGATGTACAATCTCCAATCGATTGGATCCATATAGTACAATCGCTTATGAATATTAAATCTCTTTTGAAACACCTTTACTTCAAATCACTTTAGATCATGGTGATCAATCTGAATATTTATTTATTTATTTCCTAATCACAGTGATTTGTGCAAAATCCGAAAACTTATTTCTATGCATGTTCCAACTGATAAAGTTTGACCCAATGAGATAATTGTATTGTTATGAAATCATACGAATGAGCTTAAAATACTTTTAGAAAAAGGAGACGGTGAATGCCTTACACACAGGAGGAATCAATATAATCGTTCATTTAGTTTATGATGGCCTCTTGGGAAAATCCAAGACAAAATAATATTTATATATTTATGTAAAGTTAATGATATGGATTAAAAATAATTCCAGTAGCTTTATTGTCATGCAAAGAAAAAATAATTCTTTATTGTAACGACTTGCCAGCAACTCTAAGGGCCTTTGTTAACACGCTAGTTTCAGTAATAATTTGTTCTTTTCCAATCATAGCGCCATGCATTTATCAAAATCTTCATATTATCAAGATTGCAAGATTTAGAAGCCATTCACAAAGGATTTTGTAACACTTAATACTTGATGCAAAATGGAATAAAATCTTGCTTCGCGGAAATCAAATCAACCATACATGCAGAGAACAAAACTTCAACATACATACTTAAGAATATTACGATAATTAGTTGAAAACAACATATAATTTTGAAGATAGGGAGAAAATCCACTTACCGCAATAAAGAATAATTTCCTAGTCGTAGGATTCTTAGTAAATTGCATTCCAAGCCTTATCATGCAACCCCTAATGCTGCTACTTTGGTTTTCTATGAAGTGTTGCCGAGGAAGAGAATATCCATGGATGTACCTTCCCCTCTAAACAAATTTCTAGCCTATAAAATTGTTGTCACTCAAATTTTAAAAAAACCCTCCCATACTTAGTTTGATGTAATCCCATTAATTTTGCAACTGTTTCCTTTCTTTAAAATTTTGTTTCATAATTGGCCTTTCATAGTCAAACTCGGGGAACGTGTCTCGGTACAAAGATTTTGAATTAAGGGTCGTTACAGAACACGGAGGAGGAGTGAAGGTTTTAAATTGTTAGCCGTTCAGTTGTTTAGAATAATGTATACAAAACTGTATTAATAGATTTGTTATGGTTATTAGAGAATCTATATTTAA